>JAUTXW010003863.1:0-63520 GCA_030620095.1 Kuschelorhynchus macadamiae | reverse complement strand
ACGCATCTTGAGCTGCAACACGTAAATTTTTATATTTTTTTCCGATTATTCCTTTCTTAGCTTTTTGAACTGCAGACTGAAAAGAAATTTTTTTGATTGAACCTTTTTTTCTTTTTTATAACTTTATTTCCCTTCCTTTCGTAACCCCATTCCCAATCTTGATTTAGCTTTGATAATTCCAGTTATTCCTAAAGCAACAATCTTTTCACCGATTGGTGCCTCAGGTGACTTGAATCTTTCAAATGCCCTTGATGCCAATACCTGATCCGCTTCGTTGCCATGTTTTAAATCAGAAAATGTACAGTAAGCAATATCGTGTTGTTTGCAAGCTTCGTCTAAAGGATTTTTGCTCTTATCTCCTCTAACAAGCCGTTTACCTAGTTTGGCTCCTGGACCACAATAATTGTATGATGGAATGTGTAATTCGAATTGTAACTTGTTAATTAAAGTGACGTCATGAGCTTCGACCTCCTAAAATGTTTACATCTACTTCGTCTTCCCATTTTATATATACTGAAGCCTAATTGAGGTTATATATTTAAATGAAAAACCTGAAGATATTTCTCAGATACACATTGATTTTCCTAAAATGTGGTTAGAAAAACAATCTTTCTCGTTGCCAGTGAAAAATCATGATGTCAACTTAAATAATTTTAAAAAGCATGGAAATTTATTTGGGGGGTGTTCGAAAAGAGCTTTAATTGTAGGACCTTTTGGTTCAGGAAAAACCAATGTGGTTGTCGCTCTTTTAATATCAGAAAATGGTTTACGTTTTGAGAATGTATATATTTTTTTAAAATCCTTGTACCAAACGAAATATGAGTTTTTAAGAAACGTAATGGAGACTATTAAAGAAATAGGATATTTGAGTCGACAATCGAAGAAAACATTGTGTCACCTGCCGAGGTAAAACCCAACTCTGTAATAATTTTTGATGATATTGTTTGCTGTAATCAAAGTATTCTGCGAGATTACTTTTCCTTTGGACGACATAAAAACATCGATTGCTTTTATTTGTGTCAAACCTATTCTTCAATTCCAAAACAACTAATTAGAGATAATGCAAATTTACTAATTTTATTTAGACAAGATGGTACGAATTTAAAAAATGTTTATGACGATCATGTCACCTCAGATATGTCATTCGAAATTTAAAAAAAAAATGTGTTCAATGTGTTGGAAATCTAACTATGATTTTTTAGTTATTGATTAGGATTGCTGTTTAAAATCTGGAAGATATCGAAAAGGATTTGACAGTTTTATACATTTTTAAAACATATATAATATTTAACCTTTACAATCAACTTTAGTTTATGACTCGTCATATTTTAGTCAACATGAATGTAAAAGTTGCAAAGGAACTGGTAGAAGCTCGAAAAGCTGTCGCAAGAAAATATCAAGCACTAAAATCAGATTTAGCAGAAAGTAAAGTTCGACAAGAAAAAGAATTAAAACCAATAACTGAACCTTTGCAAGAATTAATTAAAACAATAAAAATGGTAAAACGAGAACTTACTTTACCATCACTTTTTTTAACTCCAGAAACCGGCAAACGTAGTTTTTCAACTACAAAAAAAAAGACCAGGAAGAAGAAAAACGAATATTTATAATAAATATCTTCCTCATGATATTCCATCATTTCTACAAGATGAAGACATTTTACAAAATTATAATGAAGATGTGTTCTTAGATGAACCAACTGGTACGTTTACGATACGTATCTCGAAGTGTATCACCCACCCGTAAGATCATTTGTTGATGACTCGATTAAGGGTAGTCGTGAACTAGATCACACACATGGTTTTGTTCACGACCCTTTACTAGAAAAATGGAAAATCGGAGATTCTACTGTTGAGTTTGAAGATGAAAACTTAAAACTTAAAGATCTAATTTAAAAGGGAACTACTGGGTTGTACGAACTACTTTTTTTTAAAGATCCTAAAGGTTACAAACCTGATGATGTAGAAAATTATATGGACACATTATAACGAACAAATGCTTACAAAAGAAATTATGACCCCAAAGAGCAAGTTCAAGGAACCACAGATCCGAAATACATAACAATAATTAAACCATATTTAATAGAAAAAAAAATTATTAAACCTACAAGATCTTCTGCATCTAGCATTTCAAGTATCTTTAGTTTCAGTACTTTAAACAAGTTAAGACCTCCCCAGAGACCACGATCCTCGTCTTCAAATTGACTACATTTATTTCGACAATATTAATGAAATAGTTGAAAGATTGAAACTACTTGTATCATGGCAAATGGCGGGAAGCAAAAGTAATTAAATAAAAACACTGCCTTGCAACAAAATATTTATTCCTCGTAGAACTTTCATGCCAATATGTCGATTGACAAATTTGGGTCACATATATTAGATAGAGATAAAAATAAATTAAATGCTTCTTCTCAAATTTTAAACGTTGGCAACATCGCCAAAACAAATTTGTTTTATAACATTGTTATGCCCTTTATTGGAACCTATGATGCCTCTAAAAGAAATTATCAACTACTTCAAGATGGAAGATTAATATATAAATTTCCATTTACTTCAGGTGAAATAATCAAAGTTGAGTACCCCAAAGATGCGGTTTTATTAAAAATAAACAATATTCCTATTCCATATGGAAAGCGAATATATATCAACCAGAATGATGCAATTAGTTTTCATCCTCAAGATAGTGTGACTATACCAACTTTTTATGGTGAATTAGTAATAAAATGTCCGATAATTATTGAAACCTAATCATTGTCCAATTTTAGTCATGAGCAATAGAATTAAAGAATATGTTGTTAATGAACTTCATAGACCAAGCAGAAAAAAATATAGACGAAGAAGGGTTATTGTAAAAGGAATAAATAATCTATGGCAAGGTGATTTAGTTGAAATGTTACCATACTGGAAATCAAATAAAGGATAGAGATACATTCTTGTAGTTATCAATGTGTTTTCAAAATTTCTGTGGGTAGAACCAGTTAAATCAAAGTCTGCAAATGACGTAACTTTGGCGATGCAAAAAATATTACAGAGAGCAAAATATAAACCGAAAAATCTACAAACCGATATGGGAAAAGAGTTTTTTAATACAAATTTTAAAAATTTAATGGTTAAATTTAGCATAAATCACTACAATACTTACTCAGACATGAAGGCAAGTATCGTGGAGAGAGTAAATAGAACCATAAAAACTCTAATGTGGAAAAAGTTTAGTTTACATGGAAATTATAAATGGGTAGACATTTTACACGAAATTGTAAAAACCTATAATAATACAGTTCATTCCACTACTGGAAAAAACCATCTGAAATCAATAAAAACAATGAAAAAGAAGTTCTGACATCATCTTATACATATAAGAAAACAAATAATATTAGAAAACCAAAATTTAAAATTGGAGACTATGTCCGAATTAGCAAATAAAGAGAAGCTTTTACAAAGGGTTAAACTCTTAATTGGTCAAATGAAATTTTTAAAGTATATGAGGTTAAATTAACAAATCCTAGAACGTATTTAATTAAAGATAAAAACAATTTAGAAATTAAAGGAGCCTTTTATGAGAAGGAATTACAAAAGGTCAACTATCCTGACGTGTACCTAGTTGAAAAAGTTTTAAGGCGAAAAGGAAATAAAGTTTTAGTAAAATGGTTAGGATTAGATAAAACTCATAATTCTTGGATGCTTAAAAAAGATGTATTGTAATATATTTTTATATATTTTTAATTTTTATAAACAAATAAAAGATTAACTTAATTGTTTTATTTCAAATATATATTTAAATACATTAAATATTTCCCTATAAATTATATTTCTATGTTCTTTATCCAAAATATTGCTAATAATTTTTTCGTACTCCAAAATCCTATTCTCAAATCGCACCCTGTCTAAATAAAACTTTTGATATTCACATATTGGAGGATGCCTATATGCAAACTTCCACTTTACTAATAAATGAACTTTATTGTTAGCTTCATTAAAATGCACTGATTTCTTCATAATATTTTCTTTTTACGGTATTTTTCTTTAGCTTATTTTCCAATTCGCATGGATGCATTATTAACATTTCCAACATTGTACTAACATTTTCCCTGTTGGTGTTTTAGCTTGGATTAAGAACATTATATAAATTCGTTAACAATTTACCTCCCTCATTGAGATTCGAAATTTGATACATATTGAAGTACTTACCGAAATCTTGGTTTCTAAGTATTTTAAGCCTGTATTCAACAAGTTCTTGCAGTTCCCATAATTTATCCATGGAATCACACGCAAGGCAAACATAAACTCCGTCCACTTTTTGAATTCTTATAATAGGAGTAGAATTAATTTTTTCAAAATATAAAGTAATGTCACCAGTAATAACCGGAAACGAGTCACTTCCAGGCGTATAAAAATAACTTGTTATAACTCCCTGATATATCGCTAACTTCTTCCAATCTTCTTCATCAAAACTAATAAAAAATCCATTTTGACTGCCTATTTGAATTGCTGGTCAAAAATCATCTAATCGCAATCCAACACGAAGAAACTTTGAGGCACAATTGTTCAGATAATAAATTTTAAAATTAATAAGTTTTTCAGTTAATTTTTTGCAAACTTCACTTTCACTGTTCATTTTAGAATTTAACGAATATACACTTGCTTGGGTAGTTTTACTGAACATTGTAGTTGCTATATTTAAATACTTATTAAAACATCTCTCGGTTTTATATCAATTCCCCCACTACTCTGCATTAGAATTCAAGGTTTTTTAAAAATGTTTCATACACAGAGAACTTGAAAATAATAGTATTTTAATTCAATTTATATCGGTAATAAATACACCCCAGAGAAGTTAATGTTAAAAATACTAATAAAATTATTATAATATATAATATGTATGACATGCCAAAATCGGAGTTTCTGCTATGAAAAAGAGCGAAATTATAATTAAATTCGCATGAAGTGTTTTCTACATATTTTTGAATCCAATTAGTGTCAAAAATCGTATTATTATAATAATAATTAAAATTTTGAAAAAATTACTGTCTTTATCAGCTTGTTTTATCTGGTAAGAAAAAACTACTGTACTATTGTTAATTTTTTCAGTTTTCATGAAATGGCAAGATTCGGGCCATACTGTTTCAATATTTTTTTTAAAACATATTTCATTTTTTAGCACTTTAGATGGACGATACACAAACATGGAGTTTGCTACAATAGCGTATAATAAAATATGGGTATGCATAATAAAACAAACTGGATTAAATAAAGGCAATGTGTTTAATATAATACCAAGAAGAGAATGTTTAAAATACAAGAACAAGTAAATTTAAATACTTTTGCAAAAATTTTCAATAAAACAAAATACATTTTACATTTTTACATTTCAAATAATGACTAATAACTATTTTTGGAAAACCAATAATTATAGAGAAAAATATTAGTATTGACAATTTTTATTAGCACACTTTAATAAATAAGCCACAAAATGGTAAAAATATAGAAAAAGAGAGATACATTAAATAATTAAATTAATTGTCATAAAATCCATTATTTACCTTTTAAACATATAAAATCATTTTATAGCTAATACATTTCATTAGTACTTTTTAATACGTACACAATAGTAAAAAATAAACAATTTAATGCTTCTGGAAAAATAAGTAATTATTCTTAACACTTTAAATATTGATTGATCAAAAATATGTTGAACAAACAAGTCAATATACAAAACATCGTTTTATAGGTGCCTATTTTGTCATTAGTACATTTAAATACATATTGTTTTTTGTTTTTTCTACTCTTCGAAAACCACAAACATACAGCCAAGTTGCAAGTTTTAAAATATTTATAATGTTCATCAATGGGACAGTCATTATATGTCCATTCAAATATTTCTGCACCACAGTAAAAACATCTGCAATTATCATTATATGAAGTGTAGTAAAATCCTGCTCTTGCTAACACTTCAGGTTTCAATTTTCCGTTCCAATTTTTAAATGACGAAAGTCGTTTTTCATCATTTCTATAGAAATTGTTGTACATTTCAGAATCAAAGCTTTCTAAACACATATTTACTTCCAGTACTAAAGCAGTTAAAGAAACAACTGAAAACTGACTACGCGTTCTTCTGATATTTAATATAACCTGTAACCTTGAAAATTAAAAACAGAAGGGAAAATTGAATTTACAAATTTAAAAGGTCTTCATGGTTCATTGACCATTCGTAAAAAGGAATATCCTGATGACCCCACACAAGTGTGTCGAAGCTGTTAGGAATTTTAAATCTTTTATCATCAGAAGAACTTAAGGCCAATTTACTTACTAATTCGGTGTAAATTGTATGTAAACGAGATTTAAATAAATACATTGTACAGAAGGTTTATGAATTATTTTCAACAACATCTTTGTAATGAACAAAATCTAATTGTTTTTTAATACTACTGGTTTTAATTCCCTTGGCCTTCTTAAGAGTATCACTCTCCGTTTTGACACAATATGCTTTGGCTGAAGTCTCGTAAAAACACTTTATGGGTTCACCTGCATATTCATCTTTAAACTTCCCTACTACAGATTTGGTTATTGGCATTTCATGAATATTATTTGGTTTATAAATTTTTCTATATTACGTTTTAAATCTTCATACACATTTTGCGTTTGTATTTCTAGTATGAAAGAGTCAGTGTACAAAAGTTTAACTTTATCTTCATAAAGGGGCTTCAAAAAGTTATAAAAAAAATCATACATTACAGTTTTTGAAATATCTAAAATTGAAAATCCTACGTAAATTGGCTTATTATATTCTACTAAAACTTTTTGCATTTGGATAGCAACTAAATTCTCAGAAAACACAGTTAAATCTTTAAAATACGGTTTGGCAATTAGATTTTCTGCGCCATCTTTTCTGTGATTTTTTAACCACTGTGTAACTAACCTTATGTCAATTCTTTTATCGACATTTTCCATAGTTTTTCCATATATACTGTTATTTGCTAACTTATAATTATTTTTATCAAATTCATTTTTAGACTCATTGCGTAATTTTGTATTCAAGTCAATATACGGTTTTAACCATGGTGACTGAGTAAACCCTAAAACTCTATGTACCCTAGTTAATTTCAATCCATGTTCAATACACTGTTTTAAAAGTGTATAATGAATTACATATTTTACTTTATCTTTTAAATTTGGTATTAGCTTTGTGCAATTAGAATTGGGGGGTTTATAATTTTCAGGACAAAAAGGAAAATCATTATGAGCATCACATAAGTCCGTGGGATACTCCAAATCAACTTTAAGCACATAGCCTTTCTCAGAGGAGTCGGAAAGGTTTATACTATCTAAATTGTCTATTTCTGATTTTGAAAGCCATATGAAATTTTTTTGTGGAAAATATTGAGACATTGCGTATCCATAAAGATTGGTAGCATCGAGATACATAATAAAATTAGTTGGTTTTAAAGGATCGAAATCAGAAAGAAATAAATTATTTGCAACGGCTTTTCTACATGCGCAAGTACTAACACCACCTCGCACACTACTTTTTAAAAAATGTAACATATCAGGGTCCGTCAGAAGTTCTAATTGAACACCTGTATAGCGTAAACAGGAATCAAAACTCAAACCGGGAAATGTATAATAATGTGCCGGATCTAATTTATAGGTGTTCATACAAGTTTTTCTAAAATTTTGAAAAATATCTGCTAAAAGTAAAACATCTGATTTAGTTAAATATCAGAATAATCACCTAAGGTGTTACAGTTAAATAATTTCCACACTTTTATTGCCCTTTCATATTCTTCTTTGCTAATATGTTCATTCGTCAAGTCATTACAAAATTTCTCTTGTTCAGGTAATGCGGTTTTATTTAATTTTGAAAGGTTTTTAATGTAATTTTACTGAAATGCTCCCTTTAGTCGAATATATTGAAATTTTTCAATATCAGTAAAATATTTATGAACTTCTTTACACTGATTATCACTTAGCTTTTCAGATAATTTTGCAAGGGAATAAGGTAAAAATTGAAAAGAATCAATAAATCTTAAATTTATATAATTTCTTTTTTTTAATTCCAATTTTCGGTCATAATAATTGTCTACTTCTATATGTTTCTCAAAGGAAATATATTTGTCTTTATTTTGTGCTATTAGCGACAATTGCTCTTGACTGTGGCATATATTTTTTATAAATAAATGGAAATAGTAATTTTTTAAATTATGAAATATGACTGGAATATAATGTGGTTGCTTATAATTTAAGTTGCATAAGGAATGTGCAACTCCTCTATATTTTCCGGTTAAATGGCAATGGTCTGCCACTTTTTCATTATCATTTTCAAATGGTTTGTTGCAAATGTGACACTCGCTTGAATACTGATAGCTCAATTTTTCTAGTTCAGTTAATTTTTCCAGTTTTAAAAATTTCCTAAATACCTAATATATAAGTCATGAACCTCCCTTTCTAGAAAATTTGAAAAACATGTTCAAATTTTTTTACAGTGCAGGTTTTATCTAAACCTAACTCTAAATTATCGGTGCTATCAACAGGTTTAAGTACACATTCAAAATCGGCATATATGACAACAGGAACTTCCATTTGATTTTGAATATTTTCAAATTTAAGAATATGCCCCGGTACGTTTTTCCCATATTTGTCTTCTTTATAATCTTTTGATGGTAAATTTATTCTTACAAAATCGCAGTCAAAAGTATTATGTCTAGTTAAATATTTTTCTGAACTAAAATACTGAAGACATCCATCACATAGATATTTTTTTCCATTGTGTTTTGAAACTTGACTTGATATTAACCTACTTAAATCAGAAATATAACAGTAGTGAAACTTCCCATCATCATCACTAACTAATAATAAATTAATATGGTCTGGGTTTTTAGATTGAATAATGTAGTGGACCTATTACTTCATAACTGAACCTAAAGTTTTTTCTATTTTTTTCCAAAGAATAAATATTAATAGATATATTGTTCTTTCAAATTTTTCTACGTCCTTTAAAGCTATAGGAAAGTCAATACCTGAAGTATCCAATATTGTTTGGAAGTGCGGATATGATTGGATTTCATATTCCAATCCAGTTGGAGGATACATTGCAGCTATCACACACCACGCCAAACAATAATGGTCCTGATTTCGAAGGTTAATAACAGCTCACTTAAACTCGATTTCTTCCGGTAGTGGAATGTAGGAACAAGAACGCAGTGGATTATATTTGTTGAAATTCATTTCTAGATGCAAAAGTTTCAAAAGAACCCATCCTGCAACAAAAAAATTATTAGAATATATTAGATTTTTTATGATTTTTAATAAAATATAAAATAGTTTTAAAATATTTAAAAAATTACCTGAATCTTTTTCTGCTAAATCATCAGCCTTTGGGTCTATTATTTCACACATTTCGTTGATGTTCGATATAATATTTGAGCTGATACAAATAACTTTAAAAGGAGTATTGAATGACTTGATTGCGTGAACTCCGTTACCAGGATTAAAGCAAATGCCAAATAATTCTATATTTAATTTTAAGCATGTATGTGTTTCAAGGAATTTTTCTATTAAGCTCCTAATTTTGTCTGATATATCACTGAAAAACAGTTGAATGTTTACATATAAGGCTTCTGCTAAAATTCTGTATGATATGATTCTTTTATCAAAAGCAGATTTAATAATTTCTACTCCACTTTCTTCGGCACTCAAAGCTATGTTATTCTTATGTGTATTGGTTTGAAGGTGGCTACCCCATAGTGATGTTCTAATAGATTTCTTACTTAGTGTAATAGGTAATATGAGTTTTAAAAACAAAGTATTGCGTTGCGTTGCCAGACGTAAAAAAAATGTAGAATATACTATAAAAAATAAACTCTTACCTTCTTTCTTTTTCAATCTTTGCTCCGATGAATTTTCCAAAACTTCTAGTTGTTGTTTGCCCCTTGCTGATACTTTTACACATTTATTTTTTATGTGACGAATTAAATTGTCTCTTCTAGTAAAAAATTTGTTACAGTTTCAACATTTAAGATTCATTTTAAGCTGAAGTAAAAAAAAATGTGCCTTAACTACGTCTCTTCTTGGGAAGCAGTCATTAAGTTTCTTACGTACTGAGTTAAAACTGTAGGAACAAAACTTAAATAGGATTTTAAAGAAGGTTATAGGGGAGAGGGGCCGATAAAAAAAATGTGTGAATATTTTTTAATCCATAGTATCTGCCCACCCATCAAATATACATTTAATTCTATTCCAAATTTCCTCTTGTTCCTTATCGATGGAATTATTTTTTAATTGGGAGTCAAACAAGTTGTTTAAACAAAAGCCAAAAGATTTTAATTTTGACAAAGTAATCCGGGATTCCCTACTTTTAGTTTTTTTTTGAATGTCAAAATGAATTTTTTTGACGCATCGTTTGTCTGTTTGCGTCGAATTTGTGCTATGAAAATAAAATTGCTCAGGTGTTTTTGGTTCTGGAGAAAATGGTTCTGGAGAACATAGTTGCAAATTTTTATTTTCATTAGGTGTAAATTCTGCCTAAGAAATATTACTATACTGGGACCCTTGGAGAAAAATTGGACTTCTCGGCCCGCCAGTGATATCACTATCAGAATCAGATAAAACAGAAGTAAAATTTGGAGGTGAAATATTTTTGAAAATGTCATTGCTTCGACCAACTGAGAAATTCGAACCAGAAGGTGATCTATTATCACAGAAAGTGGGTTCATTAGAACAATTGTTGCTAAAAGGGTCAACAGAAAGTTTGGAATTTGAAACATTTTCGGTAACGTTTAAATATTGCAAATTGTTATCGCAAGGTATGGTATCAATATTAAAATGAAAATCTTCTGAATTTGAACTGTCATGAATTTGAACTGTCATGAAAATATACCTAAATAGTCTTTCTCGATTTTGTCATGTCTTCTAAATTTTGTGAGTGAACCTCTAAAGGTTTGTCTTCATTAAAAAGAGATTCTCAATCGGTTCACAGTTGCTTAATCCCTCAGTTACTAAAATTCTGGTTTAAATACAACGCCTGCTAAATTTGAATTAGAATTTTGAGAAGAGATATTGCATGATTTGTTTTTTGAAGATCCTATACCCAAGTAATCTTTAAATTTAGATATCTTCTAAAATTTCGTGAGTTGGTTCGTCAATAGGATTAGAATTATTGTCCTCTAAAATATTAATTAGCTCTTGGGTCAGGACAGTATTAGAATTAGTTGTTTGCAAGTTCTCTTCAACAATATTTTTTTTATTTATAGAATTAAGTTGTAAACGAGCATTATTTCATCATCAATCATTCAGTCATAAATGTTCACCACTTCCAATACTTCATCCGGTAAAATTAAAATTCACATTAGCCATGTTTATAGAGTTAGTTTCTTTTAGATATTTGACAAGTTTCAGAAATGTTTGTTACTTTACATTTACAACTTTAAATTGAAGGAGCAAAATCGTATTTACCCCTTTTAAGCTTTAACTTTAAGAGGGAAGTCTCTCGAAGTAATACTATATTATTAGCCATAGCTTAAAAAAATAACCTTCGGCGACAAGGCTAAGTTAACGAACTCGATTAAATAGTTTTCAATATTAGAGAGGAGGAGGAATAGATATAATTTTAAAATGACAGGGAGGAGGAGGAGTGGATGCATAATGAGGAGGAGGAGGCCCTTCTCTCCTTAAATAACTACTACTAATTTCTTTTCCAAAAAATATTAAGGTCGTTCCTTCCATAAGCCATAATGCCTACCGATCAGTCGGATATTTTTTCTTTTGTTATTTGCAATGATACGACAAAAAATGCGAGAGTAAAAAAATATTTTTACATTTTTATTGACGCGGTCCGAGAAAGTTTCAAAAGGTCATCTCTTCCATAAGCCACAATGGCAGAGATTTCAAGAGCTACGGCGACAAGTGCGAGAGTAAAATAATTTTTATTTTTGCTTTTACCGGGTGGTATTGTAAAAAAATTAGTTTGTGCTTTGCGTAAGTAGTAACGATTACCCAGTCATCGGCATTTTTTTCTTCGTTATTTGTAGTGTTACGACAGAAGTTTTTTGTTCATTTACCAAATATTCGCCTTCGTCTCCTTTCTCTCGGTTGGAATGCGTTTTTTCGAAAAAATGTCAACTGATGAGGATCGACATCTCGGAAATCTAAATCCTACTCTTCCAAAACTATGAAAAATAAATGGAGCGTGTCCAAAAACCGTCTTGGATATAGGTTCGGAGTCAACAATAAATTAGGTCCAAAACGGCAAAAAAAGGGTTCAACAAGAAAAATTGACGTTTATCTGTCTCCCTATGGTATTTATGAAAAACTTTTCTATACTTTTTTACAGAAGTTTTGGTTACCGATTTCCGAGAGAAAATTTAAATTTGATCTTGGCAGATATAAGCGGAAAACTGAAATTTAGTATTTGGTCTATAACTGCTGAACTTACCAACATGGTAATAGTTTGGGATGTACCCCGTTTTTTTTAAATATTTTTAGCTGTATATTTTCCCATAACTCGCATGGTTTAAATTATCGTACGCACTCACAGGAACCCCTAAGAGTACCGTAAGCCCATTTAACTACGCCCTTTCTATACGTTTCGTAGGTAAAAATTGCCTTATACTAACTTATACGCTTCTGAAAATATGGAAAATGAATCGGGCGTGTCGAAAAACTACCTAGACGTACGTTCGGGGTCAACTAAAAATTATATAATTGGGTATATTTAAAAATACAACTAATGTCTAGTGTAAAGCACAAAACATACGTTAAGGTTGTACTCCAGAAAAAAGTATTTATAAAACTTCAAATTTTATTATCAATTAATAAAAAAGGTAACGCACCCCATGAACCATTCTGTCGGTCCTCGAGGAACTTTCTTTGCAGCCTAAATGTCCATATTTGTTTAATATTACTGTTTTCTAACAAAAAGTTAGAAACATTTTGCACTCATTTTAAAAAAATCTACATTTTATCACATAATAAAAACTGTTCTCCGGTAGAGATGCCGTGAGACGAAGCAAAATTTGTACTCTCGTCTCGACCTAATCTCGTCTCGTCTCGACACCAATTAGTCCCAACACTCGAGACGAGACGAGAATGAAGGGATTGAGACTTTTAGCATTGACTTTAAATAGTAAAGACGTGCTAAAACCCTATTGTAACACAGGTTCCACTTGCTCACACGCTCACCGCCAAATGTATAATATTTTTAATATCAATCAGCCGGATCACCGCCTGTCATCGAACGGTGGTAGAAGCGTGGAAGAGGCACTCGTATTTTGGTTAGGAATTTATAGCGACGTTGCCGACATTGCTCGCGATTTAGCGCGTTTACGAATATAATATTAATTTCATATTGTTGCTGGTCGATATTATGGGTATAACAATTCGAGAAAATTTTAGTAACCTCCAAGTTTTAGGTTTTTCAGATTTCATTTTAATGAACATCTTAAATTACAATGGATCATTAATAGTAATAATAGAAAAATATTCTAATTACACTTTTTAATGTAGCCAGTGTATATACAGTGTGATATGTATGTATGAAAATGTTCGATTATCTCGTAAAGTATATGAGATAAGGAAAGAAATTTGTTACAGAAATTTTAAGTTATATAAGTGTGTTAATAATTCTAATTTTACAAAGACGGTCAAAAATAGTCAGGATGTATTAAATAATCGGGTCTAGAAATTTGGAACTATGAGATTTCCTTTTAATCAATAAGTATACCAGATAACAATGGATCGTTAATAGTGGTAATAGATAAATATTCTAATTACAATTTTTCATTTAATCTATGCCGGTGTATATACAAGGTCATATGTATGTATGAAAACGTTCGATTATCTCGTAAAGTATAGGGGTAACGAAAGAAATTTGATACAGAGATTTAAAGATATATATATAAAGGTGTTAATAATTTTAATTTTAGAAAATCGGTCAAATAGTCGGATGTGACAAAGTTATATTTTTTAAATAATCGTGTCTAGAAACTTGGAATTGTGAACAAGGTTTCCTTGTATAACATATGCATCTACTAAGCAAGGACTTTTCAAAATGTATCCCCTTACAGGGGTGAAATATGTCTATACATTGTTTACAATATGCATTTACCTAAAAAATATTTTACGACGATTTCTTCGTCAATGGCTTTTAAAAATAATTATCCAAATATAAATTTTAGAATTTTTTAAAACTTCACTCTTAAGCGAATAAAAAGGAGTTATTTTTATTGCCTCCACATAACACCTAATTGTATCATTAATACACTATGTACATTATATAGGTTAAGTATTGAAATCGCAAAAAAAATTTCTAAAAAATATAAGTTGGGTTTAATCGACGTTTTAGTGTCCCTAAAATACAAAAAATATATTTTTAGAACAAAATTGTATGATATCTGTACAATTGTGTGCGTCTGTGTATATGCAAACAAAATTTCCGCCAACCAACGATAATTTGAGTATGTTCGAACCGGTTCACTTAAAATTTGAACCAAAAGTGTTCTAGGTTAGTGTCTCGCGAGGATTAAATTTTTGGTGCCACGGGCGTAGATTTTCGATACTTTTCAATGTTCCGACATTGAGAAATTGTGTGTGTGAGAGTGTGTTCTGTAGACAAGAAAAAATTATGCAAAAATAGGCGTAACATGTCAAACTTCTTTTTTTTCCTTAGTAGATGTCTAGGCTTTGAACGAAACCTCATTAACAATTTTATTTTTTGACAATGTATATGGCTGATTGATTTTGAAATCGGAGTCAAACTAATAAAGACAGCAAATAGTCATTACGCTCATTAGATTCAAGACACGCAATACAGTCTTGTTGTGCAGTAATGAAGAATTACTTTGACGCCGACTTCAAAAAGTCAAATTTTTAAAATGGAATAAAATATTTTTTACTTTTTGTTTTTTTAGGTCAGTTTAATTTTGTTTACATAACTTTTTACGAAATGAATAGAGGTAGAGGTTTCTTGTATAGCACAGATCAAAATCTTTCTATTCACCAATACAGGGCAACTGCTCTCTTACTTTTTTCTACAATATCCCCTTCATCTTAATGAGATTCTAAAACGATTCTTTGGCATGGCTTTCAAAAAAAAAATATTTTAAAGTGAGTGAGTAAAAAGGAGTAGAATGTGTTTTTACTCTTTTAAACTGAACAAGATTTTTCAATTCTTCGGGATTACAACCTTGAGGGATGAAATTTCTGCTATTTTAGCAATAGCTCCTCAACTAATTGAAACATAAGAGAACTCATAGAATGTCCTAAAAATGTGTTAACACATCTTTCAAAATTCAAACCTTAAGGTGGTAAACTATCCTTTTTTTACAATACCTCATAATTAAGTAATTGACTTTTTAAAATGATTCATTCGTTAGTGGCTATTTTTTACAATATTTAATACAAAAATTGAGATTTTAAGTGCTTATAGGCATCCAGCAACAGCCGATTTATTTAAAATACGTAAAGTAAAAGATGTGAATTATATTACTTTCTTGCTATATCTCTCTTGCTAAATAATTTTTTAAAACCACTCTTTTGTCATTAGTTGTCAAAAACAATTATTTAAAAACAGATTTCTGGATATTTGGAGATTCTGCTGTTAAAGGCGTAAAACAGGTGAAGGTGAAGTACGTTTTTACTGATTTTGCAATAAGTAAAATTGATTTGAAAATAATAAATATGTTTTATTACTTTCTTATTTTTAGTGTTATAAACAACGGAATATTACCGGTGTGAAGAGGGCCGCCAAATTCTAGACGCTCAAGCCCCGAATGCTGCCGACCGCGACGGCCGCTATCTGTGGCGCACTGATATTTTAATTATCAGGTATATATTTTAAATGAAATATGATTAATTATTGACAATTTAGTTAAATTACCTATAAAATACACTTTCATGTCGAGAACCGCCTAGTGAGAATATGTCAGATCTGCTTCGAAATGTAAAAATCGATTCTATACATTACCTTTAATTGTTATATTTTTGTGAACGTTTATATGCTAAACAGTTACTTGTTCCCCTAACAACTTACTTCCGATCGAAAGATACAACATACGTAAAACAAAAGAAAGCCTTAGTTCTGTAAAAATAAATTATATACCAGAATATACTCACAAGAGTATTGTATACCCCTTGTAGAAACTTCCAGTTCCAGTTAGAGTCCATAATTATAAATACATTAAATACCTAAAAGGGTAGGTTGCTGTTTCTGGGGTAACTGGGGCGGCTGAATCATTGCCGACTAGCTTAGAGGTACGAGGGCATCTAGAAGAGTATTTCTGTCGATTTAGTTTTTGGGGACAAAGGGTAGAGGGTTCAGAAAAAAACCAAACAGCTAAAAGGGTAGGTGGCTGTTTCCAGAGTAACTGGAGCAGCTGAATCATTGTGGCCTAGTTTAGAAGTACGAGGGCATATAGAAGAGTATTTCTATCGATCTATTTTTTGGGGATAAAGGGTGCGGGGCTAAGAAAAAAAATTAAATACTGAAAAGGGTAGGTTGCAGTTTCCGGGGTAATTGGAGCGGTTGAATCATTGCGGCCTAGTATACAGATACGAGGGCATATATAAGAGTATTTCTGTCGATCTAGTTTTTGGGGATAAAGGGTGCGGGGCTAAGAATAAAATTAAATACTCAAAAGGGTAGGTGGCTGTTTCCGGAGTAATTGGAGCGGCTGAATCATTGCGGCCTAGTTTAGAGGTACGAGGGCATATATAAGAGTATTTCTATAGGACTAGTTTTTGATGATAAAGAGTATGGGGAAAAGAAAAAACTTAAATACTCAAAAGGGTTGGTGGCTCTTTCCGGAGTAATTGGAGCGGCTGAATCATTGCGGCCTAGTTTGGAGGTACGAGGGCATATATAAGAATATTTCTATCGATCTAGTTTTTGGGGATAAAGGGTACGGGGCTAAGAAAAAAATTAAATACTCAAAAGGGTTGGTGGCTGTTTCCGGAGTAATTGGAGCGGCTGAATCATTGCGGTCTAGTTTGGAGGTACGAGGACATATAGAAGAGTATTTCTGTCGATTTAGTTTTTGAGGATAAAGGGTACGGGGCTAAGAAAAAAATTAAATACTTAAAAGGGTTGGTGGGTGTTTCCGGAGTAATTGGAGCAGCTGAATCATTACGGCCTAGTTTGGAGGTACGAGGGCGTATAGAAGAGTATTTCTGTCGATCTACTTTTTGGGGATAAAGGGTAAAAAAATTAAATATTCAAAAGAGTAGGTGGCTGTTTCCGGGGTAATTGGAGCGGCTAAATCATTGCGGCCTAGTTTAGAGGTACGAGGGCATACAGAAGAGTATTTCTATAGATCTAGTTTTTGGGAATAAAGGGTACGGGGCTAAGAAAAAAATTAAATACTCAAAAGGGTAGGTGGCAGTTTCCTGGATAATTGGAGTGGCTGAATCATTGCGGCCTAGTTTAGAGGTACGAGGACATATATAAGAGTATTTCTATCGATTTAGTTTTTGGGGATAAAGGGTACAAGGCTAAGAAAAAAATTAAATATTCATAAGGGTTGGTGGCTGTTTCCGGAGTAATTGGAGCGACTGAATCGTTGCGGTCTAGTTTGTAGGTACGATGGCATATAGAAGAGTATTTTTATCGATCTAGTTTTTGGGGATAAAGGGTACGGGACTAAGAAAAAAATTAAATATTCAAAAGGGTAGGTGGCTGTTTCCGGAGTAACTGGAGCGGCTGAATCATTGCCGACTAGCTTAGAGGTACGAGGGCATCTAGAAGAGTATTTCTGTCGATATAGTTTTTGGGGACAAAGGGTAGAGGGTTCAGAAAAAAACCAAACAGCTAAAAGGGTAGGTGGCTGTTTCCAGAGTAACTGGAGCAGCTGAATCATTGTGGCCTAGTTTAGAAGTACGAGGGCATATAGAAGAGTATTTTTATCGATCTATTTTTTGGGGATAAAGGGTGCGGGGCTAAGCAAAAAATTAAATACTGAAAAGGGTAGGTTGCAGTTTCCGGGGTAATTGGAGCGGTTGAATCATTGCGGCCTAGTATACAGATACGAGGGCATATATAAGAGTATTTCTGTCGATCTAGTTTTTGGGGATAAAGGGTGCGGGGCTAAGAATAAAATTAAATACTCAAAAGGGTAGGTGGCTGTTTCCGGAGTAATTCGAGCGGCTGAATCATTGCGGCCTAGTTTAGAGGTACGAGGGCATATATAAGAGTATTTCTATAGGTCTAGTTTTTGGTGATAAAGAGTACGGGGAAAAGAAAAAACTTAAATACTCAAAAGGGTTGGTGGCTCTTTCCGGAGTAATTGGAGCGGCTGAATCATTGCGGCCTAGTTTGGAGGTACGAGGGCATATATAAGAATATTTCTATCGATCTAGTTTTTGCGGATAAAGGGTACGGGGCTAAGAAAAAAATTAAATACTCAAAAGGGTTGGTGGCTGTTTCCGGAGTAATTGGAGCGGCTGAATCATTGCGGTCTAGTTTGGAGGTACGAGGACATATAGAAGAGTATTTCTGTCGATTTAGTTTTTGGTGATAAAGGGTACGGGGCTAAGAAAAAAATTAAATACTCAAAAGGGTTGGTGGGTGTTTCCGGAGTAATTGGAGCAGCTGAATCATTACGGCCTAGTTTGGAGGTACGAGGGCGTATAGAAGAGTATTTCTGTCGATCTACTTTTTGGGGATAAAGGGTAAAAAAATTAAATATTCAAAAGAGTAGGTGGCAGTTTTCGGAGTAATTGGAGCGGCTGAATCATTGCGGCCTAGTTTAGAGGTACGAGGGCATATATAAGAGTATTTCTATCGATCTAGTTTTTGGGAATAAAGGGTACGGGGCTAAGAAAAAATTAAATACTCAAAAGGGTAGGTGGCAGTTTCCTGGGTAATTGGAGTGGCTGAATCATTGCGGCCTAGTTTAGAGGTACGAGGACATATATAAGAGTATTTCTATCGATTTAGTTTTTGGGGATAAAGGGTACAAGGCTAAGAAAAAAATTAAATATTCATAAGGGTTGGTGGCTGTTTCCGGAGTAATTGGAGCGACTGAATCATTGCGGTCTAGTTTGTAGGTACGATGGCATATAGAAGAGTATTTTTATCGATCTAGTTTTTGGGGATAAAGGGTACGGGACTAAGAAAAAAATTAAATATTCAAAAGGGTAGGTGGCTGTTTCCGGAGTAACTGGAGCGGCTGAATCATTGCCGACTAGCTTAGAGGTACGAGGGCATCTAGAAGAGTATTTCTGTCGATTTAGTTTTTGGGGACAAAGGGTAGAGGGTTCAGAAAAAAACCAAACAGCTAAAAGGGTAGGTGGCTGTTTCCAGAGTAACTGGAGCAGCTGAATCATTGTGGCCTAGTTTAGAAGTACGAGGGCATATAGAAGAGTATTTCTATCGATCTATTTTTTGGGGATAAAGGGTGCGGGACTAAGAAAAAAAATTAAATACTGAAAAGGGTAGGTTGCAGTTTCCGGGGTAATTGGAGCGGTTGAATCATTGCGGCCTAGTATACAGATACGAGGGCATATATAAGAGTATTTCTGTCGATCTAGTTTTTGGGGATAAAGGGTGCGGGGCTAAGAATAAAATTAAATACTCAAAAGGGTAGGTGGCTGTTTCCGGAGTAATTCGAGCGGCTGAATCATTGCGGCCTAGTTTAGAGGTACGAGGGCATATATAAGAGTATTTCTATAGGTCTAGTTTTTGGTGATAAAGAGTACGGGGAAAAGAAAAAACTTAAATACTCAAAAGGGTTGGTGGCTCTTTCCGGAGTAATTGGAGCGGCTGAATCATTGCGGCCTAGTTTGGTGGTACGAGGGCATATATAAGAATATTTCTATCGATCTAGTTTTTGCGAATAAAGGGTACGGGGCTAAGAAAAAAATTAAATACTCAAAAGGGTTGGTGGCTGTTTCCGGAGTAATTGGAGCGGCTGAATCATTGCGGTCTAGTTTGGAGGTACGAGGACATATAGAAGAGTATTTCTGTCGATTTAGTTTTTGGTGATAAAGGGTACGGGGCTAAGAAAAAAATTAAATACTTAAAAGGGTTGGTGGGTGTTTCCGGAGTAATTGGAGCAGCTGAATCATTACGGCCTAGTTTGGAGGTACGAGGGCGTATAGAAGAGTATTTCTGTCGATCTACTTTTTGGGGATAAAGGGTAAAAAAATTAAATATTCAAAAGAGTAGGTGGCAGTTTTCGGAGTAATTGGAGCGGCTGAATCATTGCGGCCTAGTTTAGAGGTACGAGGGCATATATAAGAGTATTTCTATCGATCTAGTTTTTGGGAATAAAGGGTACGGGGCTAAGAAAAAATTAAATACTCAAAAGGGTAGGTGGCAGTTTCCTGGGTAATTGGAGTGGCTGAATCATTGCGGCCTAGTTTAGAGGTACGAGGACATATATAAGAGTATTTCTATCGATTTAGTTTTTGGGGATAAAGGGTACAAGGCTAAGAAAAAAATTAAATATTCATAAGGGTTGGTGGCTGTTTCCGGAGTAATTGGAGCGACTGAATCATTGCGGTCTAGTTTGTAGGTACGATGGCATATAGAAGAGTATTTTTATCGATCTAGTTTTTGGGGATAAAGGGTACGGGACTAAGAAAAAAATTAATTACTCAAAAGGGTAGGTGGCTGTTTCCGGAGTAACTGGAGCGGCTGAATCATTGCGGCGTAGTTTGGAGGTACGAGGGCATATAGAAGAGTATTTCTGTCGATTTAGTTTTTGGTGATAAAGGGTACGGGCCTAAGAAAAAAATGAAATACTCAAAAGGGTTGGTGACTGTTTCCGGAGTAATTGGAGCGGCTGAATCATTGCGGCTTAGTTTGGAGGTACGAGGGCATATAGAAGAGTATTTCTGTTCATTTAGTTTTTGGGGACAAAGCGTACGGTAACCTTAGGCTAAGAAAAAAATTAAATATTCAAAAGGGTTGGTGGCTGTTTCCGGAGTAATTGGAGCGACTGAATCATTGCGGTCTAGTTTGTAGGTACGATGGCATATAGAAGAGTAGTTTTATCGATCTAGTTTTTGGGGATAAAGGGTACGGAGCTAAGAAAAAAATTAAATACACAAAAGGGTAGGTGGCCGTTTCCGGAGTAATTGGAGCGGCTGAATCATTGCGGCGTAGTTTGGAGGTACGAGGGCATATAGAAGAGTATTTCTATAGATCTAGTTTTTGGGGATAAAGAGTACGGGGCTAAGAAAAAAATTAAATATTCAAAAGGGTACGTGGCTGTTTCCGGAGTAATTGGAGTGGCTGAATCATTGCGGCCTAGTTTAGAGGTACGAGGACATATATAAGAGTATTTCTATCGATCTAGTTTTTGGGGGATAAAGGGTACGGGGCAACGAAAAAAATTAAATACTCAAAAGGGTAGGTGGCTGTTTCCGGAGTAATTGGAGCGGCTGAATCATTGCGGCGTTATTTGAAGGTACGAGGGTATATAAAAGAGTATTTCTATCGATCTAGTTTTTGGGGATAAAGTGTACGGGGCTAGGAGGTACGGAGTAATTGAAGCGGCTGAATCATTGCGGCCTAGTTTAGAGGTACGAGGGCATATAGAAGAGTATTTCTATCGATCTAGTTTTTGGGGACAAAGTGTACGGGGCTAAGAAAAAAATTAAATTCTCAAAAGGGTAGGTGGCTGTTTCCGGAGTAATTGGGGCGGCTGAATTATTGCGGCCTAGTTTGAAGGTACGAGGGCATATAGAAGAGTATTTCTGTCGATTTAGTTTTTGGGGATAAAGGGTATGGGGCTAGATACATATACAGAAATACTCTTATATATGCCCTCGTAGCTTTAAACTAGGCCGCAATGATTCAGCCGCTCCAATTACTCCGGAAGCAGCCAGCTACCCTTTTGAGTATTTAATTCATTTCTTAGCCCCGTACGCTTTGTCCTCAAAAACTAAATGGACAGAAATACTCTTCTATATGCTCTCGTACCTCCAAACTAGGCCGCAATGATTCAGCCGCTCCAATTACTCCGGAAACAGTCACCAACCCTTTTGAGTATTTAATTTTTTTCTTAGCCCCGTACCCTTTATCACCAAAAACTAAATCGACAGAAATACTCTTCTATGTGCCATCGTACCTCCAAACTAGGCCGCAATGATTCAGCCGCTCCAATTACTCCGGAAACAGCCACCAACCCTTTTGAGTATTTAATTTTTTTCTTAGGCCCGTACCTTTTATCCCCAAAAACTAGATCGATAGAAATATTCTTATATATGCCCTCGTACTTCCTAACTAGGCCGCTATGAGTCACCAGCTCCTATTACTCCGGAAACAGCCACCAACCCTTTTGAGTATTTAATTTTTTTCTTAGCCCCGTACCCTTTATCCCCAAAAACTAGATCGATAGAAATATTCTTATATATGCCCTCGTACCTCTAAACTAGGCCGCAATGATTCAGCGGCTCTAATTACTCCGGAAACAGCCACCAACCCTTTTGAGTATATAATTTTTTTCTTAGCCCCGTACCCTTTATCCCCAAAAACTAGATCGATAGAAATATTCTTATATATGCCCTCGTACCTCTAAACTAGGCCGCAATGATTCAGCCGCTCTAATTACTCCGGAAACAGCCACCAACTTTTTTGAGTATTTAATTTTTTTCTTAGCCCCGCACCTTTTATCCCCAAAAACTAGATCGACAGAAATACTCTTATATATGCCCTCGTATCTCTAAACTAGGCTGGAATGATTCAGCCGCTCCAATTGCCCCGGAAACTGCTACCCACCCTTTTGAGTACTTAATTTTTTTCTTAGCCCCGCACCCTTTATCTCAAAAAAAATAGATCGATAGAAATACTCTTCTATATGCCCTCGTACTTCTAAACTAGGCCGCAATGATTCAGCCGCTCCAGTTACTCTGGAAACAGCCACCTACCCTTTTAGCTGTTTGGTTTTTTTTCTGAACCCTCTACCCTTTGTCCCCAAAAACTAAATCGACAGAAGTACTCTTCTACATGCCCTCGTACCTCTAAGCTAGTCCACAATGATTCAGCCGCCCCAATTACCCCGGAAACAGCAACCTACCCTTTTAGGTATTTAATTTATTTATAATTATGGACTCTAACTGGAACTGGAAGTTTCTACAAGGGGTATACAATACTCCTGTGAGTATATTCTGGTATATAATTTATTTTTCCAGAACTAAGGCTTTCTTTTGTTTTACGTATATTGTATCTTTCGATCGGAAATAAGCTGTTAAAGAAACAGGTAACTGGTTAGCATATAAACGTTCACAAAATTATAACAATTAAAGGTAATGTATAGAATCGATTTTTACATTTCGAAGCAGATCTGACATATTCTCACTCGGCGGTTCTCGGCATGAAAGTGTATTTTATAGGTAATTTAACTAAACTGTCAATAATTAATCATATTTCATTTAAGATATGTACCTGATAATTAAAATATCAGTGCGCCACTGATATCGGCCGTCGACAGCATTCGAGGCTTGAGCGGCTAGAATTTGGCGGCCATCTTCACATCGGTCGGAATATTCTGGTTCATGACACTGTCTTCGCGAACAAGCGCGAGCCTTCAAGACTTCATTTGTAATTATTAAAATGTGTGTTTGAAAAATAAGATAATAATAATATTTAAGCAGTGTTGGTATATAAAACTACAATAGATCATCACTCTTATTTAGTATACTTTTGTTAAAATATGTATTTTTATTTCTTGACATATGCATGTATATATTTCATGGGAATGAGATATTCGTGTATAGGGATGACCTTGTTATTTGCTTTTCAGATTCGATACATATCTTTGATTTCACTAGGCAAATTTTATTAGCAAAAATTATTGTTATTTTATCATTTTATATACTTAGTGTGTTTCTTCTTTGGAAAATCATTCGCAAATTGAAGCTAAATTTTAGGGAACTTGCCTTAATAATTAAAATACGAATTAAACTATGTGTTGATCTTTTTTTTTGCAATGTACATATTAGAAATAAATGTGAGAAAACAAATGCCGTCAAACGTTTTAAGTAAAAGAAGCTAAATCTAAAAGTACTATATGTACTAAAAAAGGAATTGGACTTTCATTGGGGACCAAATGAAAATAGTTTTGAAATAGTTTTTGAAAGGGCGAGAATACAGAGGGTGTTTATGGAATAGTTACTACTTTTTACAGTTTTGAGGTAAAAAAAATTGATACTAACTCCATGAATTTTGGAATTAGTAGCCATTTAATAAGCCTTGATAACTAGGTATATATATATATATATATATATATATATATATATATATATATATATATATATATATATATATATATAAATATGTCACCACGTTCACAGTGGAATAAGAATTTTAAAATTACAAAATCAAAAATCGGTAAATTTTATTTACCCGGAATTTCCCGCGTTATGACCTTTTTCGTTTATTGGGAACAGAGAAGTGTGACCCAACTTAGTTCCGCACATAGTCATTTATATAGTAGGACATATTTACTGTCTTTTCAAACACTTTTATTGGGCGTCATTTTGTTCCACCATACTGGATTCGTCACCATATTCGATCAGTACCAAATTTAATTTAATTAAAATTGTATCTATGCCAAACTTGATATTTCAGTATAGTTTAAAATAAATTAAATAAGTAAATTGTTTATACTGATTTCATAAAAAATTCGTTAGAGTGCGTTATGTTGAATTCGTACACAGTTTCGTCAGTTCACTTTTTGCATCGAAACAGTACGGATCGATTCGGTTCACCCGGCTCCGTACAGTGAAAGTGTAAAAGTGGATAATTTTGCTTTACTGGAAATATCTTGTAAGGTCAATAGTGCAGTGAGTGCTAAAATAAGATGAAACCAAGTAAATCACCAAAAGTGAGCAAAGTTTCTTCGGAAATAAAATCCTAAGATTGAAGGAAGAAAACTTTCGCCTGAGCGAAAACCTAAAGACCCTACGAGAAGAGAATCGAAGCCTTACAGACAGGCTCGATAGATTAGAAAGTCTTCTTGTTACACAACAAGAAGGTAAAACGACTCGGCATCCCCCCCAGAGCGAACTCCCAACTACATCTGCCGAAACCAAAATCAAAAGAAAAAGGGTTAAATCCCCCCCCCCAGTGAGAACAGTGTAAACAGGGAAATCCCCAATAATGAAAATCCCAAAAATAAAAACAGTGAAAACAGTGTGCCAATGGAAACAACTGAAACCGCCAAAAGTGTAGTGTCCCAAGAACCTACCCCGAAAATTCCCCCCGTAGTAATTGAGGACGACAGGACCTGGACAGAAGTCCGTCGCAACATCAAAGGAGCAAACATAGGCTTCAACAAAGCAAAGGCCTCCGGCTCGAGGCTCCAAATTTTTCCAAAAACAGCAAATGACCATAGGGCCCTGACCCACCACCTTAAAGAGGCCAATCGCCCTTACCACACCTATCAACTCCCGGAGGAAAAAAGGACACACGCGTTTTATGGTTAAATAATGAGTTTATACAGTTGGGAAAATTCTATTAAATTAAACTCAACTTACGTTTCATTTTTATGGCATTTAACTACTCCTGCATTAGCACATCATTTTTTTTGACTCTTTGGTACTTTACTCCGGACTAATATTTGACTTTTCTGAGTGGTCCTTTTCCATTAGTACTAGAGTAATTAATTAAATATTATTTGTTTATTTACGTTTCCATTTCGCCTAGGCGTTGCTTTTAAATTTCAGGTTAGTTGTTTCTGTCAATGTTATTATTGCGTCGTCTCGGAACTTTTCGGATCTATTCGGCTAAGACTTCCATATTAAGTTATTCTCGAAACCCTTCATCCGGTACTTCCTCATATCAAGAGCGCAGGCATCTTTATCGCTGTTGCCAAGTGTATTCCTGCATTATTTCCTGTATCTTTCTCAACCAATGGAGAGTCGTTTTTCTTGTCTAACATGTTAATCATATCCTTGTTTTATTCCGTCTATGTGCTCTTTTGGCAAGGTTGTTAGCACCTGACATATTCTAGCCAATGGTATTCCGCCACCTTAGTTAACCAAAGTTCTAGATGGAAAGGAAGCTGGGGGAACACATTTTTCACTTTTCTGGTCACCTGCAGATAAACCACAGGTCTTCAGCGCGGGTCTGAGGAAATAATCCAGGAAAATCTTGGAAATCCGTTAGCGGGATTTTTCCTCAACACCGCAATAGTTTTTCGGGCACATTATAGTTTGCACTGTGAGTGTTATTTTTCGTGCGAGAAAATCTCTCTAAGAGAGGATTTGACCTGAAGATTGGACCAGACCGCCATTTTCCATGCCCTTGTACTTGGCACGTGAAACCACTTTTTGACTAGAACTGAGTGACCTTATTGGATAGGTAATTTGCTTTAATATCATTTATCCTGAAAAGGGTATCTTTTTTTTTCTTAAATTTTGCTTTTCGTAATTTGGTAACTTTTCTCATTTTTTTTTTGGAATTAACTTTTAATCGGGTGAGACGATTTTTTTTGATGCAACAGGGGCTAGTTTTTATATATATTTTTTTGAAATCTTAAATATTAAATGCAAGTGTAACGAATTCATACGAAGACACATTTTTAGTTTGAATTTCGTCGAACATCTTTTACCTCAGTAATTTGATTAATTTCCTATTATATTAATCATATTTTGTGGATCGTAAATTGGCTCTATTTTATTTTAAAATAAAACCACAATATTTAAGCAGCTTGCATAGTGTGATTTGATTACTGCATTCGTTCTTTTTAATAGATAATAAACAGATTAATAAATGGCTTGCAGAGGTTTTCAGTAACAATTAAGTATGACGTAAATTGCTTTTCTTTTAGTTTATGGTTTTTTTTTTGCATTTTGATTTGCCGCTGGAAAATAATTAGTTAAATAAAACCCCTTTTTTTAAGCTGGTTATATTAAAATTTAAATATATTTGTGCCTTTTGATTTTTCTTATTGCTGCCTTATTATATTTATATTTTTTGTAAGTATTCTCCCAACGTTTCGCTTAAATATTTGCTATTCTTCAGGTCTATACATACCTTCTTTTGTTAAGATTTTGCTTTTTTTTTATTTTATTCTCATTTCTATTTAAATTGGCCGAGGTCAGTCTAAATTTTCTAATTATTTTATACGGGAAATTGTTATAGTAATCGATTTTGTTACAAATTTATTTATTGTAAATTGAATTTAGTTATTGGAGTCAGTTAAAATAATGTGCTTATATTTTTCTTACCCAACGTTTCGATTAATTTTAGGTCATCATCAGGGCTAATTTTTGTTTATTAGAATTATTTCTACGTATTGCTAATTTAAATCATTCGAATTTAGTCGAAACCTTGTATTTATTTTAGTATTAACGCTGGTTATTGAGATTGTATTTGATAAAGTAAATTTTAGAATTTTCCTTTTCGATCTTAGTTTGTATTTGTTGGATTTATTGACACAACGTTTCGACTGAATTTTCGATACCCATCAGGGTATTTTGTGCTTATTGATGGTATCTTTAGTGACTTCATTTCAAATTATTTTATTGTATTTTTTTTATTTTTGTTGCTTGCGGTTTTAATTTATTTAAAGAAAAGTTCTGATTAGTGTCTTGAAATTAATTAAATATTTTTTTTTATACTTCTCGGTAGGACTAAATTTTGAAAATTAAATTATTGTTCTGACTGTTCAGTTCATTTTGAATCAGTAGAAACCTTTTGGGGATTTTTTTTGAGTTAATTAAAATTATTTGGGTTTTCGTTATAGACTTTGAATCACTACGAAAAATTCTACAAAATTTTTGTTTTCATAGGGTTCAAGTCAGGGGACAACTGTTAGTCACGGTCCTAATTTCAAGTCAGGGGCCAACTGTAAGTCACGGTCCTAATTTGAAGTCAGGGGCCAACTGAAAGTCACAGTCCTAATTTCAGTCAGGGGCTATTTGCAACTGCAAGTCACAGACAATTTCAAGCCACAAACTTAACTTCAAGACTCGGGGCTAATCCCATGTCACGGGCCTAGTTTGAAGTTAGGAGCGCTAGGTGCTGCTGGATTTGGTGACACTTATTGTTTACTTTTTTTCTTTATACCGTAACTGATAACATACTTATTGTTTATATATTTTTTTTTCTTTTATACAGTAACAGATAAATAGATTTTTTTTTCTTAACTTCATTTGTGTGTTTTATTTAGCTCACTCTTTTTCTTTTAAAGTATCAAGAGGAAGCACGTGCCGCGAAGATCAAGGGGCTTTCCAATTTAAGCCGTTATAAATTGGTGGCGCTCATTTCTTTTTTTTTCCTTTAAGATTTCTTAAGTTTTCCCACGCCCTACTCTCCGGGTTAATTGAGCTAGGGCATCTACATTGCACGCTCTGTTGACCACGAGCTGTAATCTTGATACCATTTTGTGATCGAAATAATTTTAAATTAAACAGTAATAATAATGATTAAATAAGAGCGTAGCAATCTTGCACCTTGGTTTTGAGAAAATCCAGGGTGACAATTTGGCGCCCAAACGTGTAGGGCCCTTTTGAAATTGTTTTATTTTCTTTTACTGATTTGCTTTTGCTGCTCTTTTTGCTTTTAATTTTTTTTTTTTGAGCTTTTGAACTTAATGATTTTTTTTTCTGTAAATTGCATTGTTTTTCCCTGTGAGCTAAATAGACACCTTTTTGTTTACTAACCCTATTAATTTTATTTTTTTTCTTTATCGCTGATATTTGGTATTTGTGCATATTTGATTATTTGAGTGATATTTGTGATATTTGCGTATTTGATTTAGTTTTTATATTTGAATGGTTATTTGCCTTTAGTAAGTGAAGTAATGATTATTGACTTAGATTACAATTTTTTTGGCTTACTGCTCTATTTTTTTTTTCTTTGATATATTTGTTATCTCTTTTGCTTTTCGTGATATTTATTGTTTTGATCTTGCGTTTCTTTTGTTAATATTGTTACGATGGATTATAATATGCAAATCGGCTACCTAAAAAAAGACATGTTAATCTATGAACTGTCGGTTCGTGGAATTCCAGCCAATGATAGTAAAACTGTGGACGAGTTACGTTCTGCCTTACGACCTGTTTTCAATCTTGAGAAAAAGGGCAAATTATTGACTTATCCTGCTTATAAACTAGTTTTTTACGAAGAACGCGAATATATAACAAAAACCTTAAAAGAATTACAACATTCAATCACCACAATCTCTGGTGAAAATGCTAAAAATACTTTTGATAGGATTCAAACGCGGTTAGTTCATCTTTTAAATCGTGTAGGTCGCATCCCTGTAGAAAAATTAAATGAGGAATCGATAAAAGATCGAGCGTCTTTAATGGGCGAAATCCTCAGTACTCTTGACAAACTAGAGCAAACATCAAAAAGCGTCTAGTACAAAAACTCGAGTCGATAGGTCGTAAGATGTCTCCCACTTCAAATATTCTATCGACCAACGACACTTTTCTCAATCAGCACATTTTAGATTTTATTATTTCTCACGCTCATGGTGATGAACGCCCTTATTTAGAAATTTTTGTCTTAGGTCGTCCTATTTTAGGTTTATTGGATTCAGGCGCTTCTCGCACTATTGTTGGACAGTCTGGCTATAAAGTCTTACAGAATTTGGGTTTAAAAAATCGTTAAACAGGAAACTAGATGCACCGCAGCAAATGGCAGCAGTTGCGTCAGTAGTGGGTTTGTTCAAACTCCTGTAACCTTGTTAGATAAAACTCGTATGGTTGATATTTTGGTCATTCCTGACCGCACCAACTCATTTTGGGTATTGATTTTTGGAAGGCCATGAAGATCGTTCCAGATTTAAGGAAAGATGTTTGGCACTTCGCCAGTGATATAGGTTCTTCAGAGATTTGCTCCGTCGATGATGGCACTACACTGTCCCCAGATAATAAAACTGCTCTGGATGCATTGGTCAAGGAGAAAATCTCATTGATGGGTTCCGATCTTGGCTGTTGTAAAGTAACTGAGCATATAATTGAACTTGAGCCCGGTACTAGGCTTATTAAACAAAGGTACTATCCTGTTTCTCCTTTTAAGCAGAACATTATTGACCAAGAAGTTGACGAAGTGTTAAAACTTGGTGTCATAGAACCTTCGAAAAGTCCGTGGTCCAGCCCCGTGTGTTTAGTCAGAAAAAAAGACGACAGCTACAGATTTTGCATCGACTTCCGCCGTCTTAATGAAAAGACGAAGAAAGATTCCTATCCAATTCCTTATATTTCAGCCATTTTAGATCGGCTCCGAGATGCACGATTTATTAGTTCCATCTTCTTCTGGCAGGTCCCTCTTAGTGAGTCTTCTCGAGAACTTACCGCCTTCACTGTCCCTGGCAGAAACCTTTATCAGATTCGCCGCATGCCTTTTGGGCTAACTAATGCGCCAGCTACCTGGCAACGTATTGTGGACCGAGTTCTGGGAGTTGACTTAGAAAATAACGTCATGGTCTATTTGGACGACATAATAATTATTTCAAAGACATTTCAAGAACATTTGAGAATCTTGAGTCTTGTTTTTGACAGATTGAGGGAACCTGGTCTAGTGGTGTCTCGGGAAAAGTGTAATTTCTGTAAACCTGAACTAAAGTATCTTGGATACATCGTGGATGCTCGAGGACTGAGACCAGATCCAGAAAAGGTACAGGCAATAGTGAATATACCACCCCCTCGTAATATCACCAAAATTCGCAGGTTCGTTGGGACTGCTTCATGGTACAGACGTTTTGCACCCAATTTTTCAACTGTATTAGCCCCTATCAGTCGGCTTACTAAGAAAAATGTTAAATGGGAATGGACAACTGATTGTCAACAGTCTTTTAACACCATAAAAGAAGCTCTTGTTACAGCTCCACTTCTTACCTGTCCCGATTTCAATAGAACTTTTACACTCCAGACAGATGCTTCATTCTTTGGCTTGGGTGCTGTTTTAACTCAACAGTTTGACGATGGCGAAAAGGTCATTGCTTACTTATCCCGCTCTCTTACCAAACAGGAGATGAAGCTAACCGTCACTGAAAAGGAGTGTCTTGCCGTTATTTGGAGTGTCGAAAAACTTAGGCATTATTTGGAAGGTGTTCATTTTAAAGTCATAACCGATCATCGTTCGTTATTGTGGTTGCATAACCTTAAAGATCCACAAGGTCGTCTTGCCCGTTGGGCTCTCCGCCTTCAACCTTATTACTTTCAACTAATACACCGCAAAGGTAAAGAACATATAGTACCTGATTTTCTTTCACGTTCTGTCCCAGTTAGTACTGACACAGTCGCTAGTGTCAACGAGATCGAATCATCTTTAGAATTTTCTAGAACATCAGACAAATGGTACCGTGGAATGTTGGCGAGGTTAGAGGATCACCCTGAAAAATATCCTTGTTGGCGAGTGGAAAACGGCAATTTGTATAAATTTGTCAAGTCAGCTAATCCTAACTTTCCAGATCATTCTAGTTGTTGGAAGATCGTCGTTCCCAAAGATAGGCGAAAGGAAGTGTTCCATCGTTGCCATGATAACCCAGCTGCGGGTCATGTTGGAATTTTTAAGACATTTTGGAAGGTAGCCGAAAGGTTTCATTGGCCAAAAGTGAGGGCCAATGTGGCTAAGTATGTTCGCTCTTGTAGAATTTGTGCTCAGTACAAAGTAGAGCAAAAACGTCCGGCAGGTTTAATGGGTAATCGTCCTGAAATCAAAGAGCCTTGGCAGTCTATCAGCCTCGACTACATTGGGCCATTGCCTCGTTCAAAACAAGGCAATACACACATTTTAGTAGTGACAGACTATTTCAGCAAGTTTGTCGAACTTTTTCCTTGCAGATCCGCTACCGCTAAGTCCTTGATAAAATTTGTTGAAGATCGAATTTTCCTCGTCTATGGAGCTCCTCAATTTCTAACTTGCGACAATGGGACTCAAATGAAATCTAAAGAATTCCAATCTCTTTGTGACAAATATAAAGTTAAAATATTTTACACCGCATCGTATTACCCTAGAGCTGATCACACCGAGCGAGTTAATCGTGTTGTAAAAACCATGCTTCGTTCTTATGTACAACAAAATAATCACCGAACTTGGGAAGATAACTTATCTTCAATTGCTTGCGCTATTCGCACGTCTCGTCACGAAACAACAGGTAATACACCTTTTCTAGTTAATTTTGGTAGGGAACATAAACTCTTCGGTCAAGATTTTTCAGACAGCATTAATAGACCCGATACTGAGAACCAGGACTACGTTAGAAAACGTTTGGCTGTTTCAAATAATTCGTAAAAAAAAAAGTAAACATCATTATAATTTGCGTAGACGTCCTGTTAGTTATACTATTGGCCAACAGGTTTGGCGTAAAAATAAAAGTTTATCTGATGCCGCGAATTATTTTAGCGCTAAATTATCTCCCGAATTTATAGGTCCTTTTATTATTAAAAGAAAAACTGGAACTTGTACATATGAGCTCGCAGATGAATTTGGTGTAAGTAAAGGTATTTGGCACGTTCAAGATCTTAAACCGGTGCTAATCCAATCTAAATCCGATTGTCCATCTAACTAATTTAGAAAGATCAAAACAATATTTTTTTTTACTCACCATATATTTTATACTGCGTATTATTATAGTTTGTATTTTTTTTTCCTTTTCTCTTTATAATTTTAAGTTTAGGGTTAGAAACACTGCAATTTTTTTGATAATGTAAGACTCGATCAGAAATTAATGCTTTTGAGTCTTTTAAAATTCACCAATTTTGACTGTTTTCCCAGACTTGATTTATACCCCGATTGTGACTTTTTTTTAACATGGCGTGTCTGCTTTGTATACCAGGCCATTTCTTGCCATAGCAGTGAGCGGTACTACTGCTATTGTTATTTAGTTTCTGGACAAACTTATTTCTTAGAATAGGATAACATGTTTGTCTTTAGTGGTTTATTGAACAACTTTTCTTTTAATTTGTTTATCTTGTCAGTTTGTCAACCTTTGTTTTTAGGTTGTTTTGGCCTTAAAGGTCATCACCACGATTACATGGATCTCACAGCTTAGAATTTACCTTTTTTCGTCCCTGTATTCTTCTTTGGGCCCTGTGGCCCGGGCCTAAGAATTCGGTCGCGGCGGGAAACTGTCAGTGGTAAAAGCCCACTAAATGTCCACACCGTTAAAAGCTTCGGCTTCCCATCAACCAAGATCATCGATGGGATATTTCTGGAGTTTGTGCCCTGCGGCCCGGGCCTAAGAATTTGGTCGCGGCGGGAAACTGTCAGTGGTAAAAGCCCACTAAATGTCCACACCGTTAAAAGCTTCGGCTTCCCATCAACCAAGATCATCGATGGGATATTTCTGGGATTTGTGCCCCGCGGCCTGAGCTTTAGAATTCGGTCGCGGCGGGAAACTGTCAGTGGTAAAAGCCCACTAAATGTCCACACCCTTAAAACCTTCGGCTTCCTATCAACCAATCGATGGGTTATTTTTTTTTGAATCTGGTCGCGACGATGACGAGTTCCACTCCCTGATTTTGACTAATGTTTTGCTTTTATTATTGGCTTATGATTATTATTGGTTTAGCTTTTCTACCTTTTGGCTTTATTTTGGTGTAGCTATATTATCTTAGTTAATTGCCCCTAACTTTAGTTATGTTTTATTTTGCTAAGTTATTGCCGCTAGGATCGATTTTCTTAGTAAATTTCCATATTATTTGGGATTTGATATATGCATTTTGTTGTTTCAGTATTCATTTTGCTAAGTTATTGCCGATAGGTCGGTTTTCTTAGCTAATTACCTTATTATTTGGGATTTAAGATATTGGAACTTATGCAAATTAGCATTTCGTAACTAAATTGTTGGACGCTAAGCGACGCCAAACTTAGTTTTCTTTATTTTGATTATGGCATATATATTTATGCTAGTTACGTTTATTATTACCCATTTAAGTTTTTTTTTGGTTTTGATATTTAATATTTTGGCTTTTGTATATTTTGGTTATACTGGATTTGACTTTTTGTGCTTGCGCAAGTTTGCACATCATGATTATGACTTTTGACCCTATTGTGACTTTTTTTATTACATTTTTTTGGTGCGGCCTTTTTTTCTATAAAAGGCTGAGTGTTGTTGGGTGCTATCAAATTCTGATTTCGACGTTTTCTTGTGTGCTATTCAGTGCAGAAGGAGACAGACCACCTGGAAGGACTAGTTAGAGGTGGCTGGTGTTTGGCCCCTGGCAGTCTCAATGAGCGGCCATAGAGCCCAGGGAGGATACCACCACGTCGGCTAGAATATGCAAAAAGTATAATGTGGATAGTTAATTGACATCTGGCCGTTATTATCTAACATCTTGTTCACATATTACCCCGTGTATATTTTCCTGAGCTCCAGTTGACCTATTAGAATTCAGCCAGTTGGTGGCAGTGGCAACATTCGGAACACCCTATTAGCTTTTTTGTTTAGTTTTTTTGGTCTGCACGGTACATAGTCGCCTGCGGCTACTGTATCTTTCAGCTTGGTCGAGCTAAATCGAACTCCCTTTTGTTTGGTGGGACTTTTGGGTAACAACACTTTTTTTATTTTTTGTGAATTTAAATTAATATTTACGCTTTTTGTTTTTCCTGCCTCCTGGTTCCCTAGTCAGATAGAGTTGAAGAGTGACATGAGGGTGTGCTCGATGCAAGCCAGTGAACGAGGTGCCCCACACTTATTTGGGTGTCACGCAACTCTGGCCACACTCCAATCCAACAACTTTATTGGAGTAGAAATTGTTTTGATCGCTCTTCTTGGGGAATTCCGAAACTCTGAAAGGCGAAGTGGCCAGGAATTTCTTATTTGTTTCGTTTCCTTTTGATTAAAATTTCTTAATTTTATTAGCGCTGTTATATCGATATTGGTACTGTTTTTGTACTTGAAATTTGTAATCTGATCTATTACCTTTGTGGTTGAATAGGCAATTTGTCGCGATACCCGTATATTTTTTTTTTGAGTTATGGTTGTTAGTTAATTATTTTTTTTATATATTAGTGTGCCATCAGTGGTTATTGGCGTTATGATTTGATTTAAGTGGTACCATTTCTAATTGGTTTAAATTCGTTTCTAAAACAAGTTTTTTTATTTTTCTCTTATACTAGTTTCCCTTCTTAGTCATTTCCTTCGTAGCTTATCTTACTCGACAGTTTTTATAGGAGAGTAGTTGGTTTGAACATCTTTCTCAGTGAGCTTCGAAGCATAGTATGGCAAAAGACTGGGAAAATATATTTTATTTTACTTTACCTTTTATGGATATTATTTTTTAATTTAGCTCTGATCGTCGGTGAACTTTTCTTATAAGTTTCCCTCCTTTCCTTGGAGAGGGGGAGTTGTAACAGTTTAATTTTGTTATAAGTGCATTTCATTGTATGATTAATTTAATATTATAATCTACTAATTTAGTATTAAGTTTAGTGATTAATATGTACGCCTTGTTGGTTTGATTTACTTAGATTTTAGTAGTTTTCTTATTAGAAGCGGTTACATTGTTCATATTTAAGCGAAATATAAATTCAACACCTTTTGCAGCAAATTTCGGTACACACAGTGTCACCTCTCGATAAGTAGTTAATTTTGTACCTATATCTGAACTCAAGATATAAAGGAATAATTTTCAGTAAACGGTATAAGTTTAGCGTTCGTTCATAGATGTCGCCAAAAAAAATCAGTTCAAATATAATTGTTGGATTTATTTAATTTTGCCGAATTTAATAATTATATACTGTATAAGAAAAACTTCAAATAGCACTTTAGACAAACTATTTATTTCCCATATATTTTACAGAGTAGATATAAATTAAATTTTATTAATTTTGAAAACCTGTTTTCGAGTCCTTTATACAAGTCTTGGGATTTTCGTTTTCTTTGGCTAGATATGCTGCATTTTTAGATTCGAGCGTGTATTTTGTATAACTCTTCTGTCGCTGTAAAAAAAACCAAATCATTAGTACCCCAATAAATTCTTTGATATAAAGTCGATATTATGTATTAATATTGAACTGTAAATACTTGTATAAAAAAAAGGTTGCCTTGATAAATATTTCTTTTCAGATATACATAGGATTATTTTTAGACTATAGATACTATATATACACTACGTCATATTTTCTCTTAAATCTACATTTTATTATTCGTGTTCCTTTTTGCTGTAAATATGTAACATATAGTTAGACATAAATAAACCAAAGGTATTTCTCGATTCAATATTAATATTCTTACCTTTCTTTTTCCTGAGACTATATAAACTACAGCCTTCTTATAATTTCTATCAATGTTTGATGTTCCGAAATTCAGATCGACTTTTGTTTTGTCCATAGTTGCATAATTACTTGGAGCCTATTATAAACTGAAATTTCGTTACGTCTGCATCTGATGCATTTCCTAAAATAAATAGTTAATAATTGTGTGAATAAATTCCTGTTTTATGGTTAAATAATGAGTTTATACAGTTGGGAAAATTCTATTAAATTAAACTCAACTTACGTTTCATTTTTATGGCATTTAACTACTCCTGCATTAGCACATCATTTTTTTTTTGACTCTTTGGTACTTTACTCCGGACTAATATTTGACTTTTCTGAGTGGTCCTTTTCCATTAGTACTAGAGTAATTAATTAAATATTATTTGTTTATTTACGTTTCCATTTCGCCTAGGCGTTGCTTTTAAATTTCAGGTTAGTTGTTTCTGTCAATGTTATTATTGCGTCGTTTCGGAACTTTTCGGATCTATTCGGCTAAGACTTCCATATTAAGTTATTCTCGAAACCCTCCATCCGGTACGCATGATTTGACTTTGCACTAGACTTGTGAAGGGTATCAGAATTCTCGCATTTGATTGGTAGAAAATTTACAGTTGACAGTTCTGATTCTGATGCTAACCTAACAAATTGGACAAACAATTGTAGCATAGAAAAAGTATAATTTTATATTATTTTCTCTCAATGAATTAGGTATATACTACGTAACTATATAATTCATTGTTTTCTCTATGATTGTAGTAACTACCAGTATAACTACTAACTTGATTATTTTGGCGGTTAGCGTTTGCAACACATAATGGAATATTTACAGGTAATTTATGAACTACATTAAAAGTATTGGTTTTTTCCAGCTAATATTATATTTTGTATACTTGTTATAGGATTTTCTTCCGACTTCCTACGAGTACAAGTTAATAGATTTTACAAAAATGAGTGAACTGAAACTGGCATTTCAAACAATTATCACAGTCAATATATTTTCAAAAGAAGAGGCTGAAGCATGGCTCAAAAATTTTGAAAGCCATAACAAAGTAAATTTTCGAGTTTTAAGAACTTACAGTAGTGGTGATGGTCATTCATGACTTATATTTAAGGTGGTGGTGATTTAGAATGTGGAGATTAGAGATTATATTAGAATTGTTCTGTGTGCAGTATTTAACTGAGTAGAATTTATTGTTTTTTTTTTTAGAAAGATTATCGATGTCATCATAACACCAGAGCCAGTGTGCCTTCATCTAAAACCAAAATACCTTCGTCCAAACATATTAACTGTCAAGCTGTTTTAAAAATCACTGTAAAACAGTATAAGATGAAAAGGTAATAATTTATTGTAGTTAGTATTTCTTTCAATTTTACTATGTTTATTTTAGAAGTCAAGATGTTTTAATAAAAACACATCCATGTGAAATAGTAATAAAACACAATCACAATCATTTACTGGAGTGTGCAGATGTTTTAAGACACCGAAGGCCAACTAAGGAAACGGAGGAAAAAATACTTGCCTTGTTTTCAAAAGGACATTCTCCATCTTCGGCTTTGGATCTATTCAAATATGATTTGCAAGAAGAATATGGTGATAACTATTATAGAATTGTAGCAGATGGTGCACTGTGTCCTAATTTGCAGTGGGTATTTCACAAATATTATACTACATTTAACAAAGAATACGGAGCATCGGATGGAATAGAAATGATAAAATCCCTACAACATTTCATTAAAGTGTACAATGTTAAATGTGAAGATGAGTGCGCTAAATTGTTTTATAATGAAAAAGATTCTGAAGTTATCATAGCTATTTGCACACCATTAATGAAACGAGTACATGAAAATTTAAAATCTTCTTCAGAAATGATGTTTGTAGATGCATCAGGGTCCATGGACCGACACTGCAGTAGGGTTTTTACCTTTCTTTCACCTAGTTTAGCAGGAGCCTTGCCCCTAGGACTTTTAATTCTTTTTTCAGAATCTGAAAATGCAATCACCCAAGGTCTGACTGTATTAAAAACAATTTTACCCGAAAATTGTTTTTTTAGGCAAATGTATCCACTAATTATTATGACAGATGACTCTAAAAGTGAAAGAAATAGTTTACATTCAGCATTTCCAGAATCTAAACTTTTACTTTGTAAGTTCCATGTGTTACAAGCATTTTGGAGATTTTTGTTAAATGCAAAAAATCAAGTTAAAAGATGTGATGCACCTGCAATATTTAATTTATTTAAAAGTCTGTTTAACTGCAAGACGGTTAATGATGTAAATGTTATGTATGACAATATTATTACAAATGATCTTGTTAAACAGTATTCAATCCTTATAACATACAAAAAAAATATATACTCTCGGGCTGATGAATGGGTACCTGCCTATCTGTCAGAATATATGACCAGAGGTCACTTTACTAATAATTTGAGCGAATCAAATTTTCGAACTATTAAAGATAAAATTATGAACAGAATTAAAGCCTATAGTGTTGTACAGCTCTTCGATTTCATGACAACCAGGTACGAGAGCTTCTTTGAAAGAAAACTTGCAGACTTTCTTAGCAACAAGAGTGTTAATTATACCAAATCAAAATATAATATTCCTATTACAAAAACTAAATGTCTCTTGGTAACCAAGCTTTCTGAAGATATTTTTCTAGTAAAAAACACTGCTAAGCAAACAGAATATCAAGTGAACATGTTTATAGAACATTGTAGTTGTCCAATTGGTAATCAGGGAGCACCCTGTAAGCACCAATTAGCTGTTGCTATAAAATATAATTTGTGTCATACTCAGTTACTTTTAAAACATAATCAGTCTACAAAAATCCTGATGCATAAGATTTTGACAGGGTCAAGTGAAAATTTGCCAGAAGGATGGTATAATAATGTGGATAATACTACAGTTGAACAATATGATCTAAAAACATCCAATTCACTTTTGCCAAATGATAAAGTATTAAATGATCAACCAGACAACAATAATACATCAGAATCCAATAGCGAAGACAAGATTATTAGTGTGACACAAAATCTACAAAAAGTTTTTGACAAATTACTTCAAGATGTAAAAGAAGACTCTCAAGTTTTAGATGCGACGGAAAAATTTGTAGAAAATTTTAACAAGATTAAAACAAAATCAGCACTTGTGTCTAGTCTTTATACATTTGGAAAACAGCAATTTTATAGCTCAAAAAGAATGAATACCATCCAGGTGCAACCCACATCATTAGCTAGAAGGAAAGTTTACTTGAGAGGAAGAAGGCAACAACATACAGGCAGACCAGCAAAACGACATTTTACACCAGAACATGGATATTCAAATACCAATGCGAAAGACGCTGGTCAACCTCAGTGGCTTGTGCCTTTAAAAAGAAGAAAACTTGCTGCAGCACCACATTCCGTATCACATTGTGTACAGCAAAATATTTCTTTAGGGAAAAGTCATTAGAAATGACTGATATTATTATTTTTGATAGTTTTTTTATGTATGTTAGCAAAAAGTTATAATAGGTACCATCGTCACCAAAAGTAACTAGGACAAAAATTATTAATTATAATCTCCTAGACTATTATTCTAACTTAACCTGGAAAATCAAGGTCAATCATGTTAAAAACGTTATTCATCTAAAAATATAATCATGTTTGATTATAGTGCTTTTCATGAGTGAAACTTATAAGAATCTAATTTTCAGCTAATTTTGATGACTAATTAACGAATGCTTACATTTTTCATATCGACATAACGTTACAAAGTTAACCTGAAATTCATAGTTTGACAAATATTTGACCATAAAAATTTGGTGCTAATATGATACTGTCCTAGATACTTTTGGTGACGATGGTACTTAGAAATTGTAATTATAATAATATAATAATAATAATAAGTTTATTCAAATTTAAAATAATAATGATTGTTACAAATTTCTTTTTGTCTACAATTTTAAGAATATACTATAATAAACCCCAGAAGTATATAACTTGTTTCGGGCAAATATTTTTATTTTATATGTATTTTTAATAATTTTTTTGTATATTAATAATCAAAAAAATACCAAATCATTAATAAAATTCACATTTTTGCGGATAAACAATGATGATTTTATGTTTTTAGTATGAAAAGCTTAAGAGATATTAAAATATATGTAATACATGTTTCCAAAAAAATTCGAAATAGAATTTAGAATCAAATTTTTTATTTGTAATTTATATCTAATAAAAGATTTAATTTGTTTTATGTATCCTGGTAAATAATCATATACCTAGTAGCCAATTATTTTAATTTTTTTTTTATTTATTTGTTTAAATATTCTCGGTTTGTGATTTTATTTTCACAACTTGTATCATAAATGTGTTTTTTTTCTTAATTTATATATTTATTTTTATAAATAAATATCAAATTTTTATTAATAAAGATATTTCTTATACCTAATCATCTTTTTTCTTTATATAATTTATCTGAGGGGTAAAAATATTAATTTTCATAAAGAATTTTTAAAATAATTTTTTGAATTATTTCTATTTTATTCAAGCGACATTTGTTAATTCTAACTAAGTGATTAATATGAGTTCAAAATTCCACTTGTCACAATAAAAAAATTAATCCCAGGAATTTCTTACTGTTATAAAACACGGAGGTATCTTTAATCTTAATGTTATCTTAATATGAACATTTGAAACTGGCGCCAAATGATTTGACCAATAAGAAGTCGTTAAATTTGGCCCTTACACAAGTCTAGTGCAAAGTCAAATCATGCATCCGGTACTTCCTCATATCAAGAGCGCAGACATCTTTTTCGCTGTTGCCAAGTGTATTCCTGCATTATTTCCTGTATCTTTCTCAACCAATGGAGAGTCGTTTTTCTTGTCTAACATGTTAATCATATCCTTGTTTTATTCCGTCTATGTACTCTTTTGGCAAGGTTGTTAGCACCTGACATATTCTAGCCAATGGTATTCCGCCACCTTAGTTAACTAAAGTTCTAGATGGAAAGGAAGCTGGGGAACACATTTTTCACTTTTCTGGTCACCTGCAGATAAACCACAGGTCTTCAGCGCGGGTCTGAGGAAATAATCCAGGAAAATCTTGGAAATCCGTTAGCGGGATTTTTCCTCAACACCGCAATAGTTTTTCGGGCACATTATAGTTTGCACTGTGAGTGTTATTTTTCGTGCTAGAAAATCTCTCTAAGAGAGGATTTGACCTGAAGATTGGACCAGACCGCCATTTTCCATGCCCTTGTACTTGGCACGTGAAACCACTTTTTGACTAGAACTGAGTGACCCTATTGGATAGGTAATTTGCTTTAATATCATTTATCCTGAAAAGGGTATCTTTTTTTTTCTTAAATTTTGCTTTTCGTAATTTGGTAACTTTTCTCATTTTTTTTTTGGAATTAACTTTTAATCGGGTGAGACGATTTTTTTTTGATGCAACAGGGGCTAGTTTTTATATATATTTTTTTGAAATCTTAAATATTAAATGCAAGTGTAACGAATTCATACGAAGACACATTTTTAGTTTGAGTTTCGTCGAACATCTTTTACCTCAGTAATTTGATTAATTTCCTATTATATTAACCATATTTTGTGGATCGTAAATTGGCTCTATTTTGTTTTAAAATAAAACCACAATATTTAAGCAGCTTGCATAGTGTGATTTGATTACTGCATTCGTTCTTTTTAATAGATAATAAACAGATTAATAAATGGCTTGCAGAGGTTTTCAGTAACAATTAAGTATGACGTAAATTGCTTTTCTTTTAGTTGATGTTTTTTTTTTTGCATTTTGATTTGCCGCTGGAAAATAATTAGTTAAATAAAACCCCTTTTTTTAAGCTGGTTATATTAAAATTTAAATATATTTGTGCCTTTTGATTTTTCTTATTACTGCCTTATTATATCTATATTTTTTGTAAGTATTCTCCCAACGTTTCGCTTAAATATTTGCTATTCTTCAGGTCTATACATACCTTCTTTTGTTAAGATTTTGCTTTTTTTTTATTTTATTCTCATTTCTATTTAAATTGGCCGAGGTCAGTCTAAATTTTCTATTTATTTTATACGGGAAATTGTTATAGTAATCGATTTTGTTACAAATTTATTTATTGTAAATTGAATTTAGTTATTGGAGTCAGTTATAATAATGTGCTTATATTTTTCTTACCCAACGTTTCGATGAATTTTAGGTCATCATCAGGGCCTAATTTTTGTTTATTAGAATTATTTCTACTTTATTACGTATTGCTAATTTAAATCATTCGAATTCAGTCGAAACCTTGTATTTATTTTAGTATTAACGCTGGTTATTGAGATTGTATATGATAAAGTAAATTTTAGAATTTTCCTTTTCGATCTTAGTTTGTATTTGTTGGATTTATTGACACAACGTTTCGACTGAATTTTCGATACCCATCAGGGTATTTTGTGCTTATTGATGGTATCTTTAGTGACTTCATTTTAAATTATTTTATTGTATTTTTTTTTATTTTTGTTGCTTGCGGTTTTAATTTATTTAAAGAAAAGTTCTGATTAGTGTCTTGAAATTAATTAAATATTTTTTTTATACTTCTCGGTAGGACTAAATTTTGAAAATTAAATTATTGTTCTGACTGTTCAGTTCATTTTGAATCAGTAGAAACCTTTTGGGGATTTTTTTTGAGTTAATTAAAATTATTTGGGTTTTCGTTATAGACTTTGAATCACTACGAAAAATTCTAGAAAATTTTTGTTTTGATAGGGTTCAAGTCAGGGGACAACTGTTAGTCACGGTCCTAATTTCAAGTCAGGGGCCAACTGTAAGTCACGGTCCTAATTTCAAGTCAGGGGCCAACTGAAAGTCACAGTCTTAATTTCAGTCAGGGGCTATTTGCAACTGCAAGTCACAGACAATTTCAAGCCACAAACTTAACTTCAAGACTCGTGACTAATCCCATGTCACGGGCCTAGTTTGAAGTTAGGAGCGCTAGGTGCTGCTGGATTTGGTGACACTTATTGTTTACTTTTTTTCTTTATGCCGTAACTGATAACATACTTATTGTTTATATATTTTTTTTCTTTTATACAGTAACAGATAAATAGATTTTTTTTTCTTAACTTCATTTGTGTGTTTTATTTAGCTGACTCATTTTCTTTTAAAGTATCAAGAGGAAGCACGTGCCGCGAAGATCAAGGGGCTTTCCAATTTAAGCCGTTATAAATTGGTGGCGCTCATTTCTTTTTTTTTCCTTTAAGATTTCTTAAGTTTTCCCACGCCCTACTCTCCGGGTTAATTGAGCTAGGGCATCTACATTGCACGCTCTGTTGACCACGAGCTGTAATCTTGATACCATTTTGTGATCGAAATAATTTAAAATTAAACAGTAATAATAATGATTAAATAAGAGCGTAGCAATCTTGCACCTTGGTTTTGAGAAAATCCAGGGTGACACAGTGCGATGGCCAACATCATAAACTCCATCATAAGAACATGCCACTTCCCCAGCACATGGAAAAAGGCAGAAGTCATCGTCATTGAAAAACCAGGAAAAGACAGGACATTACCACACAACTACAGGCCCATCAGTCTACTCTCTGCTTTAAGCAAAGTAGCTGAAAGAGCTATAGCGAGAAAACTAAAAGATGAGTCCCAAGAACTAAATGTCATCCCAGATGAACAGGGCAGGGCACTCATCTGAGCAGCAGGTACTCAGAACCACAGAGTATATCACCAAAGAATTCAACAACAGAGAGGCCACAGGAGCAGTTTTCCTGGACATCGAAAGAGCTTTCGACAGAATGTGGCACCAAGGCCTGATCCACAAAATGTCGGTGGCTGGATACGAGAGAAGAAACATAAAGCTTATCAGGAGCTACTTAAATGACAGATCATTCACAGTCAAGGTGAATGACTCTCATTCACCTCCAAGAGGACTAGTAGCTGGAGTACCACAAGGGTCTTATACTCCATCTTCTCTCACGATGTACCAATCGGAGATGAGGGCTTAATGGCACTTTACGCTGATGACACGGCCATTCTACACCAAAGCAGAAGCACCCGGATAATGGGCAGACGACTGCAAGAGGACATTAATAACCTTCATGACTGGTGTGTCAAATGGAAGGTTAAGATCAACCCCCAGAAGTCCCAAGCAATCCTATTCCAACGTAAGAGACTGGCTCCAAGAGCTAGAATCCGAGTTGGAGATGTTGAGATTCCTTGGTCACACGAGGCCAAGTACCTAGGGATGACCATGGATAGAAGCTTGACATGGAATAACCATATCAACGCAGCGAGGACAAAAACCAGACTAGCGATGGGTAAACTTTATCCACTGCTCTGTTGGAAAAGTGAAATGGGACTGAGGACCAAGCTACTACTGATCCAAACAGTAGCTAGGAGCCAACTCACATATGGCTCCACATCCTTCAGATATGCTTCTAAATCCCACCTTATGAAGCTAAAGAGGATAGAAAACAAACTCATTAGGATGGCAGCTAACGCCCCATGGTTTATCAGGAATGAGGACCTGCAGCGTGATCTTCAATGGACACCTATCGAAGACTTCATGCGGCAAAAGGCCACCCGAGCCTTCAGGGCAGCAGAAAATCACCCCAACGAAAACCTACGAGACCTGGTAGACTACGATCCGCTAGCTCCGAGACGCAATAACTGGACAAGGTACAGGAGACCTAGACACGGGCTCCTGCACTAATATACTCTAGGATGGAAGTGGGCAAATCGAAATTTCCGAGTCTCCGTGCTCCTCAGGAACTAGATCTTGCTCACCGAAACCCTAAGAGTATCAACAAGTGGCCATCAAATTCCAAGAAGAGGATTCCCAGGTACCTCAGCTGGCTCCGGCGTGAGTTGCAGCTGAACCTGAGGTAAAAGAAGAGGATCCCAGGTACCTCAACTGGCTCCGGCGTGAGCTGCAGTTGAACCTGAGGTAAAAGAACACCCCACCTCAGCCTCAACACTGCCAGATCACGGAACAGCAGTGTCGCTGAGGGCACAGAAGAGGACCAAAAACTCGAAGAACACCAGGCACACTGACGGAGGGACACTGACAACGGCAGACTGGACCACGGGACAGTAGAATGTAGGCAGCGGCAAACCGGACAGAAGAAAGGAGGACAACAGAGGAATATCCCCCCTGGTAAGACTACACTTTCCCTACTAATAATATTTTTTATTTCAGATGACTACAAGTATCAAAAGGTGGCAAAAACATCCTGCTAAGTGAGAACCCCCCCCCACTACGACTGCGAGGACCATGTCCTTCATAGGAGTTTCTCCCGAAAGGACGGCATCAACCCCATCGAAAGATCCTTGGCTAGCCCAATGATGGTCCATCTGATGGGGGCCCGTTGGGGTTTAGTGGGTATTGTTGACTCCGACAGGTGGAAACCTGTCAGAGCAACGAGTCCCACACTGTCTTCCCTTCTACTGGAAGGAAATTCGTGCGTAAAAGCATTCCCCATCGTCACAAAAAAAAAAACACAGTTTTACCACTTTATTCCTATATCATCTTATCTAATTACTGTGCAAAAATCTGAAGTGAATTAAATAAAATGTGTTTTATCTTCATTTTGTAATTCGTAACTTTTAAATATTTTATTAGTCCGCCATTTTGTTTTCATATATACAGACAGATTGATAGACGGACAGACCATCGGGGAGAAAACATATTTTTGGCATATAGGGACGCCCTATTGAATTCGTACCACAATTTTTTCAGTTCGCCTCTATATCACACTGAATTTTTTGATTTGAAATCATTCTAATAAATAGTTTTTTGAGGCAGATTTTTTAAATGTTTTATTAAGCCGCCATTTTGTTTCGCCATCTTGGATTCGTACCAACATTTTGTAACGTGTATTTTGTCATCTAAGGACGTTAACTAATGATATATACAAAGTGCAGTCTATATGTAGCTCGATATGTAGTTTCATAAAATACATACACATTTTCGTTGACACAAATTAATACGATTAGTAGAAGTAAAGTTCATTTCCTTAAAAACTACGAAAAATATGAAACGTAATACTTCAGAAAATATATTTTTTTTTATTTTAACTCGTCCCCACCACACGCACCTCACTTATGACAGAAAAAGTTTTATGTCCATAATAAACTTATCTAATACTATTAACATTCATTAAGATGTGTGAGCAAAATAACCTGACCAGGAAAATTATTGCCTTCCACTAGATCAGGGCTCTATCTCCAGTTCTCAAATTACATTTTTTGATTAATGACAGTTCAATGCTCCAAATTTTAATATATATTAAAACATTTAAAAGTTTGTGTGAAAACTCTCTGGCAGAAAATAATTTAATGTGGCGTCATTACTCTATTTTTACTTTTTTTTAATATATTTCCTATGGAATAACCCCGGTACCACACTAAACACTTCTTTAAAAAATCATCTATGTCGGCCACAATCTTCCAGAAGTAATTGGTGTACTTAAAATAACATTAACTAATATTATGGATAAACGATATCAGTAGTTATAATAGGGGAGCGCCTCCTCCTCCTCCTCTTCCTCTCTCTCATGTCCCTCATTCTTAACTTCCTCCCCTTTTATTCTCATTCGCATCATATTTTTTAATTTTTTCTCTTTGTTCTCCCACATTTGATTTTGCATTCTTAAGTCTTATAAATAGGTGCATCATGATCATTTTAGTATGCCGAGACACATTTACTAAGCTGTGCTCGAGTTGCGTAAAAAGTTATTTTTGAATTTTTCCACCAATTTTGTATAAAACAAAAAGAAAAAATGTGTCAAGTAATAAGTGAATTATGTGTAATCGCGAAAAATTAACTACAACTATCAGACAGTTAAAAGTTAAATATCTCAATTTCTTTGAAGTGATTTCGAAAGATGAATACACCAAGCTGTTTTATCCACTGAAACGAGATTATTTGGAAGCATTTGACTGTTGTGATGATTATTTAGAAGGAATTATAAGCCTTACTACGTTTTTCAATACATTTGGGAAATCATACTTTGTAGGAGAATTAAGCCACCTAATAGAATTTATAGGAGAAGATTGCCAATTTATACCTGCTATTATTGCAACCCAAAAGAGGTTTCAATTATACGAAGATAAAAAACAGGTATTATCAAAGAAAGTTAATCCTATTCGCAAGAGACGTCCCCCTACATATTTAAAATATTATGTTAAATAAATGAAATGGCTGAGTTGCTGATTGCAGTTAAATTATTAGAGGAGAAATTTAGTAATCTTTCAAAAACCTATTTCTCATATTGTATGGCAAGTGGTCCGGAGTGGATAGACTTTTATTGTAATCAATCTGAGGAATTCGTAAAGGCTGCCCTCTGTTGCAACAAATACATTGAAACATTAAATTTTTTTCAACTTATTCAAGATCTAAAAGATATTGGCTTTGGTTACTATTTAAAAGACTTGAAGCAATTTATTGACGAGGATACTATTCTTCAAGAAATTGAAAAGGAAGAATAAATTTAATAATATTTACAATGGAGCAAATGGTTACTGAAATGTATGAAGAGTTTATTATATCTGCTGCATACTTCCAATATTTATCAATTGTAGGCGAAGAAGACGCAGAAGCACAAGATTTGTCAGCATATGTTAATAATATAGATCGAATGAAACAATGTAAATTAGCCGCTAAATTTTGTAATGATTATTTAAAATATAAAAATGAGTATGAACTTTTAAATGAATTTAGAAAATTAGATTTAAGGTATCATATTAATTGTATTCAATCATGGTTGGTTAATGCAAAATAAAAAGGTAATTAAGTTTTTTTTATATTTTTATTCATTCATAAAACAATTGTCATATAAAAATAACACATTTGTCAAAGCACACATACAAGGTGATTTTGAATGATAGAAGCATTTTGGTTCCATTAGCTTTAGCGCTGGTTGTTCATCTATTTCAATCACATGCTTTTTAGAATATTTCTGTATAAAATCCTTTTTTTCGCTTCCTTTTACAAAAACAAAATCTGCTTTCTTCGTAAGTGTTTCAATTATTTTTGGGAAATGATGTAATGGAGTAAATCCATTATTCCAATGTATACAATGATAATTTTTCGTTAACCATACCGCCTGCTTGTGACAATCAGGTGAAAGAAACTCCATTGGAAAAGGCTTTTTAAAAATGTAATGAGTCATTTCATAACCATCAAAAGCTGCAAGCTCTTTCGGTATAAATTTATTTTTTTCATCTTTGAATCCTTGAATATCTATAACCAATCTCATATTTTCAAAGCAGCAAATTTTTTAATGAGACTTTTTTTACTTGAATAATTTGCAATTTCTTCTTTCAGTTGATTAATTTTAAAAATAAATTTTTCAATTTGTAGTTGTAGTTTTGATGTCATGATTAAAACTAAAAGCTTTTGAAAATTTCTTTAAATTAAATCGAAATATGAAAATAGTGGGGATAAAGTTTATAATTGTTTCACAATTTTAGTAAGAGGGTTGTAGCTAAATAATTTGTCATGTAAAATAAGACAATAAGCAGAAGTATCTTTTTTAATTGCATTGTGTGTCTCAAATTCAATTCTCATTACTACGGATCCCGTTTGAATTGTTTCTTTTTGATGGGAGCAATCAATATGTGTAATAGGACTAATGTTTTTGAATTGTTCAGGATTAAAAATGGGTTCATTTGGAACACCATAGTAAGACTGTCTAAAGTTGGCAAACATTTCGTATAAAGCAGAAAATTTGTTTTCTTCGAAATTTAAGTACAAATCGTGATAAGGATATCTTTCAGAATTTAAATATACTCTAATATTTGACAAGGTAATATTGTCAAATTTACTCATATCTTTAACAATTTTCCCTTTTCTGTTTTCTTGAAAGCCAATCACAACATGACGAGGAGCTTCTAGTTTACAAGTTGTTTTTACCGGCCATGTGTGACGGGTTGTTTCGGTTAGAGAAGATTCAACAAGTTCCCAACTCCTGAATCCTATCAATATATCTTTATTTGATTCTAATATTTTTGATAGAGCAAGTTGTTGTGGCATATCAACTAGAATGTGAGGAACTTTCCAATAAATTTTATCGAAAGTAACCAATGGAGTGTCAGGAGCAGTAACAAGGTGTGCCGGATCTTCTTTGAAAATAACACCATCTAAATCATCAGTTGATCTAATAAGAACCAATTCCTGCTTCATATTCATAATAATTTTTCTGTAATCTTCAAAAAATCCTAAAAGCATTTTTAGTGGTATGGATACGGAGAATTTTCCATCATTATCAACTAAAATTGTATCACCTTCTTTCCGATGTGGAAACCAACCTGCATTTTCCAGTTTTAAACTTTCGTTGGTATTGTGAGAAAGGTAGCTTTTTAAGGTTGATGCTAATCCAACATTTCTTATTGAATCTATAGTAATTCCGTTTAGTTCATAGCGGATTTCTCTGAACAAAAAGGCTATACCATTGTTAATAAATAGCAATTCTTTCTTATATTTACCTTCTGTATTAGTTAATTTTCCTTCGATATAAAGTAAACTATCTGATGGTAGAGTGTAAGCATCGAGTTCTTGAATTGGGATCCTTATTTCATCATTGTAATCGAATTTTGAAGAAATATATGGTTGATATGTGTGAAGCTCAGAACTGACGATGGAATTGTCTACATAAAGCTTTTCGTTTACGTTTAATATGTTCATTATTTTAAAACAGTGAAACCCAAGGATGTGAGAAATTTACGATTATCTCGTCTTAACTTGTTGGTGTTGGATTTGATACTGAACTGTTGTTTAGGCTTTTTCTTTTTATAAGTTTTTACTTTGTTGATAGTGGTAGGGGCAAGTCTCATCCCAAGGACTCTATTATATCTAACAACCATTTTATATTTCACTTGTTTGTAAATGTAACCTTACTGTTATAGTTTCTCCTCTAAAACTGATAAGTTCTCCGTCTTGATCAACTATTTTAACTGTTATATTGTTAATTGCTTTGACGCTAACTGGAAAATACAAAATGGGCAAAGGAGATTCAACTATTTTATACCCTGGAGCTACAGTTGGATAAAACTGGTGAATAATATGAACAGGTTTACCATTATTGTAAGAACCGACACAAATATTACAGTCAATACAAATAGCATTCACCTTAGTTATTTTTGCAACATTATCTGATTCTTCCTCTTTCATAGCTTCTAGTATCCTGCTATTAAAACCCAACATTTTTCCTATCGAATCTTCCTTGGTAAAATCAATTATTCTACTACACATTAAAAAAGTTTTTAGAGTATTAACATTTGCTTTTAAAAGAAAAAAAATTTTTTCATTCGGAAATAAATCTTCTATACTTTCTCTTATGTATGTTTCTATATCTGTAATGTCATAAGTTCCGTCGGGAATAACAATTACTTTTTTATCTATATAAAATTTATTATATCCTTCTTTTATATTGGGGATAGTCATAAACGTTTCAAAATCAGCTAAACCCAGGTAATATTGTTTTTCATCCTCTAAATATATGGGCGGATTAAAATCAGCAGACAAAACAGAACTGTTTCCTGATATGGCAATTGTGGTAGACATTGCAGTTTATTTATGAATGAGATATTACAATAAATAATGAGTTTATATATTTTTTTGCAAAAATTTTAGGGATAGTTGACCACAGTTATATGAATTAAATTTTTGTTTATTTTCATAAGTATAAAATACATCCACTTTGCCATTCGAATTAAAATATTTGAGAAGTTCAAAAGGTGGTTTTAAATTTCCATAACTATCAAAATATATTACATTTTTGTTATTTTTAATATAAGCAGTCCAATGAGATCCTTTATTTTGTTTTTTATCCAAATTTACAATACCACATTCTTTCAGATTAATTTTTTTTGGAAGTTCATCGAGCATAAAAACACCTCTAAAGCCAGTTATTTTTAACAGCTTTACATATTTAATAATATCATTGTTCGTAAGTGCTCTTTTTGGAAAACTTATTTTGAGTTTTTTTTTGTCTGGTTGCTTTCATTTTGACGGATCCTCCTTTATAAGGTCTAATAAATAGTCCCTTTCCTTTATATGGTCTAATATATAATCCTTTCCCTTCTTTAGAAGCATTTTCCATTGCAATATTATGTCTATGTATTTCTTCTAGTTGCTGTTTAGGTGCTTTAGCATCATTTACTGCCTTAGCAATTCCTGCCGCGCCTCCACCTAGTGCACCCAGGGCGCCAAGAATGGGAAACAAAAGAGGTAGAAATCCTCCAATTTTTTTGGGCGTTCGAATGATACGTTTTTTTCTCAATTTAAGTTTACCCCCTTTTGTATTTTTTAATCCCAAACCGAACTTTCTTTTACCCTTCATTATTCCTGCAACACTTAAAGCTGCCGGGACCACAATAATTATATCCTGGTATATGAACTTCGAAAGGTAGTTTGCTAATTAATTTATTTACTAAACCAGAGCCTTTTCTATTACGTGTTTTAATAGTTTTTTTCAACTTATGGCGACCCACAGTCATTGAAGTTCTTTTTATACTAAAAGCACATTGACATTTTTCTGGTATAAATACTTTTACAGCTAAAAATATTTACTAGTGTGATTAAGAATGAGGATTGAAAAACAAAAATTCTCATTACCAGTAAATAATCATGATGAAAAAATTTTAAGTAAACAGTTGAGAAAGCATGGTGACTTATTTTGCGGTGGTTCAAAAAGAGGGCTTATAGTTGGTTGCAGTGGTAGCGGTAAAACCAACGTTATGCTTACACTGCTCGAGCATCCAAATGGAATTAGGTTTGAAAATGTCTATGTTTATTCAAAGTCATTAGATCAACCAAAATATGAATATTTAAGAAAGTTGTTAAAACCTATGAAAGAAATTGGATACTTTGAATATGATAGCGATGAGAACATTATTTCACCTCATGAGATAAAGCCAAATTCCGTTATCATTTTTGATGATATTCCTTGTCATAATCAATCTATTATTAGAGACTATTTCACGCATGGAAGGCATAGAAACACCGATTGTTTTTTTATTTTTCAAGGATATTCCTCAATCCTTAAACGTCTAATTCGAGAAAATGCAAACTTATTAATTTTATTTAAACAGGACTGTTTGAGTTTAAAACATATATATAATGACCACTGTATATTGGATATGACATTTGATCAGTTTAAAAATATTTGTGCTAACTGTTGGATGGATCCATATGGCTTTCTTGTAATTGACAAAGATTGTGAAGTAAATCACGGCAGATATAGGAGTAAATTCGATTCCTTTATATATTTATAAAAGTAAAAAATTTGCAGTTTTATTTCATTTAAAACTTGTACAGCATGGATAAACGTTTAGCTCGAGAATTAATAAGATCGAGACAAGCCGTGAAGCAGAAATATCAAAGCTTGAAATTAGCTACTTCTACTGCTCAGTCCGAATTAGAACAAACTTATAGACCAATAACACAACCACTTAAACAGCTAATTTCAAGTATTGGTAAATCCGAACCATTCGATTTAAAAGAAGAAAGAGTTTCAAAGTATGAAGATTTCAAAACACCTACAAAGCTTTATAAAACATCAACTCCGACGAAAAATATTCAGAAAACAGGAAAAACTCCGTCACTCCCTACAGAACTACCAACATTTTTAAATGACAGTAGTATCACTTCTTCCTCTCCTGTAGTACAACCATTGTCATCAACTGTTATAGCAGAAACTTCAGATCCTTCTAGTGACACAACAACAAATTTAAACTTGTCAGACATATTGGAACAAACTAGAAAAACAATTCAAACCTATGTTGGTACACCATCATATAAAGATTACTTAGCAGATTTTCATGAATTACCCAGATCATATATTGATGAGGGTGTGAAAGATACACAACATAAATTTGACCATTATTATGGAATAGTTCATGACCTCGAAACGGATAAGTTTTCTTTTGGTTTAACACAGATACCGGTAGAAATTATTGGAAAAGACATTAAAGTGGGAGGAATAACGTACACAGGCACGCCAGGTTTATACGAATTGCTTTTCAAAAAAGAACCGAAAGGTTATAAGAAGGAAGATTTAGATAATTACATGAACATTCTAGCTAAAACAAATGTATATCGTAGGAATTTTGATTCAAATGAACAAGTTCAAGGAAATACATCACACAAATATGTTACAATAATAGGACCATATTTACAAAGAAAGGGGATTACAAAGACAAAAACCTTGCCAAGATTAGTTACAGCATTTAACAAACCAAAACCTCCGTTTAGAACAACTAGAGCCAAATCTACAGGAAAGGGATTAATTTTGAAAACAAACAGATCAAATACAGACTATGTATACTGGAATAATGTTAACGAAATTGTTGATAGGCTACGTTTATTAATTTCATCAAGTGATGCGGGAAATAATGCTCATAGTAACGAGATTATCTCTATTATTGAAGAATTAAGAGAAGATAAAGTAATACTATAAATAACAGCTATCAAATATAATCATATTTATTGTTTAATGAAAGCTCAACATGACAGTTGATAAATTTGGACGCCATATTTCAAAACAAAATCAAGAGAGAATAAGTGACATTAATAATTTAAAAAGGAGATTAGGTGAAAATGAAACAAATAATGAAATCTTTGCTAAAAAGCTTAAGGTTTTTGATGAAAATTTTTTAAAGTATGAAAACCAGATTAAAGGATGCTATACCTCAATTGAAAACGTTAATAAACAGTTGCTAACGCTAAATCAAATAAGTAAAGATTTGCAATTTTTAAATGAACATGTTAAAAAGGAAGACAAAAAATTAAGTGATGATATCAACAAAATTAATAAAATAATGGAAACAAATATAAGAGAAGTAATAATTGAAAAACACAAGGAAAAAATTAAACAATTAAGAACTTTTATAAAAAGGTTAGATGATGAAAAAAAAAGAAATCAAAATAGCATTCTTAACAGTAGAACAATTGACCAACTCACTTTGGAAGAAAATCAACAATATATTTCCTTGGAAAATATAATGTCCAGTGTAATTAAGAAATTAGAACAAGAATTAAATAAAACAGAGGAGGAATTAAAAAATAGTGATAGTAGATCAACTACTTTCTTAACTGGAGAGATAAAAAAATCCTTTAATGCGTTAGAAAAGGAGATTACTAAAATTAGTAAAATTTTAAATGAAAAAAGTTATACAATACAAATTGATAAATTGAATGAATGGGAAAAAACATATAAAAGTTATATTTCGAATTATTACAAAACATAGAAAGTGAACTTCCTTAAAATTGAATAAACAAGTTTGTTGTCATGACAACCGTTAAACAACAAGTCGTTAATGAATTACATAAACCTGCTAGAAAAAACTACAAACGCAGAAGGGTGGTAGTGAAAGGGTTAAATGATCTTTTTCAAGCTGATTTGGTTGAAATGTTACCCTATGCCAAATTTAATAAGGGATTTAAATATATCTTGATTACCATAAATGTATTTTCTAAGTATGTTTGGGCCGAACCGTTAAAATCTAAATCTGGAAAAGACGTAACAGCGGCAATGAAAAAAATATTAATCAGTGCAAAAACTCCACCAAAAAACTTGCAAACGGATAGAGAGAGAGTTTTTCAATGTAAATTTTCAAAATTTGATGCAACAATTTCGAATTAACCATTATAGCACGTTTTCCAATTTGAAAGCGAGTATAGTAGAAAGAGTGAACAGGACTTTAAAGAATAATATGTGGAAAATATTTAGCATTCAAGGAAATTACAAATGGTTTAATATATTAGCGGATATTGTAAAAGATTATAACAATACAAAACATTCTTCAATAGGAATGAAGCCAAAACAAGTAAATAAAACAAATGAAAATAGAATCTTGAAATCTGCATTTACTCATGCTAAAACGTTAGATATAAAATCTCCAAAGTTTAAAGTGGGTGATCACGTACGAATAAGCAAGCATCGAGAGGCATTTTCAAAAGGTTACACACCAAATTGGTCAAATGAGATATTCCACATTAAAGAAGTTAAGATGACAAACCCTTGGACATATTTAATTCAAGACGAAGATAATCAGGACATTCTGGGTGGTTTTTATGAGCAAGAATTACTAAAAGTAAAGCATACCGATGTGTATCTTATTGAGAAGATTTTGAGAAGGAAAGGAAACAAAGTTTATGTGAAATGGTTAGGATTTGATAAAAAATATAATACATGGATTGATAAAAAAAATATTGTTTAATTAAATTGAAATTAAATTTTAGTTAAATTTGTTTTATTTCTGTTCCTCACTTTATGCTTTAGCTGATACAAATTACAAATTCTAAATGTGCTAATTAATTTCAAATAAAATTCACATTTACTAAACTAAAATTTTATTAAGTAAAACATCAAATACAATTTTTATTAAAACGTGTCAAATATATTTTATTTCTATGTTCCTCAGATAATATCGAATCTAGAATAAGTTTACAATCATTTATTCTTTTTTCAAAACGGAGTCTATCTAAGTACCACATCTGAAAGTTACTCCTACGGGCTTGTCTGTAAGCAAAGCTCCACTTCACTAACACATGCACCTTATTGTTCTCTTCCAGAAAAGATATTGTTTTCTTCGTAATATTTTCTTTTAGATCCATTTTCATTGTTTTCTTCGTAATATTTTCGTTTTGTTCCATTTTGCTTCAATTTGTTTTCCATTTGTTCAGGATATAAAGCAAGTAATTCCATCATAGTTGAAACATTTTCACTGTTAGGATTTTCTGTTGGACTTATTATATTATAAACATGCGTACACAAGTCGCCACAATCAGATGAAATATTATTTTGAAATATTTTGAAATATGTATTGAATTCTTGCCTTTTAAGTATAGATAATCTATAATCAATAATTTCCTTTAATCGCCACAAATTGTCCAAAGACTCTTGTCCTAAGTATATGAAGTGTGGGCCTTTTATAATTTGTAGAACAGGGGTATCATTTATTTTCTGAACCTGCAGATGAATGTTGTTTATATTCACACTGGTTTGATCAACTTGAGGAAAGTAGAAATTGTTTACAATAATTCCTTGATGAACACAAATGTCTTTCCAATTTTCTTCGGTTAGTGCGATTGAAAATCCAGTTTTTCCACCAATTACAATTTTTGGAGAAAAATCATTTAAACTAATGCCAACAAGAACAAATTTTGACAAAGAATTATTTAAAAAATAAATTTTTGAATTAAGAAGCGTTTCCAAAGGTTTATGAACCACGGCGTTGTTCATAATGACTAAACGAGACTGAAACATATTGTGTTATTCTTGTACTTAAATATTCTCATCCCCACTTTCTTTAAAGTTTCGATTAAAATGGATTAATGAAAAAATAGATTTCCAGTTTGAAATTTGTAATAAAGATAAATAATTAAAATGGTAATGTATAAAAATAATGCAAAGTTTAATGTAACACTAATGATGGAAAAGTAATAATTTTTGAATCCGTCATAATAATTGGTACAGTTGGGGGTTAAAATTTGTAACTGATTATTTTTAAACTCTAACCTTTCTATCCAATTTGTATCAAAAATAGATCGATTTGGATAATGATACAAAATTTTAAAAAATTTACTTGCATTTTCATTTCCATTTATTCGTTCCATCCAACTAATTGTACTATTGTTAATTAATCCAATTTTCATAAATTTACAATATTTACTTAGAGTGACGTCTGTTTTATTAGAAAAACATATTTCACACTGTGTTACGCCAGGGGGATGATGAACATAAAAAACATTTTGGAAAATAAAATAAAGAAGAATAAATTGAGATCTACTGATAGTCATTAAAACAAATTAATAATTATATTCCAAATTTATTAACATTAAGCAGATACTTTCACCACGAAAGCAAAAGCAGTTGTAAAAAAATAACAATAAAATACTTAATTTAAATATATGTAAAAGTTCATAAATAAGGATATTAATAATACTATATAAAATGTGTAGCTTGAAGACTTATTTTGAATGGTTACAATTATTCGATTCCTATTTTTCCATAAACAGTTATTTAAATCACAATTCCTAGCAAATTTCTTATGCTCCACAATAGGATCATCATAACTTAACCAATCAAAAATTTCAATACCACAATAAAAACATTTACAAATATCATTGATTGAAGTATAGTAAAAGCCAGCTCCAGCTAACACTTCTGGTCTCAATTTTCCTTTCCATTTTTTAAAAGTGGAAAGTCGTTTTTCATATGTTTTAAAATAACTGTTATCAATTTCTTTGTCAAAAGTTTCTATGCACATTTTGTGAAAGACTTATGAAGACTAACTTTGGTTTCAAAAACAACAAATTTAAATACCTTATAATATCTACATAAATATATCTAAATCTTCATGTTCTGCATTCCATTGATACAAAGCAATATCTTGGTGTCCCCAAGCTAATGTATTAAAACTATAGGGAATTTTATACCGCTTATCATCTTCGGAACTCAAAGCCAATTTATTAATTAACTCTGTAAAAATTGTATGTTGTCTAGATCGAAAAACATACATTGAACAAAAGGTTTTAGAATGATTTTCAACAACATCTTTATAATGAATAAAATCCAACTGCTTTTTAATTGCACTTTTTTTAACACCTTTTGCTTTTTTTGTTAAACTGTTTTCCGTTTTAATACAATATGCTTTTGCTCCAGTACCAAAGAAAGCAGTAATGGGTTCACCAGCATATTCATCTTTGAATTTTCCTATAACTGACTTTGTAATAGGCATTTCATGAATATTATTAAATTCATAATTAGATGTGTCAAATTTGTGAATATTTTTTATCATGTCAGAATAAATATTTGGAGTTGTGACTTCTAAAATGAACGAATCGGTATCGGTGTATAAAAGTGAAATATTTTCCTGATAAAGAGGTTTTAAAAAATTATAAAAGAAATCATACATGACAGTTTTAGATATATCTAATATTGAGAAGCCTACATATATTGGTTTATTGTAAGTAACTTGAATCTTTTGCATTTGAATAGCTACCAAGTTTTCAGAAAATATTGTTAAGTCCTTGAAATATGGTTTTGCAATTAAATTCTCAGCACCATCTTTTCTTCTATTTTTTTCCCACTCTGTAACAAGTCTTACGTCAATTCTCCTATCAACATTTTCCATAGTCTTGCCATAAATACTATTATTTGCCAACTTGTAAGTATTACGATCAAATTCATTCTTTGAATCATTTCTTAATCTTGAATTCAAGTCTATATATTTTTTCAACCAATCAGATTGAGAAAACTGTAAAACTCTATGAACTTTAGTTAACTTGAGTCCATGTTCCAAACATTGTTTTAATAATTGATAGTGAATAACATATTTTGATTTATCATTTAAATTGGGTATTAATTTTATGCATTTAGAATTTGGCGGTTTAAAGTTTTCTGGACAAAACGGAAAATCGTTATGATAGGAATGTAGACTTGTAGGATATTCTAAATCAACTTCTAAAACATATCCCTTATTAGATTTTTTAGAAATATTCATAATATTTAAATCATTGATTTCTTTATCTGTTAACCAAACAAAATCTCCCGTTGGAATGTGCTGTGACATTGCATAACCATACAAATTTGTTGCATCATAATAAATTATGTATTTAGTTGGCTTTAAAGGATCAAAATTTAAAAGAAATGGGTTATTAGCTTCAGATTTTCTACAAATGCAAGAGCTCACACCACCGCGAACGCTTTTTTTGAAAAAGTGTATCATATCTGGATCAGTTAACAATTCTAACTCTATTCCAGTATAACGCAAACACGCCTCCCAGGATAAACCTGGAAAAGTGTAAAAATGAGCTGGATCGAGCTTATATGTGGATAAACATAAAATTTTCATGCCAAAAGTAAAGTATCAGAGAGTAAGTAAACGTCGGAGTATTGACCAAGAGATTCACATTTAAACAATTGCCAAACCTTTACAGCTCTTTGGTATTCTGCATCACTGATGTGCTCATCCGTTAAAGTATTATAAAATTGGTCTTTCTGAGGTAAATTTGTTTCTTCTAATTTTAAATAATCATCAATATAACTGTAAGGAAATACACCTTTTTGCCGAATAAGTTTAAATCTTTCTTCATCATTGAAAAATATTTTTATTTCCTTACATTGTTCATCTTTTAAGCTTTCAGAGAGTTTTGATAAAGAATGGGATAGAAATTGAAAAGAATCAATAAACCTTAATGATATATTTTTTTCTTAGCCTTTTGTGTCTTTTTATCAAAATAGTTATCCAATATATTTTCAAATGAAATATATTTTTCCTTGTTTTGTGCGATAACTGTTAGTTGTTCTTTGTTTAAGCATAATTTTTTAAGAAATAGATGAGAATCATAATTACGCAAATTATGCAATATAACTGGAATAAAGTTAGGTATTCTGTAATTTATGTTGCAGAGTGAATGAGCTGGACCTCTATAAAGACCGGTTATATGACAATGATCTGCAACCCTGTCATTTAAAAGAGGTTTATTACAAATATGACAAACTTTTTCATAGTTATGATAAATTTTGTCCAGTTCGTTCAAAGGGATCATTTTTTTAGGAGCCTTTAAATATTTATTGTATATGTTATACACATCTCTTTCTAAAGAATTTATAAATAATGTATCACAATTTTGACCTCTATATTTTTCAAATTTAGAATAATTATCGTCGAAGGAACATTTAATGTAATAGGCAAATGAATGTGGAATATGTTCATATTGTTTTAAGGTGTATGAAGTATTAGGATTTTTATCAACATTGTCATTATTTAAAGGCTTTAAAATGCATTCAAAATCTGCATACACCACGAAAGGAACTTTCATTTGTTTATGATAATTTACAAATTTCAAAATATTATCATATGAATAGTTTCCAAACTTATCTTTTATTAATTCTTTAGAAGGTAGGTTAATTCGTAAATGATCACAATCATAGCTATTGTGTTGTAATAAATTTTCTTCTGTAGGGAAATATTGTAAACAACCATCGCAAATATATTTTTTTCCGTGATGTTTAGAAATTTGTGCAGAAACTAGTTTTGATAAATCTTTAATATAGCAATAATGAAAAGTTTTTTCATCATCATCACTTATTAACAATAAATTGACATGTTGATTTTTTTTATTCGATGAATAATAAAGTGGACCAATTACTTCATACCCCTTTTTAGGATTTATAATTTCTAATCCATATACATTAATAGAAATGTTATTTTTTTCTTCAAAAATCTTAATGTTCTTTAGCAACATTGGAAATTCTATACCTGACATATCCAAAACAGAAGAGTAGTGTGGGTAGGATGAAGTTTCAAAATCTAATCCGCGTGGTTGGTGAAGAGCAGACACAACTGCCCAGGCGAAGCAAAAGTTGTCATCATTCCTAATGTTGATCACAGCTTGACGTCTCTTGATCTCTTGAGGAAGTTCGATAAAAGATGAGGCTCTCAGCGGATTGTGCTTGTTAACATTAATTTCCAAATGAAGTAAATTCATCAAAGCCCATCCTGCAACGTAAAAATTAAAAAATTACTTTTTTTGTTGCTGTTGTAAAATCGAAAATAAATTCTTTACCTGAATCTCTTTCTGCAAATTCGTCAGCTTTCTGGTCAATAATGGTGCAGATTTGCTCTAACAGTTCTTTTTTCTGATATCCCTGGCAAATGACTTGGAACGGCGCATTAAAAGATTTGACATCATAGCTGTCGCTGCTGGGGTTAAAATAGAAACCGAACAGTTCCATATTTAGCTTGATACATTTATGTTTCTGCAGTTCTTGATCTATTAGATGTGCAATTTTGTATTCCAAATGTTGAAAATATTCTTTCACATTTATGAAGTTTTGGTGTGAGGAAATCCTATAAGATATTATTCGTTCTCTGAATGCTGACTTGATAATTTCAACACCTTCCTCCAAGCCTATTTTGGAATTGTTCTTGTGCACACTAGATCGAAGATGTCCACCCCATAGACTTTGGTTTATATTTTTCTTGCATTCTTTACAATATTTTACAATATTTGTAGAATCTATATAAATTAAGAAAAAAATATTTTACAAAATATTTTACAAAATATGACATGAAAAATAAAATGTTCTTACCTTTAACAAGCTTTGGTTTTTTCAACCAACTGTTGAGTTTTGTGGAATTTCCGTTAACATGTTTTTTAATATGTCGCAGTAAATTATCCTTTCTAGTAAAGACTTTATTACATGTTACACACTTATGCATTTCTGAAGTTTTCTGCATAATAATAATAAAAATAAAATTAATATTGTGCAATTCTATTTAGTTATAGTCAAATTTTGAAAAAAGCAATTGCATTTTTGAAGTTCTTTGTATAATAATAAAATTAATATTGTGCATTTTTATTTAGTTATAGTCAAATTTTGAAAAAAGCAATAGAAATTAATTGACTTTATGAATCCATTTCTTCAAATGAGTCAACTAATTTGTCAAAGGCCTGTTTAACATAATTCACCGTACTTTCGTCTCCCTTTTTAATTGTGATCAAATTAGTTAAATTTTGAATAGCGAAACCCAGACACTTAAGGTTTGCTATTTGTTTTTTATTTTTTTTATTAATTTTAATTTTTTTTTTAATGATAAATGATGGTTTCGAAATTGAATTTTGTTCAACTGGTGAATTATTAGGAGAAATATCCGAAGTCAAATTTGCATCAATTTGTTTTTCTTGCGGATCAGAATTTACAATAGCATATGGTGAATTAATAGAAGATATAGCCGAACTTAAATTTTGATCAATTTGTTTTTCTTGCGAATCAGAATTTACAATATCATATGGTGAATTAGTAGGACAAATAGCCAAACTTAAATTTTGATCAATTTGTTCTTCTTCCGAATCAGAATTTTCACTAAACAAAAAGGGAGAGCAAATTGGTCTCGGAGAATTAATTGGCGATTTTAATGTTAAATAATTTGGATTAGATTTTTGAAAACAAACAATATCCTCATAGCTAGAATTTTGAGTTTCGTCAATGTCATTCAGTTCTTCAAGAGTTTGTTTAGTTTTTGTTTTAATTAAGTCCGTTTTGTTGTCAATAATGTCATTAATATCGTCAAGAGTTTGTTGTTGAGTAGCTGTAAATAAATATTTTTCGTTGTTGAGTTTGTTGGCATTATTCTGAACTTGGCTATTGTAAATAATTTCATTCAAGTCCTGAATAGTTTGTTGTTGACTAGTTGTAAATACGTCTGTTTCATTGTTTTGTTGGTTTGCAAAATTCTGCATTTGAGTACATGTGTATAAGTCAAAGTCATTGTCAATTATTTTGCTACTCGATGCCAAAAAATTGTCCATTATGAAAAAAATCGTAATAACAAATAAAAATGCCACAAATGTACATAAAAATGTCACCAATATATATAAGAATTAAATCTTGCCAACTAAAATGTTAGAAATAAAAATAAAAATTTACCAAATAGACACAATGTAAACACCAGAAAACTCGCGAGCTCTGCACAGTGTGAATGCAGAAATCAATTGCATTCGTCTCTTCGCTGAGGCGATTTTATATGCAAAGTTAATCACATGTGTCCTACTTAAAGTTGAAAGACAATCTCTAAAAACCACTTTCCCAAGCCGATCAACAACCTTACCCCCCTCCCCCTTCCCCCCGGACCCCTGAATTTCCGAGACTAAAATCCCGGTTCCCCAATTTCGGGCTACCCTCTTCAGGTTAGTTAATTAGGTTAGGTTATGTTAGGTTAGGTTAGGTTAGGTTAGGTTAGGTTAGGTTAGGTTAGATTAAAAAAGAAGAAAAGAAAAAAGGAGAAGGAAAGAAAAAGAAGAAGGAAGGAAAAAGGAGAAGGAAGGAAAAGGAGAAGAAAGGAAAAAGGAGAAACATATAAAAAAGAGAGAAAGAAGGAAGGGAGAGAAAGAAGATAAGGTGAGGGTGAGGGGGGTTTAAGGGGGGTTGGCGGAGCGGGGAGGGGCGAAGCCCCCCTTGGCCCCCCCCCGAGGAAACTGACAGGAAAAGGGACGGCGGCAAAAGAAAGAAAAAAAAAAAAAAAACTTAAGTATTGCAGGTAGTAAAAGTGGTGGTTTATGGGATATATACTTAAGAACATCCACTCGACGATCATACAGTATCATTCGCTGTAATATCAGTTGTCGATATTATTTTATAAGCTATAACCAAAATTGTTTTTTATCAAATATATCTATCTAAATCTAAAGCTCCTAACGATGGCAGAAAATATGATTGGAAACGCTGACCAAATTGAAGAAAATAATGTGGAGAACGCCGCTCAAGTTGAAGAAAGAAAAGAAATTTTTATTAACTTGGAAGGCGATTCCATCATCATAAACATTTATTTTTGGACAAATCATCTAGGCTTGTTAGAAGATCATTCTTAT
>JAUTXW010003862.1:30000-64554 GCA_030620095.1 Kuschelorhynchus macadamiae | reverse complement strand
ACGCAAGGAAAAAATCGATAGTTTTGGTTATCAGTTATGATAATAAATCTAAACAGCCAGTAGTCTACGTCTAACAAGCCAATTTACAGAGATACAACACTATAGATGCAACTAAGTAACTATTTGGCTAACTTAAAATTTCCTAACGCATTTACCAAGATAATTTTCTTAGCACCCCCTCACTCTGGAACATACACCTTCTAGAGGAAATACAAATCAAATTAAACATCCTGCCCAAGAATATCTAACAAGAAACTCCAATAAATGAGTGAAATGTGCTCCCGTATTAAAAAATATTAACAAAAATCATTATACTCGTTGAAAAAACAATTGACACATATCAGTCAAGTAGATTTTTTTAAAGACTATTTTTTAATGATTTGCAAAACTCAACGCGATGTAGCCTGAGTACTTTGATAGAAGCAGCCAAAGAAAATAGATATAGGATATTTGACTTACCCCGAGAAAAATATTACAGGGCCACGGAAAATTGGTTTTTCACTTGGGGGACGGAGCTAGGGATTTTCACAATGGCGGCATATCTATATATAGGTCATACGGTGGTCGATTCTCAGCGGCGCGAGAACGGATTGATTTTGTTCTTGGCCCGGTGCGTGACGTCACGTCGGCATGGAAAGCTCCGACGCGACATTGTCATGTTTTCGGGAAAATCTTTAAGAACATGCAGTTTTGTTATAATTGCACCTTCCATTCATATATTTTATAGTTTTTTTTCTTTTTTAAGTTTTACAATTTTTTAGTGTAGTTTAGATATACAAGAGTAATTAAAAAAAATCATGGTTCTTCGGAATAAACCGTGTCAAAAGGGAATCACTTTCCTACGTTTCGCCATCGATGCAGGCATCTTCAGGGGATCTTCACTTCCCAAAATCGGAACACTAAATGAACTCAAAGATCTGCCCTGTGTTCACCGAACAGTGATCCGGTGTAATGATTGGTTTCCACGTATGATTAGACTGTACCATCATCTCGATTAAAATTATGAGGATGCTTATAAATTTCTATATATTTTGCTCATAAAATTCCGAGACCCAAATCAAGATCTTCTTCTTTTACAATAATAATAATAACAATTCTACCAAAAATCATGAGCAGTGAGAAGGTACGAGTAATAGAAACCACCGACCAAACAAGAGATCACAGAATACTGGAAAAGTATTTGATCAGAACCCAAACTACACAATAATAACGCTTCATGGATTAAAGCGGAAGAAGACAGACACAAGTGCTTAGACGAACAAGAGGACTTGCAATGACAACACAAGAAGCTGCAGAAACAATCAAATACACGCACAACTGAGATGGCCTGGAATAGATAACATTCATAACTTCTGGTACAAACAGTTTACCTCCACACATGAAGCTCTCACTCGCCAAATTAATGAAATTATTTTAAAACCTAGCACACTCCTCAGTTTTCTCACCCAAGGAATAACATACCTTAAATCCAAAAATTCAGTTAGTGCCTTCCAACTCTATATAAGATCATCACAGCCAATTACCAGGAGAATAGAACAACATCTAGCACACAAAAACAATCTAACGGAAGAACAAAAAGGGTGTAGGAAAAACAGCCGATGATGCGAGGAGCAGCTCATTATAGACAGCGTCATCATGGAACAAACTAGAAATATTATAGAAACCTTCATACTGGTTACATAGTACCAGAGTACTAGAATTATATAAAGTCAATAAAAACATCAGTAATTGCTTACGCAAATCATGAGTACGTGAAAAACTAAAATCAACCTGAGAATACAAAAAGAGCACATCGAAACAGAAGAGATCTACATCAGACGAGGTATGTTCCAGGGAGATTGACTCAGCGCTTTGTGGTTCTGCCTATGTCTTAATCCACTCTCAAACACACTGAATAACACAAACTTCGGATTCCAAATTAAACACCAAAAAAATAACCTACACAAAAAACAAACCATCTCTGTACATGGATGACAAAAATTATATGCAAGCACAAAGGCACAGCTAAAGTTGAACCTAAAATCACTGAAACATTTACCCTGACATTAACATGGAATTTGGTATAAGTAAATGCAAGCTACTTCATATCATCAAGGGACAGTGGAAAGACACGATCTACGGGGGAAACAATCAACAATGAAACTATAGATTACATGCTCAAAGAAGAAACGTACATATACCTAGGCTTCGACAATCAAAGCACCAAAATTAACCACACTCATATCAAATCAGAGCTCAAGACGGAATTTAAAACCAGACTCACAAAGCTACTAAAAACAAAACTGAATTCCAGAAATCTAACGAAAGCTATTAACACCTTCGCCATACCTATTCTTACGTATTCGTTTGGTATTATTAAATGGTCACACACAGACATAGAAAACATTCACATTCTCATACGCTCTGAATTCACTAAACATAGGAAGTTACATTCAACGCATGCAAGGAAAGACTCACCATCGAGAGAAAAGAAGGAGGTAGGGGAATTATAGATATTCAATCGCTAAATAAACAACAAATTTACGAACTCAGAAAATTCTTCCACAACAAACAGAGTAACCTCCACAAGGCAATAGTGAAGGCAGACAAGAATTATACACCGCTGACCTGTCTCAAACGAGCCACGCAGCAGACGCACACCAATCACGACCAGAAAAGATGAACACCTGGTCTGAAAAAACACTTCACTGAAGCACAGATACCACATAAAGCAAGACCATATACATAAAAAGCTTTCATATACGTGGTTACAAGAAGGGCAGCTGTTCCTAGAAACAGAAGGCTGCCTGCTTGCCATCCAGAACAAAGTCATAGCAACCAGAAACTACCGAAAGCACAAGACACAACCATTGAAAGACGAGAGGTGTAGAGATGTCACCAGCAGAGAGAAACGATCGATCACATGACGAGTAGAATAATGGCCGGAACTAAATACACCGCGAGACACAACTCAGCAGAGAAGGTGGTTCATCAAGCATTAGCCACAACATACAACCTAACGGAGAACACAGACCCTTACTACCATTATACACCAACATCTATACTTGAAAACGAAGACTACAAGCTCTACTGGAACATTGACATCCACAAAGATAAAACAATCCCCGTAAATAGACCCGATATCACCTTTTAATTCAAAAAAGAAAATCACTTATTTAATTGACACGGCTGTCTCTCACGACGCAGTACATTTACAGGCGAATACAGCTAAAATTGCCAAAATACCCACTTGGCAATGGAAGTAAAAAGGCTGTGGAAACAGGAAAGAGTCATCATTATTCCTCTCCTCATATCAGTAACAGGTCTCACCCCAACAAAGTTTACACCGCATTTGGCTCAATTAGGACTTAATACGGACATTCACAGAAACATCCAGAAATCGGTCATTTTGAAAACATGTAGCATAGTTAGATCATTTCTTAATATACAATAGATGTTTTTTTTTCCATTTCCTTTTTTTTATTTTATTTTTTGTAATTAGTTGGAATAATCCCGTCAGTATAAAAAATACAACCACAGGAGTACTGTGAGAGAACAAGTCATAATAATAATAATAATAATAATACTTTTATTTCACCAATAAAATGGATGATCATAAAAAATATACCATCGGTAAATAGGGAAAAAGTCAAGATTAAGCTAAATATACCTACTGATAAAACATCTTCAAAATAAGTTATAGGTACGAAATTTGAGTAGAAAAGAAAAAATACGAAAATTAACTATAATAAGTACTTTAAAAAAAAACTTAAGAAATCTTGAACAGAATAAAAGTTACCCTCCACAAGATATTTTTTTAGTTTGCCTCTAAAAAGACCTGAGGTTATCAGCATTTGAATGTCATTACCCAATTTATTAAACAATCTTATTAGATAATAAGACAATATTTAATACATGCATTATAGACTACGTTTTGAAAAATGTGGAATTATGGGCATAAGGTAGCAGTAATGTTTTTTTTTTTCTAGTATTGTAGCTATATGAAGCGCGATTGTTTTGAAGTTGTTTATTATTTTGATTGGCGAAAACGCACACTTTAATTATGTAAATTCCCGCCAAGGTCAATATTATGAATTGTCTAAAAAAGTTTCTACACCACTCTGAACATGAAAGACCACACATAAACTATAACAATTTTTTTACTTAACTTCCTGCATAGATTTTCTTTCCCATTATCATTTTAAACCTAACATTATTGAGGAAATGGAAGGTGTAATAAGACCACTTTCAATTTCGTGAAGTAAAAAGTTGTCATTATTTTGTTTTTTATTTGAAAATACAACAAAATGTGTTTTATTTTGATTTATAATCAAACATTTCTTTTTAGGCTATAACATTATACCATTATAAACGGAATCTGCTGTTCTTTTAAGAGATGCTACTGTATATGATATATCAGAAATACCGGTCGAGATATTTTTTAAGTAGGAAATGAGGTCATTAGAATAAACAAGATATAGCAACGGTCCAAGAACTGAATCCTGCGGAACATCCCAATCTACTGTCAATGAGCCGCTTCTCATTCCATTTACCAAAACACACCGTTATCGCCCACTCAGGTAAGACTCCATGAGCTTCCATGTCTGTCTTCTAATACTATAACGATGCAGCTTTATCAACAGTGGCTCATGATTGACTATATCGAATGCTCGCGAGAAATCCACAAATAAACCCAATACATGAAGAAGCACACAAAGGGCACTTTCAGCACTGCGGGATTCTGTAAACCCATGTTTTTCTCTTTTATATATGGCATCACAGTTACCCATTTTAATTGTTTGACGGAATAAATTCATCAAATATGTTAAAACTTCAGACAAAGCAAATCCACACCTTTCCAACAAATTATTTGTGCCATCATGTCCTGTGGAGTGGAGTTCTTTAGGTTTTCAATAAAGGTTAAAACATCTTGTTTACATATAGGTGTCAGAAAAAATATATTTATACAAGGTGGCACACAGTTATAAACAAATGCCTTGTCAATATTACTGCTATGTGCTACATGAGTAAAATGATTATTAAAATTACTTGCAACTACTTTATCCAGAACTATTTCGCCATCTTCAATCATTTTTAGTTCCTTATAAGAATAATTTTTATTTTGGAATGTATTTATAATTTGCCACAATGCATTTTGATTTGTTGTTTGAGTTTTGAATTATTCTGTCATTGTTGTGTAAAAAAAGTTTAAGTTTTTCTTCATAGTGTTAACTTGCTGCTAATATCCTTATATCTAATATCTTTGTTGATAGCTTAGTGTACAAAGTAATCTTATCTTTTAGGCGACTTAATTCCCACTATAAAGCAACTTTTTAATGATATCTTTAGTGAAATGTTGGTGTTCAAATACAGCAGATTGTACAATATCGTTCGTATTCCTTAAGTCTAGTTTATATGAATCATTCAATTTCTCCAATCACCATAGGAACAGGGAACTCCATACACTCTTTTTGCTTGGAAAGGAATAATGTCCTTCCTGTGTTTCCGTGTATACATAAAAGAACTTCGGCCCACTCCACATGTCTCTCACCATTCAAGTGGTTTTGGATTGTACTTTCAATTTCCGTTATGACTGTTAAAGTCACCAACTTAAACAGAAAGATGACAGTATACTTGTAGCACATGTGTACGCCAGTAGGCGGCGGGTACCTTACTATATTTCTTTCGCCCATCTAATCGCATTCGTACGAATGTCGTTTTTGGCGGATGTGGAGGGAGGTTGGAGCTCTCAATATCCCTTCATATGCTAGCAACCTTCTAGGTGTGATGAAATGTGATGCCTATAGTATCGTAGACAGCTATTGTGGTAGCCTATTCTTCATTCTCTAGACGACTTTCCTGGATCAGAACCTCCTTTGTTCTTTTATAGCATTTTTGACAAATATTGGCTAGTGAACTAACATTACACTCCCTCACAATTAGTGCAGCTTTATCTTTTCTACTATGTACCCTTTTTAAAATTGCAAAAACTTTAAGGAGGTCTTATATTTTTCACTATCTTTAATGGACACAAAAAGATTGCTTCGAGTTCCCTATCGCTGAACATCAACACTCAACAGGACACATGATTAATGCGAAGGATGCGAAGGTTCTTGTATCATCTTCCAGATATACATTATTCAGAACAAAGTTTCCTTATTGCAGAAATGTATTTTTATATTAAGAAATCATGGTTCTTGGGATTAGACCATGTCAAATTGGAATTACTATCCGACGTTTCGCTTTCGATTACACGAAACATCTTCAGGGATCTTTACTCCACAAGACCTGAATACTGAATGAACTCTTTTTATACCAGACTTGGCTCATCGAATCGCGACCCTGCGTTAAAATCGTTTTCCACGTGTGATGTAGACCGTAACCCGTATCTCTATTGAAATTTTTTGTATGTTTAAAAATTTCAATAGATTCCCTAATTTTAGTTTATGAAGTCCTGGAACCGATGCTAGAACCTTGGTTTCCTTTACATTTACCAATGTATAGTGGTGTTCATCTCCAGCAGATTGAACAATTTGTTTCTTTTCAATACATCGTTCATGTTCCTTAAGTCTATTTGATATTGAGTTTCCTGTTTCTCCTACATACACTTCTCCACAGAAGCAAATCATTTTATATACTCCTTCTGTTTGAAAAGGTAAATATCTTTCCGGGATCGCAAGCATTGGCCAATCTTCTTATTTGTATTGAAGATTGTACGTATGTTGGACCGCGGAAGTAATCGTCCTATTTTGTATGTAGTGCGATGTATGTCGAGCAGAACAACACTACCTAACGGTGGCTTCTTATCATTCTCCTTTCGTGAAGTTGGATTACTATATATTTTAACTGAACGCGTAAAATATCTTCAGTGCAATAGCCATTCCCTCTCAGAGCTTCGGTCGGTTTCGATGTTTCCGATGTTAGAGAATCTTGATCAGAAATTGGAATGGCTCCAAATACTAGTGAGTTAATAACCGATTTCTCATGTGCTGGATGGTTGTGGGAATTTGCGTTTAAGTCTCTATCTCATGTACTATTTTCCTCCCTTTGAACACATACATCAAGAAAGGGAATTGTTCCATAAAATTCAATTTTCATTATTAACTCAGTATTATGATGTTTTTAATTAAGCTGGTTCAGAAATAAGAAGAGATTATCCTGTCCATGAGGTCAAACAGCAAAAGTACCATCTACATATCTGAACCAGTGTTTTGGTTTTAGTGGAGCGGATGTTAGAGCAATATCTTCAAAGGTTTCCATAAAGATATTCGCTGCCACAGGTAATGGAGGAAGATCCTCATAGCTGCCCCTGAAGTTTGTTCATAAAAAGTTCCTTGAAAAATGAAATAAGTAGATGTAAGACAAGCTTCTACTAGGTCTATTAAGATCCTATCAAGATTATTACGATCCAATATATCTGATATAATGGAAAGATATTATTCTGGTATGCACAATTTAGTAACTGATTTTTTATACTTATTTCGAAATGTTGAAAATGAATACCAAAAACTACGTTTATAGGATAACTTAATATTAATCATCTTTTTGCTGATATTTCTGGAACCAATTAGTTATTGTTCTGCGTATGACACATCCTGGCAACATTGCAACATGGAAATTCCGAGAATGCGATGTGGCGGAATCTGTAGGAAAAGCTCATAGCCTTTTATCTGAATGGATTTTGTGGTAGATTAGGTTTCTTGTATTTCATCGATTAGAAAACAACTTAATAAATCTTGATTATATGATAGCACTATCAGCAGTGGTTTACTAGAATAATTTAATAACTTTTTTATTCTTCATGTTAATATAATGTAATATTTTTCTATTATATGTAGGAGAAAAGGTCTATATCAATTTCAAATCAATTCTGTTGATGATAAATTTTGAGCTTTTCTTGTTATACCAACTGTGGATATGTTAAATAATAAAAATGTTTAATAAAAAAAAATTAAGCTGGCTTAAAAAATAACACTAAGAATTATATTTTTTTCCATTTTGAAAATTTGACTTTATAAAGTTGGCAATTTAATTCTTAATTATACATAGTCATTTAGTAGCATACCCACACACACACGCACACACATACACACACACACATATATATATATATATATATATATATATATATATATATATATATATATTGTTCAACCGGATTTCTACAAATATTTTGCTAGTATTTACCTATGTCGCACTTGATTTTTGAACATAATTTAAAATAAAAATTGAATAATTAGTTTTTACATTGACACACGCCCCCATTCTGTTACATCATGTTGCCAGTTTATCTCTCTATTCCATTTACGTTACTTTTTTAAACATTCTATTTCATGTTTCTTCTATGTCTCTATATCACACTTAATGCTTGCAGAAGGTTTTTCAGTTTTTATGGGAAATTGGATAAATCGTTTTTTAGTTATAATTTTTTAACGATTGCTTAGGCCACCATCATGTGCAGGTAAATTGGATTTTTACCAAATATTACCAGGTTATCCTCATATGACCCTTTCTCTCTCTCTCTCTCTCTGCGATTCATTCACACAAAGCCCTAAATCGCTTTCGAAACACGCCAATCATATTAAAGATTGGTCAACGTGTTTCCTATTGGTTCGTAGGTTGTTTCCGCGAAGTAAAACAAGGTTTTGTTCAATGTTCAGCATGAAGTTTCTAGTTCGGTGGTAGGGTTTAGGCGGAATTGTTTTCAACAAAACTTATAATTAATAAAAATGCGGATTAGATTAGGATTGGTCAGGCTTACTGTAAAGAAAGCGCGCGGTAGCGAACATGATTAGAATGTAGTATAAGAAAATTATACTGCAAATGACACAAATGTATTGCTTCAAAACCTTCTCTAGAGTGACGTTTAAGTAGATCTTTAAGAGTTGTTGTGTTAAAAACAGCATTAACTTTATACTGTAATTATTTAAAAAATATAATGTTATGTTGAATGATGATTTGATTTCTCTTTACAATAATGTAGACAAAAAGTGCCAATGTTAATTTGTGAACCCTTTGTAAATAACGTTAGGCAAAAATAAAACAGAAATTTTCAGATTTCGTTAGTCTCCGAGATTTTTTCAGAACTTTACTTACATCCCTAGATGACAAAAAACATGGTTCCTCAATTCCGTCAGTCTGTCTGTTCGCGGTGTAGTAAAAAAACTACTTTCCCGATCGACTTGAAATTCTGATCAGAAATTAAGGGTCAAATGAGGATGGTCTGGTAAGATTTTGGTAAAAATCCAATATGGCGGACTAGTGAAATGTTAAAAAAGATATTATTAAAAAACTATTCATCCAATTTATAAAATTTTGCAATGACAGAACAAAATGGCGGCTTAATAAAATATTTTAAAATTCAGCCTGAAAACTTATATTGATTTCAAATTGTGTGACATACATAATTGCAGTACAGAGGTCAATTAGTAAAACTGTGGTACTAATTCAAGATGGCGGAACAAAATGGCGGCCAAATAAAATATTTGTAATCGTGAAAAAAGTCACCCTCTCAGGTTTTACATATTTTCACGATTTAGCCTCTCTAGATGCCAAAAAATATGTTACATCAATTCCGTCGGCTCGTCTGTCGGTCTGTCTGTCAGTTCGCGGAAGAGTCATAAGGAGATGACCTGGTAATATTTTGGTAAAAATCGAGTATGGCAAAAACAAAATGGCGGCCTAGTGAAATGTAAAAAAATATATTATGAAAAAGCTACTTGTCGAATTTATTTCAAATTTTGCATAAACATCAAGTATTATGTTGGAATCAACTGGTAAAATTTTGGTACAAATCCAAGATGCTGGAACAAAACAAAACACAAAAAACTACTTAATGATTTCAATTTGTGTGCCATAACTAACTGTGGTATAAGGCTCAATTAGTAAAACTAGTTACTAATTCAGATGGCGGAACAAAACGGCGACCAAATAAAAATTTGTAATCGTGAACAAATCATATACATATATTCACGTTTTAGTGTCCCTAGAGACTACTCCATTACGTTCAAATGTACTCCTATAACGTACTACTATCAAGTAAAACCAGTCGTTGCAGAGTAGAAAAGGTTATCGTCTAATGTTACTTTAAACTGGCTATTACCAGTCGTTATTCTTTTGTTGCAACTTTGAAGTAAGAATTACAGTAATTATTTACTACAAGTTAACTATTTCTTGTACTTAAGGTTCTGGAGATAGGCGCAGGTACGAGATTTGCTCTACACTCACTTTTTAAGGACAGTGTTTACAATGTTCGGCCATAGTTCTGCTAAAATCATTTTATTTACTTTTTGCTTACGTGGGTTTCTTATGAGGTTTGTTGTTTGGGTATATTTTTTTTTATTTTTTGTGATTATTGAAGTGAATATTTATTCAAATAATAAGTTCTGAACTATTGGCTATATGGAGAAACGAGTTTGTAATTATAAAGTGTTTGTGATGAATTTGTAAATGACTATGACCGTAAATGTCTTAAGTTAAGTTTATTCCAAGAAAAGTTATTAAATATTGAACATTATCATATTTTGGTTTTATTTTCCTGCAAAAGGCAATATTGTTTCATGTCTTAGTGTATGTTTTGCTTCATTCAGCATCTAAATTTGAGGTAGAAGCTCTCAAAGATTAGCATAAAAGAAACTTTATTTTGTAGGCCTTCGTCAATACATATTACAATACTAAATTCACTTGGCAGACAACTCTCATTGTTCGCTTCCACAAATATTGTTATTTGTGAAAAGTCTAAATGAAAAGTAAGTTTGAACTAGATAGTTCGAATAGGTTATGAAAGTGAAACATTAACATAACCTTACACTTACAACAGACGCTGTCAGAGGTTGTCAATGTAAAGGCGAGAAATTTAAATTTCGAATTTTTTTCTGAGGCATGTTACTCATTGTAGACTGAAATTAATAATACTTTCCTTAATTAACCTTTTAAGCGATCCAGTTTTTTATATTAATGTGCTAAAGTAGATTAATTTAGTTATATTTGAGAAAAACTAACGATAATATGTGTGCGCCCATTTAAACCTTTAGAAAAAAGTAGCTTTCGTCATTCATCCACATTCTATAGAAACTTAAAAATATCACAACCTGGTTATGTCATGCCTAAACAACATATAAAGCGGTATTTTAAGGAAACGAAAAATAAATCCAAACAAAGGGTTATGGTTATGACAGAATTATAGAAGTGACTCAAGTACCGCACCACGCATTAAATTTTAAACAACCGGCGGAATGTTCGCAAATCGTAACCGCTTGGTAATAATATATGTATTATTATCAATACCACCCGCACAATCCCATACTATATATGTATATATATAGTATGGGATTAATGGGAACTTTGTAGATAACTAATAGACTTCAAAGTAATTGGGTATAAGTGACAGTTGCGTATTTAAATAATCCAAAACTATAAAAGCGTATGGGGGCAGTTGTAAACGCCTGCATGTTAAGTAATTTTCTCAGTAAAGAAATAAAGCTAATTTAAAGAAAAGTCCAATAGAACGCCATTCTTTATCCATTCCCCTATACACATATTTAGCTATGACGTTTATTTTTGGAAGTATAAACATTAAAAATGCATACAAATTAAACATCACGTTAAAGAAAGAATCACTCTTTATAATAACATATATAATGATAATTACTATTTTAACCAAAGTTCAAAATTACAATTTTTGAGACTTAGTTGGCCAATATATTTGAGCAAAATCTATTGAAAATTAAGGAATTTTAAAGGCGCGTAATGACTATCATCAGCATATTCACCACAGAAATTACCTGCGTTTTAATTTTAGGTCCTTAGCATAGCTAGAAAACTAAGTGAAATGCATGTATTCTACCTAAAGAACCAATAACTTATCAACAACAACGTATCCTATACGCTCTTCACCACATTCCCAATTTGAGTGTTTGTAGTCCGCCATAACTATTTCGTTTTTTAAAAAAAAACATACATATTTTTAAAATGGATTAAATAAAGAGAGAGATAAGGAACTAACAAATAAGATGAATTATTACTATTCGGCTACTTAACTGGAACTACACAATTCCGTACTATAATATCTACTTAATAGGGATAGTCACAGTTACATATTATTCACGAAATAGTTTTCCTAAAATTATTCCCCATTTTGGTGATGACTACTTAGTCTTAGCTTAAACAGAACGTGGCGACACAAGCTCCGGTTACTTAAACGAAAATAATTGTGGTAACAAGGACATACTCATGATTAAATGTGCTACTTGGGTAGCTAAAATACTACTCAGGGGCGTGCAGTCCATGGAAGCAAGGGCAATTATCAAGCCCATAATAAATGCGGCCTTGACTCCGACCCAGCCACAATAGAATATCGAATAGAACCTATGCGGTCCGCTAGCTTCTCTAGCCAAGTCCTATATGCTTGATTTCCTGTGAATCGAGCCAGAGGTTATTGAACTTTCCACCGGCTGTGGCGGAAGCTATCGTTAGAGTATGTTCTTTGTTTCGAACGGCTATCCGTGTGTTGTGTGATACGTACGTCGCGTCGTGCATGGTGCGATATGGAAGACAATACGGACGTGGATATGCAAGTACCGTCAACTTCGGCCGTCGGTAATAAGAATGAATGAAAATGTTGGAGAATTTAGTAAGAAGATTGTGTGTGAATGTGTAGTGTGTGTCTTAATAATAACGGGATTTTCGACATTAAACTTCGCTGATAAGCTTCAAATAATTTCCAAAGGAAAGGCAAAATCGCCTATGAAAAATTTAACCACAAAAATGAAAAACTGTATTAGACATTTTTATCCGGAAAAACAATACGAACAATTTAAATGGCTAACAGGGTGTGAAAATATAAGTAAATTATTTTGTTGGCCATGTTTACTTTTTGAAAATGAAAAAGGTCTCTGGAATAAAACTGGTTTTTTCGATTTAAACAATTTCCATAAAGCTGTAAAAAGACACATTATGTCCAAAGCGCATTTTCATAAAAGAAAAAGGGATTTAGAGGTGATGACGAAACAAGGGTTTCTTCAAATAAAAGAAATTTTCAAGATTTACTTAGTTTAATGGCTTAATTTCCGCTGTTGCAACCATTATTCTAAAAAGAATTAAGCAGGAGATTGGCGAGGCGCGGTTCATTGTTATTGTTCTGGACGAAACAACTGATATCACTGATTTTAGACAATTATCTATAGGAATACGCTACGTTAAAACAGACGGAAGTATTCAAGAGCGATTTTTAGTTTTTAAGAATGTGTCCGAAAATCGTACAACAGATGCATTATATACCGTAGTTTATAACGTTACTAAAGAAATTAATGGAGAGAAAAAATTAGTAGCTCAAAGCTATGATCGAGCTACAGTGATGGCAGGACAATTAGGGGGTCTGCAAGCTGAAATTCGAGAAACTTTCCCAAGTGCTGTGTTTGTCCATTGTTTTGCTCATAAATTAAATTTAGTTTTATCCCAGTCCATCAATCACATTAAAGAGTGTAAAGTATTTTTCGTTACTTTAATTGGCATGGCTGCTTTTCTTTCCAAGTCAACAAAACATACACAAGCTTTGGTCTCGATTGTCTACAAATGGTTGCCCAAAGTAGCTCCTACTAGGTGGAACTATAATGGAAGACTTGTGTTAACAGTATCTGAAAATCGTGAATCACTGATTGAACTATTTGAAAATATAATAGAAAATAATGAAACGTGGGACTCAGGAGCAATAAATAGTTCGAGTGGGTTTTTGGACTGTTTGAAACGAGGTTTTAATTTTAATTATTTGTTAAACGTATTTTCAGAAATATTTCCATTCTCGGACAATGTTTTTAATATGTTACAAACTAAAACAAAAGATATTGCTTTTTTAAGTCGATGTTAAGCCAAAAAAAAAGATGACTCTGACCTATTTTGGGAGAAAACGTTGACGTTAAATGTAGAACCACAAGCCAAGCGTCTTCGAACAGACAAGGTGGGAGATGTTCAAACATCAAACAGGCGCCTCTTTTTATGAAATAATCGATCAAATTCAGCAACAAATAAACTATAGATTTAACGGTTTAAATGATTTTAAATTCCTCGAGCTCTGCAATTTTGATGCATTTAAAGGAAAAACTTTTCCAGAAGATGCGTTTAAATCTCTTCTTCTTCATTATGGCCAGTTCTTCGACCGAGTGTTACTGCAATCTGAACTGAATTACGAAACTGATGACATTAACACAAGAAATAACGCTAAGGAAGTAACGCAATTTTTAAAAGACAAGGAGCTGGAAGATGCCTACACCGAAGTGTCGAAATCGTGTGAATTAGTATTGACAATACCTGGCACAAGTTCATCAGTAGAACTCAATTTTTCAACACTTAAACGTATAAAAAATTTCGTGAGGAATTCAACGGGGCAGGAGAGACTTTCGCATACATCGCTGTTGTCCATTGAAAATAAACTTCTCCAAAATATGTCGGAGCATCGACGTTTTTATAATAACGTCATTGACGAATTTGCAAAAAAATGATCGAAGAATCGAATTACATTACAAATAGGTAAGTTTCTAAAAATTGCTTCCCTCTCTTAAAATTTCACCGCACCCCCCTTAACCGATTGACTTCAAATTTTGACCAAAAATTAAGGGTCATATGGGGATGACCTGTTAATATTTTGGTAAAAATCTAATATGGCTGAAAAATATTAAACAATTTTTGTTAGAGTGGTGTATTTATTAAGATTAGGATCCAGTAAAAAAAACAAATATTTTTTAAATTGTCGACGTTTCGGAACTTAATTTGTGAATCCTCAGGACATATATAGACCCTATATTCTGCAGGAGACTCATATTATCAGTTTTTATTTACCCAGTTGGAACGCAGATATTTCCTAGATATTAAGTTTCTAAATGGTTTTCGTTAACAAACCTCTTGTTGTTATGTTACAGTGGTGTACTATTTGGGGCTAGAATCCAGCGAAAAAACAAAAGGCTATTTTTAAATAGTCAACGTTTCGCAACTTTATTGTTGCTTCCTCAGGATACAAATTTTATGTCCTACATGAAACCCATATTATCTGTCTTTACCTACTTCGTTTGTCTACAGATATTTCCTAACCTCAAATAATACACCACTCTAACAACAAGAAGATCTTCAGCGAAAACCATTTAGAAACTTAATATGTAGGAAACTTTTCTTAAAGCGCAATACCAAGTTCATGAACGATACCAAAGCACTCACCTGTTTATATAACAGCCTTGATCGGAGCATCCTTGAATATTGTTCAATTATTTGGAGCCCTTATTAAGTTCTGTAAATACCTGCTATACAAACATCGTTTTCCCTAACTAAATACAGATTATAAAACTAGGCTTCTTCTATGCGGCTTAAAATCTTTAGAAGACCGAAGAAATTAAGCAAATTTATATAAGTTTCAACCTGTCCCGTGGGTCGATTAACTGTGTGGAATTGGTCAACCGCATGCTCTTTCATGTTCCAGTACAACTAACAAGACAGCAACGCCTGTTTTTCCAAGTTCCACACTGTACGAACTATGGACAAGTCGCCTTTATGGACAAAATTCTCCGAAACTGTAACAACCATTTCTCAAATATTAATATATTTAGCCTCAGTCTGTCCGGCCTTAAGAGGAGACTGCAGTGTATCGCCAATTAGTTCCTGTTCCTCACGCTTTGTAATACTGTAACTTCCCCTTAACAATTTATTTGTCGTTAATGTAGCACCAATACTATGTCTGGTGGAATATACACATATATCTGTTTTTTTCTGTTATTATTATTATTAATTTTACGTTTTTATTGTTAGACTTTATTGTAGAGTACTTATCCCTGAATAAATGAAACATCTGCGAATTAACGGAGTAGGTCAAGACTGATAATATGGGTTTCATGCAGGATATAAAATCTATATATGTGTCCTGATAATGCAACAATAAAGTTGCGAAAAGTTGACAATTTAAAAAAAGACTTTTGGTTTTTTTACTGGATCCCAACCCCAAATAATACACCACTCTCACATAAAAACAAGAGGATCGTTTAAGAAAACCATTTAGAAACTTAATATCAGGAAAAAGTCTTGGTACAATATTGGTAGGAATCCAATATGATGGAACAAATAAAAATGAAAAGACAGTATATGTAACACATATATACTGTGACTATGTACTGAACTAAATTGAGCCATACTATTCCTAACAAATGGAAAAAAATCATAACGATGGAAGTTCCGGGTAAAGAAATTTACCGATTTTTTTTCACATAATTTCGAAAATAGTCGGATTTTCTTAAATTTGTTAGGGGCAATTAATTTAGCCCCCAAATACGCGCCAAAAAAGCGAATTTGGGACACCCTGTGTATTAAAAAAATAAAAGTCAAATAATATGCATTTTTTTATAATTTTTTTCAACAGTTTGCACAATCTATTTACCAGTGCTACTTATTTAAATATTTTCTTTTAATATTTTATTATTTACCTACTTATTGTTTACCTTTTCTTTGAATGGAAACACGACAATCCCTTTTGAAATACTGTACACCAAAGTTTTTCTCTGCTTGCCGTGCCATACCCTAGCAAATCTCATTCGCACTATTTCACAACAATTCAGCTCATTTCTGTAAACTAAAGTTTTCATGGGTTTACCAAAAAATATACACATTTCTGTTAGGTGTCTAGTACTAGTAAATAGTTCTGTTCTTTTAGATATACCTAAATGAAAATGGCAATGCTCTCTGTATTATTTTGTCAAATAAGTCTGTGCAAATATGACACCATATATAAACAATAGTTATTGGGTATTAGCATATTATTTTTACGTTATCTTGCAAAATAATTAATTTTTGCCATTCTGAATTGATTAAGCCGGATTTCAGAGATTGCGAAATCGGGAAATACCGTATTTTAACTTAGAAAATGATTAAACGTTTTTCATTTTTTTTTACGGTTTTATTGTAATCAAACTTCGGCATAGAAAGATCATTTTACAAGCTTTTATTTAACATAGAACGGAAACATTCACGGCTTCGGCCAAGAAATCATTATTCTTGGGGTTAGACCGTGTCAAATTTGAATTATTATCCGAGGCTTTGCCTTCGATTGCACGAGTCATCTTCAGGGATCTTGAATTCACTAAATCTTAATACTGAATAACCTCGGAGATTCGCCCACATACAAATTAGGTGAATATCTTTCTAATTTTCTTAATCCATTTACTGGAAAAACAGATTATTTTATAGAAAACTCTGCATATTTCGTGAAAAAACTTAAAGCATTCCAGTTACATCTTGAAGATATTTTGGTCGGTTTCAATTTAGAATCACTATACAGAAATGTTCCTGTTAACGACTCAATTTCCATTATGTCAGAGAACATAATAATCTTGGTAATTTCTTTAATGGAATCTTATCTTACGTCTACTTATTTCATTTTTCCAGGAACTTTTTATGAATAAACTTCAGGGGCAGCTATGGGCTCTCCCTTTCGGGTGTGGTAGCGAATATCTGTATGGAAGACTTTGAGGATATTGCTCTAACATCCGCTCCACTAAAACCAAAGCATTGGTGCAGATACGAGTTGATACTTTTGTTGTTTTTGACCACCTTAATTAACAACACCAATATATTAAATTCACAATGGAAATTGAATCTAATGGAGCGATTCCCATTTTAGAGGTATTTGTTCAAAGGAAAAATGGTACATTAGGACATTAAGATTCATGTTAAGCTTACGTTAAATCATCGAAAATCAGATTTGAAATACACTTGTATGCTAAACTTAGTTCAAGTTCTGTATGGAATTTAAGGTCCTGTGCGATTTTATGACTTTAATGAAGGTTTGTGGCTTTAACGATGCTTTTATCGACGAACCTGGGCTAACCTAACGCGTAATCAGGACAGATCCACCTAATAGTATAGGTTTTGTTAAAAAATCATTGTTTTAATATAGATTCACTTTTTTATATCACTTCAATAAAAGCCCTAACCAAAACGATTTTTAAAACACAACTACGTTTTTTAATTCGAATAGTTGGCGCTGAACTACTCCATTGTATCAAAATATCCAAGTAACTAACAAAAATCCCTAGATTCTAGTTTCAAATATGGCATATTTTTGACGTTGAACTTTGTATATTCCTAAATGTGATTAATATTAAAAACGGTCCTGATCTGTTTACTATTTATTACTTTAGTATTCTTGAATTACTTTTTAGTGAATTGTTGCAATAACCTACTATTTTGTATACAAATTATGCTGAAGTTAGTGAAGCTGAAATGTGCATTTTGATAGTAAATAACTCTAAAACGAAACGTCGCCGGCAAAATGTGACTTCAGATTCGTGATTACCAGCACAACATCTACGAATATACCAAAAATCATAAAAATCGGCGGTGGTTGGCTTAAACGAAAAATTGCCAATATTTTTATTATTTGACAAAAATTTAAAAAAACATTCATTTATAATCTCCCTAGTGCTTGAATTATTACCGAAAATTTTTTCGAGGTCACGAATTTGTTTCGAAAATTATCCGGAGTCGAAGACGAGCAGCAACTGCAATTAACCCTTTAAAAGTTTAGGTAAAGAAAAAAAAATGAAAAAATTCATGGCTGCAAAAACTAAATTTTCTAAATTTATTATCCAAATCTCTTCAGTCCATATTCCATACCGAAATAATTCACTAGGAAAAAAATTACAGCTTTTAAACTAGAATTTCTAAGGAAAGAAAATCTCCTACTGCCCCTGTATAACAATATATGCTATTATTTTTCTGTACTGAAAACTTGTGACGGGGACAAAAATTCAATCAATCAAACAAACCCTACCTGTTACATATAACTTATAATGCCAATATTTAAATCTTAAAAAAATACCAGTAAAGAAAAGAAAATTTAAAAAATAGCAGCTGCGAAAGCAAAATGCTTTAATTAATGTCTTGTACCGAAAAGTTTCACTAAGAAAAAAACACAATTTCTAAAAAAATATCCTATCTACTGACCCTGTATAAAATAATATAAACTTTATTACTTTTCCGAACAGTATAATACTGAACTTCATTACATTTCCTATGCCAAACATATACCAGCATAAAAAAATTAGAGACTCTATGCCCGTATCGTAAAAAACCTCACAAAATATATAAACATACCGGACTATATACTAAAAAATGCAACTATTTAGTATCCAATTTTTTACATTTTTACGTTTTACATGCTGCATTTCTTCTTTGCAATATGCAATAGTCTTGAATAAAGGCATGCGCAGTTTGACAAAAGGTACAAATGTCTTGCCACTGCGCATGCTTTTGTTCAAGACTATTGCAACTTGCAAGAAAGAATTGCAGCATGTAAAACGGCATTTTAGATGCAAGTATTTTACTGCGCTAAAGGCCGTTTTACATGCTGCAATTCTTCTTTGCAATATGCAATAGTCTTGAACAAAGGCACGCGCAGTGTGACAAAAGAAGACAAAAATGACACCACTCACTCTGGTCCGGACAGTGTTGTTTCAGCCCTCGCTGCGTTTTTCCAGACTGTTTATAAAACATCTCCACAGCCTATTAAGGACATTCCTGTGATAGCACATTCTGACTCCGTAGACATCCCGTCAATTACTACCGATGATGTAATCGAAATGAGTAAAAGACTCAAGAACAGGATGGCCCTGACGGGATTCCCAGCTTCATTGTGAGGGACTGTTCACTAGCGTTATGTAGTCCACTATGCCATATATTTAATCTCATACTAAGGTCTGGCGTCTTTCCTGATGCCTGGAAGGTTGCTCGGGTTTGCCCCGTCCTTAAAAAAGGTGATTCTACCTTAATCGAAAATTATCGGCCCATTTCTATTCTCTGCAACTTTTCCAAAATATTTGAGATGATCTTACATAAGTCCATTTTTTCCAGTATCAGAACCAATATTTCCCCCGAGTAACACGGATTCATGTCAAAGAGATCTTGCATCTCTAATTTGTGCTCTTTCTCACATAATGTCTGCTTCCGCAGGGTTCTAACCTTGGACCGCTCCTGTTTAATATATTCGTGGAGGATCTGATTCGAGTGTTAAATTGCTCCAAACTCGCCTAGGCCGATGATCTAAAAATCCTTCATCGCATTGACACTTTCAATGATTGCCTTCTACTGCAGTCAAATATTGATATAGTTAGTGATTGGTGTTCATCTAATCGGCTCAGCCTAAATGTTGCCAAATGTCACGTCGTGTCCTACCATAGAATCAAGTCACCACTTATCTTCAATTACTCTATAAACGACAATATTCTGTCCAGATCCACAACCGTGAGAGACCTCGGAATCGTATTTGATGATAGACTCACATTTGTTCCTCACATTGAACACAGGGTATCTAGTGCTTCCAGAATGTTGGGGTTTGTTATCAGAACTTGTAAGCATTTTAACAATTCACTGGCTCTTAGGCTGCTCTATTACTCTGGTATCCTATATATATAATTGCCATGAAATTTCCGTTGAGGCCGTTCAGAGGAGATTCTTTAAATACCTTATGTTGAAGATGGTGCCTACCTTGATAGAGGGTTCGATCATGGCTTGTTGTTGTCCAGATTTGGGGAGTTGCCATTGGAGCTCCGCCGAGACATTCAATCAGTGACATTCTTATATCGTCTACTTAATGGGAACATTGACTGCCTTTTTCTGTTGGGAGAAATTCCCTTTCATGTACCGCGATTGGCGACCAGACGTCAACCTATGTTTGCTCTCGATCTGGCACATTCCAGCATTCTCTACCAAAGCCCGTTCACATTATGTGTAGCAACTTTAATCCTATATCTGAATCCTGCCATATACATTCAGATAATCTGCCCAATATCATTCAGCATTTGCTCTTGGCTTCTGGCTTTCCCCCCCTAATCTTCCCTATGTTTCCTTGTCTGGCTGTTGGTTTTGGTTACCGGGTTGAGTACCTGCATTGTTATCTTGTTTTGTTTTATTTCATTTTATTTTGTTTTTGATTTGAGTTTTATATTCATATTCATTTTTACTTAGTTTAAGTTCATAATTTTTTTATTTGTTTATATATTTTTTCTTTTTTTTTGATATTTTTATTTGTTACATATTATATAATTTATTTGTTATTACAGTCATATTATACAGGTTCCTGTAATTGGGCTTTGGCCTGTTGGAAATAAAGAACTTATTTATTTATTTATTTAAAAAAGGTACAATGTCTTGCCACTGCGCATGCTTTTGTTCAAGACTATTGCAACTTGCAAGAAAGAATTGCAACATGTAAAAGGGCCTTAACTGATCCTAAAACGATAATCGAATAGCACGTTTATTAAACGAATTTCGATGTAATGCATGCAATCGAGAATTACAGCTACTTTTCTTAGAGGTATTTTATAAAATCGGGGAAAATATTATTCTTCAAATTGTTGCTACCTACTTAAAAACATTCAAATTTTATGCTGTCAATTGAAAAAATACCCAAGAAATCCTTTTTGAGTCTTTAAAATTAAATAACTTTTACTTAAATATTTATTCAATTACACTTTTGACAGCGACGAAAGTCAAGGATGAATGGATGTTTCGAAATTTTTTGATCATCAGAAACCCAGAAATTGTACCCAAAAGCGTGCACTTTTTCCATCGAATTTTCACCTATTTCCCCAGTTGCTAGAAAAAAACATTATAGAGGTTTTTGTAGCCAAATAAACGCTCTATGCTTCTGTCTGGAAATAATTCCGATTACCGTTTACAGTGAGCCCCACAGCGAGGTAATTTGGACTTGGAAAATCTCAACTTTGAAAAATCGCAGTAATTTAACCGTGTACGCTAAAATTTTGAAATTTGGTCACAATCTACCTACGAGTATCTAATTCCGTAAAAAAATACCCCACGCCTTAGGTGTATTAGCTTTCTTGTAATACAAGAAATGTGGAAAAATGTACCGATTTTTGGGAAACTTTACATATTTTATCTATTCAGTGCACCCCCTGTACATACTCAGAATCCTTCACAGATATTCTATTTTGTGTATATTTTTGAGCACTTTCAGATGCCGTAAACAGTTTTCCGACAGGACGCACACTGGTCGATTTTGCCAAAAACATGGCATAAATTAATCTAAAGTACTTTGTTTTTATTGAGTAAAATATGTCCGCTTTGGTGAAATTAGATGTCAAAACTATTTTCTTGCTATATTTTTATTATACAGGCTGTTAAAATTAAAATAATTCCTTTTATCGTAGATCAGAATGTCTTTTATTTATAGGGTGTCTGTAAAATCTAGAAATGTATACCTGGTGCTAAGATATGATGATCTAAACTCACTTAATCTCAGTACTAATGTTGACAGTGTCCGAGATACAGGGTGTTAATTTTTTTTTACTTTAGTCTTTTGATATACCTCGTACATTTCTAGAGATAACTAGGCAGGATAGTGGGTCCAATGTCTGCAATACCCCCATAATAAATTTTAGAAAAATCTACATAGTGTTATTTTTTTCGGGACAATGTTAAATACCACTGAATGCTTGAATTGTAATAAATTCCCTCGACGTTAGACCACATAAAAACATTTTTGGGTGGAATTGTTTTCCGTTGTAGCATTCCCAACCTTATCGTCTCTCCAATTTAAAAAATAGTTTATACTTTACCTGGACAACAATACCACCCAGGATATAATTAAGGGGAATAAGGTTTTTGATCTGAAAATCCATGTGTTTTTTTTCTAGCACTTTGAACTCTTTAATCTCTTTAGCGAATTGAACCTTAATAGGACGACAGAACCGTATTGAGGAAGGCCTGCAATTTTGCCAGATTATCATATTAGGTTTGTTATTTTGCTCTAAACTGAGTCTGATGGCTACTAGAGAAGTAAAAAAAAAGCTGGAATCTGAATTACTAATATTAAAACTTTGTGTGTATTCTGAGAACCATCGAAACCCCATTTACAAATTAAAGTTGAATCGTTCAAGTTTTCAATGAGATTTCGATGTTTCAGCAGGGCATCTCCCTGTGTTTGAAGTATTCTTAGGCATGTATGGTTAAGTAGATTTGAAGTGGAAGTGCAGCCTGAGATTCACTCACAACAATTCCAGCAGGGTAATATCAAGGATATATGGAGCAATTAAGGTTTATAGCCTGTATTCATGTAAATCTATACTGGAATTTTGATAGCTTCGGTTCAACCATTAACCTCCAGTAAGTCGGGAATACAATCATTGTTTTTTTTTTAAAGCATTGAAAAAATCGTCTACTTTTTCCGACTCTTGATTTATTGTTTTTAATAATTTTTCCGCATTTATATTATTTTCGCTCCTATACTATCCGATATCAAGCCATACACTGGATTGTTCAAAAATTCGTTGTTTTCTTCTGTTTGTAGAATTCTATTTATTCTTAAATTTGTGATAAGAGTTTTTTTACCTTCAATGATCAATGACGTATAGCCAGTCAGTACCAAAATTCTACCCTTTAGTCTTAGGAATTTTGTATTTAGATTTTTTTCCGGGAAACTTATAATAATTTCACTTAATTGTCGGAAGCTTAATGGTAAAACTCCATGTTCGCCTGTGATGATAAAAAAAACAATAGATAGCAAATTATTTTTGGTAAAATTAAGCAGATCCTGAACAAAAAGACATTAGCCGTATTTATTGGGTAAACGCGCGATAATAAATATTACCTATTAAAAACTTTCTTCAGTAACAAATAGATATTTTTTTAATATTACAAAGATGTTTTTAAACATATTTTCATATCGCTTTATTATCGAGAACACGCAAAAATGGAAAAGCAAAAAAAATATGTATAATTGGTTAAGAATTGTTCATTTTAAATAAATTTTAACAAGCAAAATTTACAAGAAAATCTACAATTAGACTATCCTTTTGCTGTTGCATACCCTAGCGGCTATTTTATAAACTAAAAAATATGTCTCAACGTTTTTATGTGGCTGAAATAAGTTTATACATTTTTATTTAAAATTAACGACCAATACTTTCGGAGATATGACTGGTGGTCAACCCTAATTTAATTACTCTATATTTTCTAATCGGCATTTTCCGGCCATGTTTGTTATATGTGATAGGTGAAATGTGGTGAAATCATAAACAAAATGACTTTTCAATTTTGAAATAAAAAAATATACCAAAAAATACACTGCTATTTATAACCCATTCAAAATTGTCGGAAGTTTAAATATAACGTTATGACATACAATATTTCTAAAAAACATACCTTGCTCGTGGTTTTCCATGATAAATCAACCTTACCTATTATTTATAAAAAGTTTATTTTATTCACTAAGAAATCAATTTTATAACGAAAAGAAAGGTACGAAAATCACTTCCAAATTGTTTGACTTTGACCTTTCTTAAAACAAATCATGCACTTTCTATAACGTCGGTTTCAAAGGCAACTAGATATTTCATATATTAGAATCCCTACAAGTTCAGTTTAAAGTGAAATATATTCAAAAAAATATTTTTATTTCCGCCATGTTGTCTGGCAAAATCGGCCTGTGTGGGACGCCTGCTTTTTTCTATAAAAACAAAATGTATCAAAACTTATGTAACGTATGTAATATCTGACCCTTTACTTTCATAGGTTAGTAGCTACCTGCTTGGTCGAACTCAGGTAGTTAAAATTGATAACTGCACTTCGTCAATGATCAAAGTTTTATCTGGCATCCCTCCAGGGACCGATATTATTTTTGATTTTTGTGAATGACCTATCACTTGAACTTGCTGACTGTCACCACCTAATGTTTGCCAATGATCTAAAAATCTTCAGCCTTATAAACCATGACCATGATTCCCCATTGCAGCTGAATATAAACAAAATATATTCATTGTGCCAAGAAAACTATATGGCCCTGAACATCTCCAAATCTAAGATTATCTCTCTTCGCAGGAAAAAACATACTATTAAACACACATATGTAATTAATGGCATAGAAATGGAACGGGTCAACATGATGAATGATCTGGGGGTTATTTTCGATTAAAACTCTGAAATTATTGGGTTTTATCATTAGGCAGTGTCGGGACTTTAAGAACACTGAGGCTCTAAGATCTCTATATGCGCCTTAGAAGTAACTTGTAATATTGTTATAAAATTTGGGCCTCGTATTACCAAGTTCACATTAAGAAACTTAAGCGCGTAAAGCATAGATTTGTAAATTTCTTATTGTATGAGTTGCGGATTGACAAGCCGGACTCTGTGTATAATGATCGATTGAATTGAATTTAGAAACACGAAGAATGATTCTCACATTGTGTTTTGGTCACAAATTGTTAAGCAACAAAATGGTCTGTTACGAGTTACAGACAGCTATTCATTTTAAAGAACCATCGCGCATTATGAGAATTAATGACTGTTTTGCTCTTAAGAAATTCTCCAATAAATAGGCTAATGAGTCTCTCAATTTACTGCCCGTCGATATCTCGGTTTAAAAAGAAAGTTCTAAACTTGTTTCGAACTAGAATGTATTTCATTTTTTACTATGTCTGCAATTACCGTTCAACAAAAATTTGTCGAAGTTCTAGTATTTCTATATGTTTCTACAAAACTATTTTAACTTTCGTATTTTTAGCTTTAGGACTATTGTAACTGTAGTTATAGTTTTAACTTAATTAGAATTAGAAGTAATAATGATTATGCTAAATGCAACACTATTTGGGCTTTGCCTGTTGTGTTCTGTTGATAAATAAAAAAAAATGATAATATACGGAATTCTGATCACTTATTGTTTCGTGATTTGAAAAATAAAACATATTTTGTATAAAGATATTATATAATTGAGCCATTACAATACAAAAATAAGTATAATAACACAATAATTTTTTACGTAGTAAAAAATAATATACCACAAACGAATACCTCTACAAGATACAGTTAGAAAAGAAGTCCTATAACGTACCTACAATTTAATCCTAAAAATAATCGTTGAACAATGTACATCAGGCATAAAAGGAATATAGTCGTTAACATATAAACCATTAAAACCAACTAAATATTAAGCTATTACAGTAATAATTTTGTCTTTATAAGTTTAAGTAATTCGATTACTTTATTGTTTCCTATTCTCATATTCAACAAGTGATAATTTACATAATACAATATTTTGCAATTGGATGTTGTGGCAAATTTTTCCTTTTTTTTTTGTCAACGTTTTTCCCTGTACAAATATAAGTTTTTCTAATAAGATTACATTAATTTAAATATACAAAAAAGTAACCATTGTCAATCAATCTGCAAGTTTCTCAAAATTGTTTTCTCATCTAATTCGACCTGCTGAGGGTTCTTGCCAGAAAAGAATCCCCACCAACCACTTTTTTTGACTCGTTTTGATTCGTCAGCTTTCAGGTGGGAAGATTCCACCAGCCAGGGACGGTACTTGTCCAAAAGCGATTTTGTGGTGGTGTCTAATTCCTCTATGGTTGGGGCTTCGCCTCCATAGTCCATAGGAAGGAGTTCTACTGGGATACCATCTGGAAGACTTCCTATAAATAGGTAAAAAAATGTAAGTATTTTCTTTTTGTGATAAATTCTAAATAGTAATATATATAATAGGGGAGTGTAAGGCAAAATGACATGGCAGGCAAACTGAGATACCACCGTATTTCACGGCGAATCCGAATAAATTTGACAACGCTGTGCTTGTGCTGTGCTTATTTCTAAAGCTTACACCTCCGCCACTACCAGTAATGTTACAACTCTCAAAGGGATAAGTAGTGCCGGTCATCAATTTTTGTTTGCTGAAACTGTCGATATCGACTTTAAAGATTAAGGTATGTATTTCCTTATGTGTGTTTTTTTTGTCAAATATATTTTTAAATCATTTCGTTTAAAGGTGCTATTATAATCACTATACTGTTGTGTTTATTATACTAAAGTGAATTTGCAAAACTATTTAGTTTAAATATTTTTAAACAAAAAAATTCAAAAAATAGTACCCAAAGGCAAAACGACACAGGCCTGCGAAAGGCAAAATAACATACTATGTCATTTTGCCTTTTGATGCATCTAGGGATTTTTTATGTTTTTATTTATTATTTTAGGATGGTGTCTAACTGCAACAAAAAGTCCGATCGCCATTTGTGGTCGACAGCCGATATGCAAAAAGCGATTGAGGCGATCAGAGAAAACAAAATGGGGTGGTTAAGAGCCTCCAAGGTATTCAATGTTCCTCAAGCAACCTTGAGAAGACATTATCGGAATAAGAATATTCACGCTCGAGAAGGCAAAAAGAAGTTAGGAAGATTTAAGAGGTCCTTGAGCAATAAAATGGGAAAAGCTCTATTAGAACACATCCTTGACTTAGAGTCAAAATTATTTGGTTTGACGCAAATCGAACTTCGCACTGTTGCATACGAACTTGCTGAACGCAGTGGTACGCCGCACCAATTCAATAAAGACAAAAAATGGCTAGCAGAGGATGGTTCCGCACCTTTATATCAAGAAACCTAACTGTATCCCTACGAGTACCAGAGACAACGTCAGCAGCGCGAGCCCGAGCATTCAACAAAGAAAATGTAGCAAATTGTTTTCATAACTTGGAATAAACAATCCAGAAAGAAAATATTAACCCGACTATGATATACAATATGGATGAGAAAGGTATAACCAATGTCCATAAAACACAAAAAATTATTGCTCAAAGGGGAAAGAAACAAGTGGGTTCGGTAACAAGCGGAGAACGGGGATTCCATACCACAGCTGTCGTTTGTGTTAGCAGTACTGGTAACTACATTCCTCCAGCGCTTATTTTTCCGACCAAAAAGATGAATCCGATATTATACGATGGAACACCACCAGGAACACTTAAATTATGTAATAAACCAGCTTATATGATAAAACCACTATATTTTAAATGGATTAAGCACTTTGTGAAAAACGTAAGACCAACTGCCGACAACAAAGCCCTCCTGATTTTGGATGGACATGCAAGCTACAAAGATTACAGTGCCTTACAGTTTGCAAAAAACAACAATGTAGTGTTTTTTTGTTTGCCATCACATTGCACCCACAGACTACAACCGTTAGATGTGTCATTTTTTGGTCCACTGAGTACCTACTATGATCAAGAAGTAACCAGTTGGTTGAAGGCTAATCCGGGAAGAACTGTTTCAATGTTCTACATTTCTTCATTGTTTGAAAAGGCTTACAATAAAGCAGCCACTGTTGGGAATGCCGTTAGTGGATTTAGAGCTACAGGTATTTGTCCGCTAAATCCAAACATTTTTCCCGACCACCTCTTCGCACCTAGTTTGGTTACATCAGTCGAAGAAATAAACGGCGATGAGAATGATGGCAACATTATAAATACTCAACCGGGGTGCTCGAAGGATACTGACTCTCTCAGCAAACCTGGTATTGACAATGATCCCGAAGTAAGAAATACATCGATAAATGATATTTTAGAAGAAATACACCCCAAACCTCAGACCAGGTAAATGGTGATAAAGTTTGTCAATTATTTTAGTCGAGAAAATGATATTATGATATATGAAAAGTTGAGCAGATATAATTAAAAGCTCTAGCAATTAGTGTAAGTTCTGCTGAAACGATTATTCGAGAAAATAAAAAGCAAATATAGAGTCAAAGAAAGTGGAAAAGCATAAAAGAAGGAAGCCCAAAAATGAATATTTACGAGAAAGTCAGAAGATGTACGCGATGTTATTTATGATTTATATGCAAAAAAAACTTCGTGTCACTTTGAAATCCTTAACCCTTGCAAATTAATATACCTGTGCGAAAAACCGGAAATTGCTAGTTAGCTTGTATAATATTTAAATAACTACATTGAAAACATAAATTCAAAATTAAGAAATGTCGTGTGTTCGAACGAAACGTGCAGAATGATTTGCCGAAAAGAAAAAATGGTTGTGGTTCGGTAAAAGCTTTGATTCATCAACTTCAAATAAGTTAAACAGGAAATACTGTTTGGTGCGGGAACTTTTGTATAATTCTCCGAATTTTTAGTTTAAGATTATTTTTTAAAATATATCTTAAAATCGACTTAAGATGGAAATATAAACTATTGTCTCTGTCGGGTTGTAACATGGTTGGCGAATGTTGCATCTATTTAGAATAGTTGAAGTTGATTGAGTAATAGCTGCCTATACTACGTTTCATTATAAATAAATACTGATAGCTAACAAAATATAAATTATAAATCTCAGTATTTCAGACAGTGGCGGCTCTTCCAAAAATATTTCAGAAAATAAATTATTCGTTTGAAAATTTTAATAAATTTTAAATACGCTACACTACTAGACGCGCGCGGCGCGGGCGGTTCGAATGGTCTCGTTGCGTTTCTTAGGCATAATGAAATACGCTATACGAAGCTAGCCTGGCAGTCCAAATTGCCCTGATTGCCTTAAAGCTTGACGAAAGTACCCGAAGATTTCACAGCTATCTAGCAGCCAGCAACTACCAGGCAGCCGAACGTGATAGCAAATGGAATATGAAATCGCGATTTGGGTCATCAACTGGTTTCTTCTCATAATTCGATCGATCGGTCGCGGCTAGGGGTTCGCGAGACCGAGACCGAGACTGAATCAGTCTCGGTCTCGGTCTCTATGCTTCGAGACCGACACCTACCTAGTCTCGGTATCGGTCTCGAAAGTCTCGGTGGTCTCGAAGATAAAATTTTAAAAATAATAATTGTTCGCCGAGATGTTATTTAGACAAAAGTACATGAAAGCCTACGTTCGAAACCCAGAGTTTTTCCAACCTTAAAAATTTAATGTAAAAAAACCCAATGATTGAACATTTCAGTAAAGTAGAGAAAATGTATATTTATATAAAAAATTATTCCAAAAATCTATAATTCGAAATGATGTTGCCAACAGATGGAATCAGTAAATGAAGATATACGGACAATAGTAGGTGTATCAAAATAAATATCTCATATCCCTTGTTCTTTGGACATCAACAGAAAGGCCTAGAGTTACTTAAACAACCATCCACAGAACAATAATTATTTGACATTTGGAAAGATATACAAATGGAATAAGATATATTAAAGACAAAATAAGGACACACTGTATAATGCTGCCGAATTCATGCAAGCAACGTATTGGGCATTCTAGGGACAGACGTTATAATTCAATAGGTAGAAAACGATTGATGGCTAAGTAAAGCACCCTTAGGTATTCTGTAAACTTTGCTATTTTGAACCAAACTTTTATTACTTTGATGCGTATTTACTTTCTTAACCAGGACAGTTTTAGGGGTCTGCACGTTGTGCTTGTGCAAAGGCAGCTATGGTTCATAATACTACTTTTGAATCATTTTTGTTCTTTGGTAAATTAACTATAAATTTTAAAACTGGAGTAGATTATAAAAGTAAATTTATTTATTAAACAAATATCTACTTGTTCAATTTTTCGCCTGAAAGATCAATCTATAGCCTTTTTTGAAAAAATGTACAGGGATAAATATTATATTGTGCCTGCTGAATCGCCTATAATATCAAGTTCCTCTAGCGATGATAACTATGACATCGATTATACATCACTATTTGAAAAAAAAAGTGATTACGAAAATTGGAGAAAAGAAATAATAGAATATTTGCAATTAAAGCGCGATTCAAAGGGTACAGATAATTTAGAATGGTGGAAAGCACACGATAAATGATTTCCAAATTTAGCCAAAATTAATTATTGAACCAAAAAACTAAACATTTTTGGATTTTAGTTACTTTTAATAATTAAACATAAAAACCGATTATAAATTTATAAAGATCACAATATCAAAATCCTATATAGTATAGTTGTGATTAGAACATATACATATATATAATTGATTATAGAAAAATTATTGTTTGCATCAATTAATTTGCCCCCCAACGTACATTTTTTGAATTATTTTGTCAAAACAAATAATTTACGAACATTAGTTATTTTGTTACTTCATTTTCAGATCGAGACCGAGAGTCTCGATAGGTAAGTCTCGGTATTGGTCTCGAACACCAAGTCTCGGTCTCGAAATACTTTTTCAAGTTTCTCGTTTCGAGACCGAGACTAGTCTCGTGGTCTCGCGAACCCTTAGTCGCGGCATCACGTCGCCATGCGGCAGTTCAATTGTTCAGAGTTCATTCTAACTCGATATTGTTTCGGACGTTTTTAATCCATGAAAATTGATTTATATACTGTTTTTTGTAATATATATTTTTTATTTTTATGATCCACGTGTGAGTTGGGAATATACAGGAAATAAAACGATGGTAGTGATTAGAGCAAAAAAATAAACAACTTAAAAGTGCTTACGAACTTAATTTTGCAAAAATAATCAATTTCAAGGTGGTCTATGTTTGATTTGTGAATGTAGAGGAAATAAAATGCCGGTAGTGCGAAAAATTAAACAACTAAAAAGTGCTAACGAACTTGATTTTGAGAAAATAACCGAATTCAAGGTAAGTGGTCGCCCTTTGCCAGAACTTAGTATACGACGAACTAGTAAAGACAAAAATAAAGAGGTTCATCCAAACCTTTGCAAAAGTATGTACGATTTAGCTAACTGGAAATGCGGTTGTGAAGTCTCTAACTCATTTTACTGTTGTGTTTGTTTGTTGTTTTCTAAGGACTCGTTGCACTTATTATGGTGCAAAACCGGTATTAAAGACTTCACTTAAAAGAAAAAATAAAAAAACATGTTCGGTGAACTATGCTACGGTCGGAAGTGTTAATATTCGCACTCAGCTAAACCCAGCTTATAAAAAAATCCCTTAGAGATTTTAATGAAAATGTATCCAAAAATCGTTATATTTTAAACAAAATTATAGATTGTGTACAATTTTGTGATGCATTCGAGCTGGCACTACATGGCCATGTTGAAACGGCTTTGTCTGAAAATCTAGGGGTTTTTCCAGGGCTTATAAATTTTGTTGGGGAGTTGGATCCAATTTTTAAAGAATATATGCAGAATGCAACTGTCTTTAAAGGAGCATCGAAATCCATTCAAAATGATCTACTTAAATCTATGCTGGCTGTGGCTCAAGAACAAATTAAGCAAGACATTCAGTCAGCTAAATATGTTGCTGTGCAAGTAGACGAAACAACTGACAGATCCACCAAAACCCAAATGGTTTATTATAATACGTTATATTTTGTCTGGTATTGTCCGTGAACGATTTGTTAAATTGGTAAATCCTTTGGGGACCACAGCTTCACACCTTACAGACGTAATTCTTCATGAATTAGAAAATCTAGATTAATAATACCCCCGAGAAATTAATTGGGCAAAGTTACGATGGGGCGTCCACTATGAGAGAAAAATTATGAGGCGTACAAAAAAAAATAAAGAACATTATCCTACCGCTAATTTTATACATTGTTATGCCCACCAATTTAATTTAATATTACAAAAAGCAGCAGGTCAAGATAAAAATGTAAAAGTTTTCTTTGCAAATTAACGGTTTTTCAACATTCTTTAGTCGATTTCCAAAGCGCACAGTAGTTCTTGATGAGTTAGTTAAAGTTCGCTTACCTAAAGCTGCTCCCACGAGGTAGTACTTCAATGTACGTTGTGTAGAAACCGTGTTTGTTTATCAGGCAGACATTTTATTATGTTTAGAAAAAATAATTGAAATGGAATAAGATGTCATACAATTAATCAAGCCTTTGGTTTAAAAATCTTTTTACAAAATGAAGATTTTTTATTTTGGTTGAACTTCTTCCTTCTTATAATGCCCTATTGTGAAATACTTTTTAACGAACTTCAAAAACGTTCCATCGAAGCAGTTCGCGATAAAATTCTAAACGATCTATCTTCAGAAATGCCTCCAATTTCCTCTAATGCTAGTAAACGGCTACGTAAAAATGAAGATTCTAAACGTCGAGTGGCTTTGGGGGTCTGTGACATAATAATTTCTGAAATGCACCATCGCCTTAGTTTCAGTGATCATTTAGTGATCAGCCAACTATTTTATAGTGATCAATTTGAAAATTACAACAATAATTGTAGAGATAATATTTTAAATTTAGTTAAAAAAGACTTTCCTTGTATAAATTACTTAAAACTAAAAACTGAACTGCAATGCTTCAACTTTTTATAAGTAATAACCTAAGTGATACGTTTTCTGAAACCGTCAAAATATTAACTTTAATAATATTAATAATAATAATAATCGTCTTTTATTAATAAATTCAACACTTATGTTATAAAACAATATCAAAAACTACGGTAGAACCAAGGCGCAGTCTAGCCTGAGGCTACTCTACTGATCCTTAACTCACCGTGTTACAAAAAAATATATATTTGCCTAAACTATATATTATTACAGAGTGCAGATGTCAATCAATGTTACAATAAATTAATTTCTTAAAACAAAATTATAAAAAAAAACCGGCAGTCATCATACTAATTCTACAAAACGCTATAAAAAACAATAAGAATATACGTACGTAATATAATTTACCAGAACGACGAAGTTTCGTTATATAAGGGTGTGAAAAAGCAAAATAATATAAAATATGTATTGGTGTTGGCACTGAGCCGTAAATAAATAACTTTTATAACGTTTCTTAAATACTGTTTCTTCAAGACAAGTAAGTTCATTTGATAAAGAGTTATAAAGTTGAATACCATTGTAAGTAAATGACCTCTGAAACATGGCTGTCTGGTGACGGGTTACTGTTATCTTATTGATAGATCTGACATTTCTTGAATGAACATTTACACGAAATATAAACTTGTTTCTTATAGACAAAGGTAATACAGGGTTTTTTAAGATCTTCATGGCAAAATTACCCAAGTGAAGTGTTCGGCGGTTCTCCATTTTCAACCAATTCAGCTCCTTAAATGTATGAGAGATATGGTTATATTTTCTTAGATCCAAAATAAGAGTAATAAGTATTTTGAACTTTCTGATTTTTGTCCGTTGAATCAAGACAGGGTCCATACACAAAATCACAGTAGTTAAAAATTAGATAGAACAAGTGATTCACAAAGCATTTTGCGTAAAGAGAAATCAAGTATATGTCTACTATTGTATAATATTTTTAAAGATAAGTATGACTTCTGAATTAGAGATTTAATATATTCCTTAAAACGCAATTCAGTATCCAGAATAATACCCAGGTTTTTGGCAGAGTTAACCATTGGGGGCCTGACTCCATCGAGACAAATATTTAGATTTTCATTCAAAAACTGCTTATTGCTTTTTGGGCCGAAAAGCATTAGTGAAGATTTCAAAGGATTTAATTTTAAGTTGTGCTCCAAAGAAAGTTGTTTTAATAAGTTCAAATCTTCATTTATTAAATTGGATGCATCTTCGTAATCAGAATGTTTAAAGTGAAAATATATTTGTGTATCATCAGCATAGGCTTGAACTTTACAGTGTTTCAATGAACACAAATTATCAGCTGTATAGATAATAAAAAACAGGGGCCCAAGAATGGAGCCCTGTGGTACACCTGAGTAGATTTGAACTTGTTCTGAAAATGCGTCATTGCAACCAATTTTTTGAAATCTATTTAAAAAATATAATTCAATTAGATCAATCGATGCTTGAGAAAATCCATAATATTTAAGCTTTGCTAACAAAAGTGCGTGATTAACCGTATCAAAAGCCTTCGAAAAGTCTAGGAGAATTAATGCAGTATACAATTT
>JAUTXW010003862.1:0-25000 GCA_030620095.1 Kuschelorhynchus macadamiae | reverse complement strand
CGGTGTAAATTATCTTCAGGTTCAAAAGTTGGCCGCTAGGAGGCGTAACAGTAACACTAAAGTGGAAATGTCAATTTTCTCTTAAATTACATTATTTTCTAAATACGAAAAAATACTAAAGATTATAAGCCCAGGTGGTATATAAACATATATCTAAAAAGAAATTAATTTTATTGCCTCCCCGGTCGACAAAAGGCAATTAAAAAAGCCTAAAAATTCAAATTACGTCACCCGGACAAAAACGAGACGTGACGTCATTACGTATACGCGAAATCTGGCAACGGTGTAACGTTCAACAACAACAGGCGTCATTCGTCAAGCCGTCAGCCAGACGACATTTGTCTTTTTTGTGGTTAATGGACGACATAACAGCGTTTTGTGTTTTCAGTTTTATTAGTCTCGAGGTTATTTTGTTCAGTTTGTTGTTTACGTGAATTATATTAATTTAACAGTAATACACCCTTTTCTTTTAAATAAACATAAATATTAAACCACAAAATCACAAAATTAAAACTGCCAATGCTGCCATCAACCATTACAGCTGACAGCCAGCTGATATTACATCAGTGTTACCAATGCTCTGACACGAAACTATCCACCATTCCTCTCAAAAAATCCGATTTTTATCCGATTTTTGTTCAAAAATCTCCCAGATAGGGATGAACGAAAATGAATTAGCTGAACTCTTGTCGATAAGATTAAATGATCGATAGGTATGCCTTATAAAAAAGTTTTCATATTGTTAAATATGTAGATTTATTAAATATAAAAAATTCTGTATCTATTGTGTTTTTAAATTTGCTGTTCGGAATTACGGGAAATATGTCAGTTAAACCATTATCTTTGACCGAAATGATTAGAAGCTAATATCTAGTATATTTTACAGTGTTGCTATATTTTTTTATGATTATGATTAAATACTTGCTTTAATATAGACTCAGAATTCTTTACAGCAAACCCAACCAATACTAGATTAACCTAATATGAATTTTTTACTATAGATTTTAGTTTAAAAAAATATAAAAAGTCACGGCCTGCATGGGACGCGGATCCATTGCATCCAAAGTTGAATGTCTTGCCACTGTTCCACGGAGAAAGTTTAACGAACTTACTCTGATATCTTCAATAATTAAGCAAAATGCCGCGATCAGCCCCACTGAGAATATACAAGATTTATGCCTTCTTCAATGTGTCCGCACCTTGGATGTCCGCATTAGAAACATGACGGAAGTTAGCCAATCAAATTAGCAATTGTATTCCGGATCCGTGTCGCTTGGGTTGATATAAATTTAGTATAAACCACACTTATAATCAACTATTTGAAAAAGATATGTAGTATATATATATATATATATATATATATATATATATATATAATAGTATTTTTTATATATATATAAAAAAATCAAGGAATAACAAGTGTTGGCTATTTGCTTGGAACATCCAATCACTCTAAAATCTGCAAACAAATAAAATAGATGTCTGGTGGACCCGCACTCGTCTTTCATTTTTTATTTATTGCCATTTAAAATAATAATGCGTTAGAGAAGGATGGCAGTCCTAAATAAAACACACATGTGTCAGTTTCGCAACCCGTTTTATTAGGGAGGAGCAAAAAGTATCGACTCGATAGATATTGCGCAGTTGCCGACTATACCTATTCAGTCTTCCCGAAATTTATATCAAATTTCCCGATTGTCGTCCCTTGTTTTGCATAGTCTGTATTAGAACCCAAAAATCCGCCTAATGTGCACTTTTTACCAAAATATCCGAAAAAACTTCGCAATATTTTAAAATCCGAAAAAAATCCACTCACTCTGAAAATATCCGCAAATCGGATTTTAATCCGCTAATTGGTAACACTGTATTACATTTTTGCCGGTCGTTGGCGACGTTGCCATACTGGTACGATATGACGTCAAACCGTAGACGGCGCCAAATGCTGTCGTTTGAAATGATACGTTTGCGCGCGAAATTTTAAAACTTTATTACAAAATAAGTATCGATTTTTAAGGCGTTATATTTTAGATATTTACCTTTTATATGTAAGAGAATATATTAATGTTTTAAAAAAATATATGCAAGTTCCCTATTGAGGTATCTCGAAATTATAAACAAATTTCACTTCAAAGTAAAGTGGCGTGGGAAGGTCAAACATGTTTACTACTTATTTCTGTTTTGGATCAACCGATTTTATTCAACTTGATGTCGAACGAAAGTGCTTTTTTTGCTCTTCTGGTGTTATAAACTGTACCTTAATAGCTCTGCTAGTGGCCACTAGATGGCGTTGTTTCGGAATTCTCCAAATAATGCTGATTTTCTCAAAAATATCAAATTGTACGCTATGACTTTTATATCATAATTTATTTAATAGTTATGAAGGGCATTGAATAGCGAAATAAAAAATCCAGGTCTGCATTTAAGTTGATGATGGCCTCTCAAATCCGAAACGTCGGATTGGAAAATTACCCTTGCGTAGTAAGTGTAAATTTTTTTAATTTCTCATTTCAATTAATCCTAAAATTTTAGGAAAACCAAAAAACTGGAAAAAACAAAACTCCAATAGAAACTTAAGTAATTTTGCATAACTGTTAAGAACAAAACTTAACAAAAAAACAAAACAAAAAATACTAAAACTCAGTCTCATAATCAAATAAGCTACGCAATAAATTAGCTAAAGCTAGGGCGAGACAAGGCAGGACTCGGTTTGGGCAAAAAGATTAAACCGTTTCCAGTGAAACAATTACAAAAAAAACGACGAAATGAACTAACAACAAATATATTTAAAATTACTGAAAACAACTTAAGATAAAAAGATTTAGTATATGCGACTCGACCTACTATAAGAAACGATATGGTGGACCGTATTAGGAATGCCATCCAAAGTAGCTCTATAGCAGAAGAGGGGGCTGCAATTCAATCATATTTGCATTGCATTGACAATGACGGCCGGCATTTTGAACATTTGCGAAAGTTATGAGTTTCTATTGGAACCTTGTTTTTTCCAGTTTTCTGGTTTCCCTAAAGTTCTAGGAAGAAATGAAAATAATTTTCATTTTGCCATTGTCACTTTTTGTCCACTATAAAACAGCAGGGCTAATTTTCCAGTTCGACATTTCGGATTCGAGAGACCATCATCAGCCTTCTTAATTTAAATGCGGATCTGGATTTTTTATTTCATTAATTAATGTCTTTCATAACTACCAAATAAATTGTGATATAAAAGTCATAGCATTTGATTATTTGAAGAATTCCGAAACAACGCCATCTAGTGACTACTAACAAAGTCATTACGATACAGTTCATGACTCCATGAGTAGAGGAAAAAAAGCACTTTTTTTCGACACCAAGTTGTATAAAATCGGTTCATCCAAAACAGAGATATCTATATTTGAAAGCAGACATATTTGACCTTCCCCCACAGCTTTATTTTTCAAAAAAAAAATCGAAGAAATTGTCCATATTGCTCCAAGAGACCTAGTTTTAATAACAAACATAGAAAAAGACTCCAAGTCTCGGTCTCATTAAATTATAATTTTACAATTCACAACAAACATGACACGTGTTTCTCCCTTTCGAGCATCATCAGACCTACAAACAACAGAGAGAACCTTAGTAAATAATCACACTCACAAATCCTAAAACAATAACTTACAAATAGAATAAAACACACTAAAGCACAACAAAACAAACAACTACTTATACATATTTGATGGACATTAAAATGAGGTTAAGTCTCACGTGAATAAACAAAATAAAATATTAAAAAAAGTATTAAAAAAGATTCATGTCTCTAGACGGGATCGAACCCAGACCACCCGAGTGAGACACCGAAGCAACCACCCACAGGCCACTGGACTAGTCGAAGAAAAGAACCAAAAACTCTCACTCTATGAATTAGTGAATGAAATGAAGGTTGCCTACAATTATTATTACATTAAATTGTTAAATATTAGGGTTGGTTCAAAATTAAAAACATCGTTAACGCAAGTGAGAATGGGACTTTTTATAGCTTTGGTTATTTCCATTTTTTCTAGAAGGTCAAGCTTTTTCCCCTTCGGACATTCATGTAAAACATCAACGTCAGAAATGGAAAATTCATGACCTGACTCCAACAAATGATTGGCAAAGGCCGAAACAGTCTCAGTTACATCCGTATTTCTAGTCAACAAATTCAGAAATTTAATATTTTATTTGGTTTATTCACGTGAGACTTAACCTCATTTTAATGTCCATCAAATATGTATAAGTAGTTGTTTGTTTTGTTGTGCTTTAGTGTGTTTTATTCTATTTGTAAGTTATTGTTTTAGGATTTGTGAGTGTGATTATTTACTAAGGTTCTCTCTGTTGTTTGTAGGTCTGATGATGCTCGAAAGGGCGAAACACGTGTCATGTTTGTTGTGAATTGTAAAATTATAATTTAATGAGACCGCGACTTGGAGTCTTTTTCTATGTTTGTTTTATTTTTCAAATTAGAGAAAAATAGTCTTAACCAAAAAAGTGCGCATGAAGAATACAATGCTTACATTTTTGACATACCTCAATTATGGAAATTTACGGGAAAATTGGCATTAATACTTTTGTGTTGCTGTTACGCCCCCTAACGGCCAACTTTCGAACTTTATGTAAGTTTTGGTACCATTTTCAGTGGGATGAAAATACGCCATTAATAATAAAATTTGAAGTTGGCTTTGGAAACAAAAATTTGTTAATGGCTTGTCGTTAATTTGACAGTGCAGTTTTAGATACCTTTTGAAATGTTAATACAATAGGATTTATAATTTGGTTAGGTGGATACTAAAGGAAGAAATAATTCCCTTGTTCAAAAATCCATATATCTTTGAATAACTACAGTCGGTCAAAAAATTCTCTACACATACCAATTATTTAATTACTTTGTAATTTTTGAATTTCTTACTTTCCACTCACGCTAAATATGTTAAATTAAACCATCAGCAGTATAAAAAAATATGAATAAAAATTAAAACAACATTTTGGAAATGTTAAATCATTAACAATCACCCGTTAAAAAAATATTACTAAAAAAACTAATTATCTAATGTATCTCAAATTTTGCACAAAAATCAAGTATTATGTAGGAATCAACTGGTAAAATTATGGTACGAATCCAAGATGGCGGAACAAAATGGGAGCTTGATAAAATATTTAAACATTCAGCCCTAATTTCCTTAAGTTCTGTCATTAACGGTTCCCGAGCTACAGCCGGCGTCCTCTATTATTGGATCACCCTGGTTTGTTTGATGAAATGTATTAATGGTAATATTAAAGCATTAAATAAATTAATAATAATAAACTTTTATCTTTTTTGTTTCTAACTTTACTGAGTTAAAGTATTCCAAAAAAAAAGAGAAGCATAATACTGATTGTCATTTCAATCAGTAATAACTTTGAATTATAAAACAGCGATAATTAGGGCATCATATTAGGACTTTGCCATAACTTAGTTACATTTCCAAGATTCTATATAAAAAAAATTAATATACTCAGATGAAAGTTTAGAGGGTTTAAAGAACAGTTTAGCACTTGATTTATCACATGTCCATTATTAAAATATCCCTGAAGATATCCTGTGCAATCATAGGTACAACGTCAGAAAGTTATTCTTGTTTGAAAGTAACCAAATATGTGGTGCAAATGTTTTTGAAAATAACCAAATATGCGGTGCAAATTTGTCGTCTTTTGGTAAATTCTGACTTGAGATTCGAAATCATGAATCTTTTTTTGCAATTATTGCTTACCTGAATATAATACATAAAACACTTTAGGGCTGGAAGGCTGACTCTGGCAAGATGGCCAAGGGACACGTCCCTCATATCAAATATGACGACATACCTGAAAAAAAATCATCTTTTATTATAATATAATTAACAGGTACGTATCTGTAGATGTGGTCTTTTGTGTAAATCAAGACACCATTAATAAAAATTCCATAGCCACCTTAGTTTTGAAACTGAAAAGTTTGGATTTTTGCTACGATACAACTCGGTGACCCTGTATAATATCAAAAATTTAAAGACGGATGCCAGTAGATTTTTTTTTGTAGAACCCAGTGGTTTAGTCAAATTTTTCCAAATTACTTTCATTTTGTAGATATAAATTTCGGCTAGAGCGGATAAAGGAAAAACGGTTATTGCGCCGAAAAAAAAAGACTACATTCAAAAAACTATAGATTTTCTAAATCCTGAGAACTTTAATAAAATGGATATATTTCAAAAAATGATTAAAATGCAATCAAAGAAAGTAATTTATTTAGTGACAAAATAAAATACAGTTCAACGTTAATGAACCCACAAGCACCGAAGCTATATTCTTTTATTAAGTTACACAAAGACAATATGCCCATTCGGCCAGTAGTGTCGTATGTAACAGCTCCAGCACACCGGGTATCTAACAAATGAATAGAAATTATTAGTAATTTTTGTAACTCTAAGCCTAAATATAGTATAAAAAACAGCCTTGAATTAATTAATAATATTAAAGATATAACAATTCCAAATAACGGTATTTTAATTTCTTTGGATGTGCAAAACCTATTTCCCAGTATCCCCCCTATTGAAGCTATAAACTTAGTGGATAATGTGCTATTAAAAAACAAAGTCAACCCTATTGTTAAGAATAACATATTGGATTTGTTGGCAGTGTGCCTTGGTCAAAATTATTTTGAATTTAATGGCTCGATCTGTTTAAGTAAATAATAATGGGTTAACCCGTTAAGTCGTATTTTAGCTGAAATATTTCTTGATAACTTAGAACAAATAATAGATAATGACCCTATACGAGACAAATTTATTTAATGGTACAGATACGTTGACGATATTTTGGCTTGTTTCACAGGCACAAAGAGACAACCTCTTTCTAAATTCTATTAATAAATTACATACAAATATAAGATTTACTTTAGCACTGGAACAAAACAAGTCCTTAAACTTATTAGATTTAAAAATCAGGAACATTAATAATAAACACGATTTTTCATAAACTATCCCATACAGATATAACAATACATAATACATCAAATCACCCATTCACACATAAGATGACAGCCTTTCATAGTTTTGTACATCGTTTAATTAATGTACCTCTGTAAACAGAAACTTTTAACAAGGAACTTAATATTATAAAACAGATTGCAGTTAGTAATGGTTTTGACGCAACCATAATATACAAAATCGTAAATAAAAATCAATATAAAAAAGCACTCAATTTCATTTATCCTAATTTCAATACAAAAGACAATATTAAGTTTAACGCACTAACATATACCGGAAACATTAGCACTAAAATAGAGAAATATCTTAAAAAACAAATAATAAAGTAGCTTTTTGTACCAATAATACTTTAGGTAGATATATTAAGAATAACAAATCTAATACAAATAAGGACCAACAATCAGGGGTATATGATTTAAAATGTGGTTCTTGCGAAAAACTATATTAGTCAAACGGGTAGATCTTTTTATAAACGTATCAAAGAACACAAAACATCGTATATTAAACAAAAAACTGATTCTAATTATGCAAAACATTTATTAGAAACAAATCATAATTTTAATAATGAATTTAAAACGTTGTATTCAGCCAATAAATAGATTACTTGGAAAGCCTAGAAATTAATAAGAGGAAAAACCATAATATTTTATTGAACGATCAAATGGGCCTAAACGGTTCCCCTATGTTAAATCTTTATAGCTAAAATCTGCTAGGGTTAGGTACGTAGACTCTTTTATTACTGCTAAAAAATCTAGTTTTAGGATCAGTGTGTCGAAACAGCTGTTAAACGGAAATAAATTAGTGGAAATTACTAAACAAATATAGTTTGTTTATTTATTATACTAGTAGATATAAATTTCGATTTTTTAATATAATCAAAGGCAGTGTTATCGTGCGGGTCATACGATTTATCAACGACAAACTTTTTAAGTTTGTTTTTCTTTTATTACGTTTAATCATATCCACCAAGATGGATTAAGATGGATTAAGTTTAGAGATAGACTTATGATATTTTCATACCAATCAAGAGGATAAACATATAAATACCAGCAGTTGCAAAAATCTTTGAGCAATGTCACTTTAAAGTCAGATTGACAAGTCAGTGACAAATTGAGTAATAGAAAACAATTTTCGGGTTTTTTGCATCCACAAGCGGAAAAAATGGTATTAAATCTAATAAAATACTATGAAAATGAAAATTCACCGGCCAATATCCAGGAGACAGTAGCAAAAGTTCTGGGAATCGGTATAAGGACTGTGCAGAAAATTGTGCATGGAAAAAAGTATAATGTACTACCGAAGAAGATTAAGAAATGTACACGAAAAAAGCCAAAGACAGAAGACTTAAGTGACAATGTAAAAATGGATGTTCGTAATGCGATTTGCGATTTATACACATTAAAAACTAATATAATCCTTCAAGTTCTAAAAAAAGCTTTAAAAATTCGAGGCATATTGGAAACTGAACTAAAATCGGACTGTAATCGAAGATTTTTATGCGAGTTGCCACATATAGCAAGTCAGCGTATCCACTTTTTAAAGAAATACACGGAATTCAAAATTTAGAAAAGTGGTATTTCTAGACGAGACTTAGATATTTTCTATTGAAAGTGGTTCGAAATCTTGGCAGGACGAGTCTGTAAAAAATGCCAACAGAAAAAAGGGATGTGGGACGGGAAAACGGTTCACCATTTTGCATGCAGGTTCTTCCCAGGTGCAAGTTTACTGTTTTCTTCAACATCCAAAAGTATGGACTACCATGATAATGAACTGCTTGAAAAGTGGTTAAAAATACAACTTATTCCAAATTTAGATACTCCATCTTTACTCATTCTGGACAATGCATCATCCTGGAAGAAAAGTGATATTTATGACTGGCTAATAAAACAAAAACAAAATCCTTTACCCAATATGCTGAAACTAGAACTTCTTTTAATGGCAAAATCTATTAAAAAACCAACAATATATGCCGTAGACGAAATATTACGGGAAAATGGACATGAGGTATTACGACTGCCGCCATACCATTGTCAGTTTAACGCAATAGAATTAATATGGGCTGGGGCAAAGTCATATTACGAAAAACACGTGAACGATGATCTTACACCAGATGAAGTGCAAATTGTTTGGCAAGATTCATTAAATTATATTACGCCGGAGTACTGGAAGAAATTTGTGGAACATACGGAGAAATTAATATGGGATTGGTGGAATCGAGAACGAGTTCTAGATGTCAAAATAGCACCAATGATCATTGCGCCATTTGAGGACGACTCAGAAGATGAGGACTTTTTAAGTCATGATGATATTTTTTAGTCTATAATATTAAAAAGTTTCTGAAGGATTATATTAGACTTTGACGTGTATAAATCATAAATTGCATTATGAATATCCATTTTTGCATTGTAACTTAAGTCTTTTGCCTTTGGATTTTTTCGTGTACATTTCTTAATCATCTTCGGAAATAAATTATGTTTTTTTTTCATACACAAATTTCTGTACATTCCTTATACCGATTCTCAGAGTTTTTGCCACTGGCTCCTGGATATTAGCCTGTGAATTTTAATTTAAAAATTTTTTTATTAGATTTGTCACCATATTTTTGCTTACTTTTTTAGTACATTTGTAATTTTGTAGGCAATAGATAAATAATTATAGAATACTTGTTCTAACTTTAAAGCGTGTTTAAAATAAGTAAATTATTTTATTAATTATGAGACAAAATTTGATATATAAAAATCGGTAAAATCGCTTTACCAGAAACTCGGGGCTAACGAAAAATACAGGCTATATATATATATCAAATTTTGTCTCATAATTAATAAAATAATTTACTTATTTTAAACACGCTTTAAAGTTGGAACAAGTATTCTATAATTATTTATCTATTATATATTCCCTACAAAGAAGAAATAGGATAAGTAGTTTTTTAGCTATGCCGCGAACAGACAGACTGACGGACAGACATACCTACAGACAGACGGAATTGAGAAAAGATGTTTTCCGGCATCTAGGGACCCTTAAACGTAAAGATCTGAAAAGATCTCACGAGGGAAGTAATAACTAATTATCTTGTGTATTTAACAAAAGTGTATAATATTTTTGCAAAATAAATTTTTTTTGTTATCACAATACAAAAAAAAACAAGTTTTCTTTGCACAAGGGTGTCTCGCATTTAAATAAATGACACTGTATAAGTGGTTAGATTTTTAGATTAAGCGGGGCTCATAATTTTTGGTGATTGATAAAAAAATCTCACTTTCATTAAGTGGCTGTATAAACAGAACATATCCTGATTATTTCACTGATTCGAACCGCCTTCCGACTTTATTAAGGCGCTTGCCATTTTGTGTATTTTTGTTTTTGCCAACCAAAAAATTTTAACAAAATATATTTTTAGCGGATTTTCTTATTTAGTCCCTCGGCATTTAATATATAAAATAATATTAGGTGGTTATCTTAATAATATTGCGTAATATAATAAAAAAAACTATTTTCTTTCTCGCTGTTTTGTAAATAGCCTATCGAGATTTAATAGCTCGATAAAAGATTCACACACCATTTTTGTAATCACTGTGTTTTCTGATTTAATTCATAATGTTGGTGCCCTTTGGACCCGCACGATAAGACCGCAAAAACAAAAATTGTGAATATTTTTACAGAATATGATTGTTCTTCTGCCGCCCTTCTCAGACATATATAATACTCTGTAGGTATTTTTAAAAAATAAACCTAAAAATTAATTTAACCAAGACTAACATAATACATATAATATTATGTCAAAAGAATTTTTATTGGTTAAAGCCCAGTAAATTATAATAATAATTAAACTAGCCAAAACAAATAAACCAATTAAAACAAAGCAAAGTCAGTTAGTATTTAAATGGCTTTGGGTTAAGATGAAAAGCATAGATCTTCCTTAGGTAGGGTTATATATATTTTGCAAAGATATATGTATTAATTATGGAAAATAAAGACCTTCTAACTAACTAACTAACTAAAAAACTGTGCACACTGGTTGCCTGGTGCTCTTACACACATTCCACTCTGGTTATTTTCTGCATGCAATGTTTAACATTGCTCCCACAGGAGAAAAGTCTAGTACGGGTAATCAAGGAGGCCAATGCACAAGCCCATGAGTCTCAGTGCAACGCCCTGGGCTGTGATATTGTGAATTTACAACCAAATTTGAACACACCATACATCACAAAATTATGTTTTCTCAGCTGCAGGTGTAAAGTTCAGCACGTACAATAACTTCAGGAAGTAATTATATAATTTATTATACGCTCATAAATAAAGTAAAGAAATTAATTGTCAGTTAAAAAAAGTCTGCTTCGATTGCATCAAGGTATAACACCAACAAATAAGTTTATTTTTATGACTTCGGTATATTTAATATGTGCTAAAAAGAAAGTAATTAAGTTTTTTTATTACAAGGAAATATATTGTCGTTAATTAGTTCTGCGTATAGATGTCATTATACGAGGAGAAAATTACCTAAAAACTATCATTAGCGCTTATGAAATCTTTTTTTATTCGAGATAGATTTATAACTTATTTTTGCTGAAATTTTGTTAGGGCAGCGGCGTAGCCTATTAACAGAATAAGTTAACTTATGCATAAAATGATGAAACTTGGCTAAATTGCTAATTCTATTGTCAACTCACCAAAATACCTTCAGTCACTACCCTAAAGGAACATTCCTTCTATTTATCACTTCAAAATTTCGAAATGTAACACTTCTACAACTGATCTGGGATACCTTTAAAAAACCATTCGAAAAAATTTTGTTCTAATAACTGAAAAAATTAGGTAAAGGAATAAAACAACAACCAATCAGTCTCTGAAAGAGCTCGGTACAATAAGCCCTTATACGTCAAGAGGAGGTTAATACGCGTTAATCTTATTACACGCTGTTCATGTATCCAAAGAGAGATATTATCAAATACCGATCGTACTGAGGATACTGACGTGAACATACAAGTTATTCGACTGGAAACAGAGGAAAAAATGCGATATTTGGGAATTTACTAAGTAATTGTGACTCTCGGACAGTTAAACACACTATGACAAGCTATGATAAGTATGATCTCTTACCTAGTTTGTTCGGCCATGGCAAGAAGAAGGTCAGGATAATATGAAAGGTTATGTCTGCATTTATTTTGAACACGATGTTATTGTATGACAGAACCAGTGATAACAATGACATTGACAAAGTACAAGAAAAGCAATTGTAAAATATTTCTCTAAATATTCTACAAAATAGTCATTGCGGATCCTATTTCGCCCAAACTGATCTGCCAGAAGCAATTTTAACATGTTTTGATTTCATTTCATGCAAGTGTACCAAATAGGTGCAATGCAAAAATCCCAATATTTCATGCTTTGCATTTTATGGTTGTGAGGAAGACTGTTTAACATATTTATTAAAAATTACATGCAAAAATAATAATGTTTATATTAAAATAACATTCACATATTTAATGTTTTTATAAGTATAGTAAATGTTATAAACGAACATCAATTGTGTTTCTTATTCAAACAGAGCCGTTATAGCGGCCAAAAATACTGGGACAAAGAAATTTAGTTTAATCTCCTGTACTATTGGGTAACGTATGTCAAGGTGCAAGTTTTGATTTGTTGATATCAAATTGTCAAATAACATAATATTGTCATCAATATTTGCTAGATAAAAAGAAACGATAATCCCAGCATTATACAACATAAAGCTAAAATTCATACCAGCTTGATGGACACGATATCAGAGATATTGCTACAACATTGAGAATGAAAAAGAATATAGTGATGTCATCAAGAAAAAAAATTAAATTACGGGGAAATTAAGAGAAAACCGAGTTCGAGCTCGTCAATTTTCTTAGAGAATTTTTCCAGAGAGCCTTAAACGCGAAAGAGAAAACCATTTTCCCTGGATCCTCTAGAACAACAAGACGTTGAATAGGAGCCTCATATGAAAAACGGATGTTCTGCTAATAAAATACTTTTGACCAACGAAAATTAGCAGAAAACAATAGAATTTTGTACCGAATATTTCAACCAGAAAAGTTTATAGGAGACACTGACGAAAAAAAATTTCAATCATGTAACAATGTCAAAATTCGTGAAACATGAGGTATGATGAAAGACACACACATAAGAGTAATCAACTTGGGCGTTTTTCTATTGATATTTGGGGTTAGATCAGTGCTAGGGCGCAAAAGTTTTGTAAAGTTCAGGTTCAGGGAATACTGACGGCTGCCGTTTCATGATTCCATAGGTTGCAATGATAAATGGAGATCATTACATCTTCCAGCACGACAATGCACCAATCGGCAAGGCAAGAATTGTTTAACAAGTAATTGTGGCATGTGGAATACAACGTTCTCGTCTTACTGTGAATTTCAAAGAATCCTAGACCTCAATCCTGCTGAGAACATTTGGGGAAAATGACAACATTTATGTATTGGCATGATTTTAGAACAAGAAATTTGGTGATGAGCATGCCATGTCATGCCGTCATCGACCGGAACGGTGCAATGACGAAATATTAATTATTATTAATTGTTTTTTTATTTATTTTTCACAAATAGAGCTTACGTATTGATGACAATATAATACACCATTTAACAAAAGACAATAGCTTTAATTTATTAATGATCTATAATTACATTTATCACGAAAAAAATAACTTCCTCGTAGTTCTAAAGGTTTCCCTAATAGTCTAGGATTTTTTTTCTCGCATCAGTATTTTTTGGTTGCAATGGTACATGGAAGTCTTCTAATAAATTACTGACCAATTGACAGAAATAAATAAAATTTTGCTATGATATTTAAACTTTATATCTCTTTTAGATGAATAATTTTGTTATTTAAACGAGAAGCCTAGATGGCTTTGTGCAAAAATTTTTATGGCTTGTTAACCAGATGTTAAAAAATCAGGTAAAACTTTAATATTTTCAACTCGTCCACGGTTTAATTTTTGTCTTAATACCCTTAACATTTTCGTGAAATATCATTCTGGGATGGAACAGACTTGCCATTTTTTATCTGATAGTGTATGCAAAAGGACGGTTATATTTTTAGCAGTATATATGCATACGTTTGTATGTTACCATTTACAAGATGAACACCTTCATTCATGAATAAGGCATCAAATGATTCGTCTGTATCCCGAGTGTTGCTAGCAACATTTACTGTCAAAAATGCTCTCAGAAATGACTGTATACTTAACAATTTTTTTATATTTTTATAATTGTGTTACTCTTTGTTAGTGGTAGTACTAAAATCTGATTTCTACTCACCCTTCCTGTAAACCGTCCTCAGATAAGACGCAATCGTTGTACATGCAGAAACCTTTGACGACGTCGTTGAAGTTCATTTTGGTGGGGTCGGGATCCCGAACTGCGTAGAGAAGCACCCGGTAGCCTTCCGGAGTGGTTTTGGGTAGTCGCATTAAATATCTGAAACAAAAATACACGTTTAGTGTTAAAATCCCATAAGTATCTGAAAACGTCATAACATCTGTATGGCAATTACAGATACCTGTAGATATCTGCATATGGCATAATATCTGTATGCCATTTATAGTTATGTGTAAGTTTCTCATAATTTTATTATAGAAATTTATAGACGTTAAAAGTATGGTTTTTAAAACAAACTTTACACAATCGTGGTAACTTATATACATTTTTTCGAACCCTCTGCTTAAAATTTTCTAAAGTCCACTTAGGAAAACGGAGGCTTGAATTCATTTTCTTACTATTTTTTTGAACACGTCCCACTGCATAGAAAAAAATTGCATTAAGAATTGTTAAATATTCCATTTTCATTATTTGTGTCACTTAATTTGGACAAATCTAAAGTGATATAAATATGTCAATATCTTTGCCATACAGAGGGATATATGCGCGTCGTTGTTAGGGGTATAGAATCTTTATGGTTTGATCAGTTTCAAACGTAAAGTCTGAAATTTTCTTTGTGATGACTCGATTTCAAATCTGGGTGACCCGCGTACGTCACCAGTACATCATCCCTTTTTTGTACCGTATCAGTGTTTTTGATTGGTGATGGTTGAGATATTAGTTTAGGTAAAGATTAGATAAAGCTTGTTTGCGATGGTCTTAGAACACTAAGATTTGGTATAGTGGTAGGGTTTAGTTAAGGAGGAAAGAATTCTATATGGGACTAAAAATTCCCTACTATTATTTTTTTATTATAAAAACAAATGTACAAAAAATGCGTATACATTTTACTTAAAAACTGCGAATTTTATCTTAAAAGTTAACAAAGAGTTAAATATTAAAGTTGTATGATTCGACCCAATTTTTTATATCCTAATATTTTTATATAGATAGGGTGGTACAGAAAAGTGTCGTGGACCAAAGTTATATTTTTTAATGGAACAACATTTATATATACATATATATATATATATATATATATATATATATATATATATATATATATATATATATATATATATATATATATATATATCTTTCATAATATTGGTACTAAAAGGGGCATCTGATATGTTGCTACGTCCTATCATTTCTAGTAGACCAAAATATTTTAAAAAAGATGCATATAAACATATATTAATATATAACTTTCAAGCTTCCTAACTTGTATGACATTTTTATCGGAAATATGTTTAATAAATAATGTTTTGAAATACGTTTAATATTTCAAGTATTTTTTGTATACAAACCTTTAAAAGTATGGGTTACTTGCTACGGACATGACATGCTTTTGCAACGAATGGAACTATCGTTTGTACTTGTGATATCCTAGAAATCATGGGAGTTTAGAGAAATACATATTTTTACATATAGATATTTATTGCAATAACTGAAGCTACAAAATTCCAGAAAAAATGAAAGAAAGAAAAATCAATTTATAGCAAAAGAAAGGCAGGCTAGAATAGGAGGCAGAGAGCAGGCGAAAAATACAGTTGTTTGTTGAAATAGCCAGCCATTATGGATTGACACTTAACACCTAATTTATTTTTCAGTTTATGGTTTTTTTTTTATTTGACGTTGTTATTATTGTCATTTCAGCTTGGTCATATTTGTGTTCTTAGAAAGTTTTGTGTTGTAAAGTCTATTAATCAAATATTTAAATCAGTTATTTTAGGAAGCTATTGTTTCATTTTTTAACCCTGGTAAGTATTTATTGTCATTAATTAGTAATCATTTATTTTTTATTTTAAATTTAATATAAACGGTTAGCAAAAAAAATTTGTTTTAATGTATTTTGTTTGTTGATGGATAGACAATTTTCAATATACATTTATGACGAAAGTCATATATGGATAATCAACCGCTTATCGATTTAAGAAATTGTTGGTGTTAACTGGATGGAGTTCCTGCCCATTGTACCCATGAAGTTTCCGCCGAAATATATGATATGTTTGAAGATGGGTGGATAAGACGTGAAGGATCATGGAGTTGGCCACCGCGATCTCCAGATCTTACTCCGTTAGACTTTTTTCTGCACTAAAGAAATGGTTTATAAAACACCAGTGAATTCGAAAGAAGATCTAGGAAATCGGGTTTGAACAACTTGATCAATCAGAAATTCAAAGAGCTACTACCTGTCATGTGATGAAATGTATTACCGATTACTTACATGTAAATGGTCAGCACTTTAAACATCTGACGTATTTGGTAAGAATTTCAAAAGTTTTAATTTAGTGACAAATTTATATTAAAAGAAAATAATTTGGGATTGCGTAAGCTGTGGTTACATCACAAAAGACTTAGCGTTTTAGACGTAGAGAACCAGGCGACCTGCGTAAGATTCGCATGGGTCCAACGACTGGCGTGCCTGGCAATCACCGGTGCCATGAGGACCACCCCATCAGCCGCGCTGAATGTTCTGCTAGACTTGCCTTCTTTAGCCAATTGGGAAAAACGGAGGCAATCGCGGCTAACCTTCGAATGAGAGATGAGGGCGTTTAAAGTAGCTCTCACTAGGCAACAACTGAGGGTGGATAGGCCGTACCCTCTCAAGATCCCGCACAAGGGCGAGTGGGATAGCGGGGCAGTTAGTTTCACAAACAAAACGCTAGTGTGTTATACCGACGGGTCACGGATGGCTGGAACGCAGTTATCAGGTGCTGGAATGTATATAGAGAAAACTGCAGGAAAAGCTTTCCACTGGGGAAATACACCACGGTTTTCCAGGAGGGAATATATGCCACTATGATAGAGGAAGTTAAGGGAGGCTTGGGAGAAGATGTGGTCATTTGCTCAGACAGCCAAGCAGCGTTGAATTCACGAAAGGCCAATACGATCCTGGTCCAGGACTGCTGCGACGCTCTGGAAAGACTGGCAATGACAAAAAGAGTAGAAGTCATATGGGTTTCCAGTCACTGTGGAATAGATGGCAACGAGAGGGCAGACGAATTAGCTAAGCACGGAGCCGACTCGTCTCCCATAGGACCGGAACTTACACTAGGAATTTAGGCGGCCCTAAATGACTGGGCCTTTCAGACCATGAATAGGGAGTGGCATACGTATAGCAAAGTAAGGCAGACAAAAGAGTTCGTTGTCGGACCTGATAAGGCCAAAACAGTCTGGCTGTCTACTAGAAGTAGACAAATCACTAGCTCTCTCATAAGGGTGCTTACAGGCCACTGTCGCTTGAGGAGATACCTGGCACTGCTAGGCACAGAGAATGACTCCACCTGTAATGCTTGTGGTGAGGAGGAAACTCCTACTCTGTGTAGGTGCGAAGCTAGGACCAGACTGCTGCAAGACATATTCGGTGTCTCGGTGCTTCATAGAGGACTTTCTTTGGAAGGACATCCTAAACTTTATTAATAGGTCTGGTAGATTTAAGGAAGATACGGAGATGGTATGAAGGGTTGGGTGAGAACTTGGGGTAAACCGCAAGGGTTAAATTTGGCCTACCGGCATGGCCTTGGCCTACTCTCAACTACTACTACTATTACTAGCGTATAAGATAGTATTCACTAAAAAGGTACCAGGTCTAGTTGCCATGGTACTTAAAACTGTTAGTTTGCCAGTTATGTTTTGCTTATGTCACTGTCACTTTGTAATTGTGACAGAATAATTATTTGTTCAATTGTTAAGAAAGTCATCTTAAACCTATAACTGTCAAGTTAGATCTGGTCTAAATTTAAACCTCTTTAGTGAATATGAGTGTTAATGTCTATTTCTCGAATATCAATATTATATTTATAAAATCGTTTATAAATCCACATCATTATTGTCTATTTGTCGAATATTAATAGTAATAATTTTTCCTAAAATTGCTTATAAATCGAAAGCAGTTCAAAAAGGTATAGGAACACCTTATATGAAAAAAATTCAATTTGTCCACTCTACTCAACGCTTTAATAATATACAGGGTGTTCCATTAAAAAAAAGCCAGTTTTGATCAAATTTATAAAATCTGAATTGCAGTTAGTTTTTAGGACACTTTGTATAAGAGTCGGCGATCCTATGTTGCTAAAATTAAAGTACTACATATTGACTAATAATACTAAAATTTTACATTGATTTGACATCCGGAGGTTAAAATATTGAAGTTTTGATAAAAAAAAACACAAAATAATTAATATTTAAGAAACGGTAAAAGAAATGAAAAAATATCCTAAACAAAAACCGTAGATATATATATATATATATATATATATATATATATATATATATATATATATATTCTTTCTAAATAATACTTACGAGTAAACTATTCAATAATTCAAATCTATATCAAAATTATGAGAAATTGTTTAGAATCTGTTATTAATTAGTTTGATATTTCCAAAAGTGCTAGAAAATATTTGCGAATTTTTGGCCTTTAAAAAATACGGGATTAATGTATCAACATATTTCTTTTCTATAGTTGCGTTTGAATTGAATTGTTTATATGTTAAGTTAAAAATAATTCATTAACTATTTAGTAAATGTCATTAAGAGCCACAAATGGTAGAAATCTCTGCGAATTTAATCTTGCAATTAGAAAAATTAAGCAAAAAAAAAATCAGCTTCTTTAATTGCGTTTCATTTACCCTTATGTTGACTGAGTTCCACCGTTTTGGGCTTATTCGAGTGCTCAACAAAATGAGGAACAGGCCTGTGTAAATTTTTGCCTATATTGGTTGAAACCAGACCCATCTTCTGTTTTGCTTCTTCCGAATCCAAAAAGTGTTTTTTAATCAACAGTCCTTCGAGCCCTTTGCCGTCTTCGTCCTTCCCTTCTCCGAAACTCAAACTATACCTAAAGAATGGGTTAGACCATATCATATTCGAATTACTTTCCAACGTTTCGCCTGCGATTCCAAGAGGCTCCTTCAAGAGTCTTCAGTGCACGAGAGTGAAGGTATTTACCCGACTTAAGCTCACCGACATGTGAATAAGTGTAATGATTAGTTTTCACTCCCGATGTTGCACGTAACCTTAAATATTGGTTTAGGTATGTCGGTGATACTTTTATAATATGGACTCATGGAGAAAAAATGTAACTATATTTTTAGATCATCTAAACCAACAACACTCTAACATAAAATTCACTATGGAAACTCAGCCATACACCGCCATCCCCTTCCTTGAGGTGTTAGTACAAAACAAAGAGAGCGGTAGCCTAGGTCATTCATACAGAAAACCGGCACACACGAACAGGTATCAACATTTGAGCTCCCAACATAATCCATCTTAGAAACAGTCGGCTATCAATTCAATATGTAATGCAACCTCAGAAACAGAGAAACTGAGAAAATATATGGCACATAATAAAATTTGAGTACAGTCTTCTCCCTCGAAACACTTAAAACAACAAATGAATGTCAATGTTGTTTTAAAAGTGCCTAGGAAAAAGTCTGTATTAAAATTTTATTATGTGTCATATAATAAAGCACGATTTTAGTTTAATTTTTGACACAAGGTCCCTTATCGTTTGAAATAGGTACGTAACGTAAACGATTTTAATTTGCAATAATGTCCCGTATATTATGTATTAATTGTTTGTTACCCTGTGTTATTTTTTTAGATGTTTCAATTAATTTTACTAATCTCTGTTTGTATCTTATATTTCCTAATATTTATTTAAATTTTGAATTTCTGTTTTACTGTTATTCTATATGTCTGTAGTAGCTATAGTCAAAAGCAGTGTTATCGTGCTGGTCATTCGATTTATCAAACTTTTTAAGTTTCCTCTGCATAAAATCCGGAAGACGAATTAGATAGACTTATGATATTTTCATATGAAAAAAGAGGATAAACATATAAATACCAGCAGTTGCAAAAATCTTTGAATGATGTCACTTCAAAGTCAGATTGACAAGTCAGTGGCAAAATGAGTAATAGAAAAAAGTTTTCGGGTTTTTTGCATCCACAAGCGAAAAAAATGGTATTAAATCTAATAAAATATTACGAAAATGAAAACTCACCGGCCAATATCCAGGAGACAGTAGCAAAAGCTCTGGGAATCGGTATAAGGACTGTGCAGAAAATTGTGAATGAAAAAAAGGATAATTTACTACTGAAGAAGATTATGTAAGAAATGTACACGATCAAAGCCAAAGACAAAAGACTTAAGTGACAATGTAACCCTTCAAGTTTTAAAAAAAGCTTTCATAAATCGAGGCATATTGGAAATTGGACTAAAATCGTTGTCAAAATTAATAAAAATGTTGGGTTTTCGATATAAAAAGGACTGTAATCGAAGATTTTTATGCGAGTTGCCATATAGCAAGTCAGCGTATCCAGTTTTTAAAGAAATCCACGGAAAATGTTAATTCAAAATTTAGAAAAGTGGTATTTTTAGACGAGACTTGGATATTTTCTAATGTAAGTGGTTCGAAATCTTGGCAGGACGAGTCTGTAAAAAGTGTTAAGAGAAAAAAGGGATGTGGGACGGAAAAACGGTTCATCATTTTGCATGCAGGTTCTTCAACAGGATTTCTCCCAGGTGCAAATTTACTGTTTTCTTCAACATCCAAAAGTATGGACTATCATGATAATATAAACTGTGAACTGTTTGAAAAGTGGTTAAAAGAACAACTGATTCCAAATTTAGATGCTCCATCTTTAATCATTCTGGACAATGAATCCTATCATTCAAGAATCTTAAATAAACAACCTACTTCATCCTAGAAGAAAAGTGATATTTATGACTGGCTAATCAAACAAAAACAAAATTCTTTACCTAATATGCTGAAAGTAGAACTTCTTTTAATGGCAAAATCTATCAATATATGCCGTAGATGAAATATTACGGGAAAATGGACATGAGGTTTTACGACTGCTTCCATACCATTGCCAGTTTAACGCAATAGAATTAATATGGGCTGGGGTAAAATCATATTATGAAAAACACGTGAACGATGGTCTTACATCAGATGAAGTGCAAATTGTTCATTCATTAAATTATATTACGCCGGAATACTGGAAGAAATCTGTGGAACATACGGAGAAATTAATATGGAATTGGTGCAATCGAGAACAAGTTCTAGATGTCGAAATAGCACCAATGATCATTGCGCCATTTGAGGACGACTCAGAAGATGAGGACTTTTTAAGTGATGATAATATTTTTTAGTCTATAATATTAAAAAGTTTCTGAAGGATTATATTAGTCTTTAACGTGTATAAATCATAAATTGAATTATGAATATCCATTTTGTATTGTAACTTAAGTCTTTTGCCTTTGGATTTTTTCGTGTACATTTCTTAATCTTCTTCGGAAATAAATTATGTTTTTTTTCGTGCACAAGTTTCTGTACATTCCTTGTACCGATTCTCAGATCTTTTGCCACTGGCTCCTGGATATGATCCAGTGAATTTTAATTTTAAAATTTTTTTATTAGATTTGACACCATTTTTTTGCTTACTTTTTTAGTACATTTGTAATTTTGTAGGCAATAAATAAATAATTATAAATATATATATATATATATATATATATATATATATATATATATATATATATATATATATATATATATATATATATATATATATATATATATATATATATATATATATATATATATATATATTTATAATTATTTATTTATTACATATATATTGGGATTTTTAATTATTACCTTCCCTTCTCATGTCTGGGTCATTTTCCCCAGAACCTATTTGAATTAATCTTAATTAATAATAAAGTGCTGCTATTCCTGCAACAAAATGGTACTTTTTAAAGCATAAAATGTAAAACAAACATGATCAAAGCCTGCTTAGAGTAGAATTGACTATATGCAGCTCACGCAGGGTCATTTAAACTTATTTATATGGAGTAGGCTTTGGAAACAATTATTTGACGCCATCTTTTCCAATATTTTGATAGTTAAAAGTTTGTTTTAGTGAGTCATATGTCAATGTCTCGTTAGAAAACATTTTTAATTGAAAAAAATGGTAATATAATGTCTAAACGCTAGAAACGACATGCATCTCCACAAGCAAATTAAAAATTTAGGCACGCAATGACATCACTGCGCGAATCGGACGCAAATGAGACCCTCTAGATATCATACCTTCCGTTTATTATATCATGGGTGTGCCGCATATAATTCACGAATATATTTTGCTACCTAGATAGCCTGACCCTAACCCATTAGATTTTTTTTCTGGGGTTGTATAAAGAATATCATTTAGAAAAATAAGAGCAATACTATCCAAGAATTAAAAACCCGTTTCAGGCGTATTTTGGGAAAAGTGAGGCGATTAGTTATATTCAGTGCTCTTAGGGGTGTTGAGAAGCGCTGCGAAGAGTTCTTGGCGAATAACTGTCTCCAATTCCAAAATAGAAGATAGGTTGATATGTTTTGTAAGGTACTAGAATTATTATTGCTTTAGTATTTTAGGATTAATAGTTTGGAAGTTTATTGGTTTTATTGTTTATTATTATTTATGTTTATTACGTGTTGTGCGTAAAGTTATGTTGTTATTTAGATATGTTTATGTTTAGTTTTTTGTAAATAATTGAAGTTTAATAGAGAATAGTATCCAAAGCCTTACACAAATTTGCTTAATTGTTTTGTTTAAAACGCACATATATGGAAAATAAAAAAAAATAAATAAATTTAAAAATAAGTATTTTGCAAAAACTGAGGCACTAAGTATTTGGTATCGTTTAAAGAGTAATTTAATTTCTAATCGTTTTAAAAAATATATACAGGGTGTCTCACTGAAAAAACATAATTTCATGCCATATCTCAAAAACTGAACGCCACTGAATTCTACTTGAAAAACTACATAAAGCACCAATTTACTTCTTTCTTCTATCACCCCGTAGCTCAATACCGAATCAACTTAGCCATGAGCAGCAAACATAGTTAAAGTTCATTTGTAAATCGACGACAAGCGTTAAGGGATTATTCTATCCTTTCCTGTCGCTGAACATCTGCACTTAACAGGACTATTATAAATGTGAAGTTCTTGCATCAGAATATTATATAAGGAAGATTAGTGAGTCTATTGAAATAATCAAATACCCAGAAAATGTCATTGGAGACGCAAGCGTGATCATACGTGATACATCAGGCGTGGAAACCAATAAATATGTTGAGTCACGCGTCGAAGAACACAGGCCGGGTATAAATATCTGAACTGTGCTCACCGGAGGTCATTCAGTGTTTTGATTTCATGCAACGAAGATCCTGAAGATGCCACGTACAGTTGCAGGGGAAACGTCGGGAAGTAAGACACAGACATGCAGATACGGTTCAAATACAATAATCATATTCTTTAATTCACTTCAGCAATGAAAGCTTTTGGTATGATGTCAAACTGTACCTATTCGGCCAGTAAGGTGGATTCAGGGAGAATTTTTTTCTCAGCTTCTCCTCTTGCTTCTCTCTGTTTCTCAACACGATTTTATAGGTACAACTTTCTTGATCCTTAGTGAGTTTGTTTTTTAATTCTTTGGGAGTTTCTACGATTTTAGGTCTTAAAATAGCATTTTCTAAAAAAGCTGGTGCTTTGGTTTCGTCGGTTTTTATTGTGCCCGATGTGACATTTTTCAAATTTCCTACAACATACTTATTTATGAAAAAATGTCTTTTTAGAAATCAGTATTTAGAGAACCATTTATACTTTAATTGTTTTTTAGATTTTAGAGAGTTTCTAATATTTCCGGACATAATTTCTGACAATAAAATGTTTCCAATTTTTTTTTAATTTCTTTTTTTTTCAGTAATTTTAAAGTATGTAATGTATCAAAACGAAATTTAGTATAGGTAAATGTTACATAAAGAGAGAGTTTTCGCATATTTTTCACTTTCCGGTCACTTCCGGTTTGACCGGAAATAACTCCAGTTTCGATTTTTTAAATGGAACACTCTGTATATTTTTACATTTTTAGATTCCTGAGACCATTCTGAATCAGAATGTGACATTTTAAAAACTTTTTACGCCTAATTGAATGTTTTAAAGCCATTTTTAAAATTGCATCTAGGTGGCCATGACCGGACGCAAATTAATCTAAGGACCTGAAATATGACAGAATAATACAATCGCTAAGTTTTAGTGATTAGTCTGATAGCTAGGAACAAGAGAGGTTGATAAAATCAAATTTTTGTTTTTAACTATTTTTTTTCAAATAGCGACCCTTTTTAGACAAGCACTTTTTGAAAAGAGGATTTTTTTGCGAATCTAACGGTACTAACTTCTTTACGACTGGATTAAAAATAAGCTCAAAAATAAAATACTCGATATTTAATTATTATTTGACAGTGACACTTACCTATTCTTTCTGAGTAGACATAAGATTTCCTTATTTTTCTTGATTTTCAGTATTATTTTTGTTTTCAAAAGTCAAAATAATCTATATTTAAAGTGAAAAAGTCGATATGTTATTAATATTTGGAGAATGTCATACAAATTCAAGGAATGCTGCTGTATGCTTAGAGATACCTCGACCGGCAACATCCATCAGTATCTTCCATATCTCGAGAATCGTTTTAGGCATCAAGAAGGAAATCAAGTGGCAGAAGGCAGATTTATTATAAATGA
>JAUTXW010003861.1:0-64240 GCA_030620095.1 Kuschelorhynchus macadamiae | reverse complement strand
GATTATACAAAACACAAACATTCTTCAATAGGAATGAGGACAAAACAAGTAAATAAAACAAATGAAAATAGAATCTTGAAATCTGCATTTACTCATGCTAAAACGTTAGATATAAAATCTCCAAAGTTTAAAGTGGGTGATCACGTACGAATAAGCAAGCATCGAGAGGCATTTTCAAAAGGTTACACACCAAATTGGTCAAATGAGATATTCCACATTAAAGAAGTTAAGATGACAAACCCTTGGACATATTTAATTCAAGACGAAGATAATCAGGACATTCTGGGTGGTTTTTATGAGCAAGAATTACTAAAAGTAAAGCATACCGATGTTTATCTTATTGAGAAGATTTTGAGAAGGGAAGGAAACAAAGTTTATGTGAAATGGTTAGGACTTGATAAAAAATATAATACATGGATTGATAAAAAAAAATATTGTTTAATTAAATTGAAATTAAATTTTAGTTAAATTTGTTTTATTTCTGTTCCTCACTTTATGCTTTAGCTGATACAAATTACAAAGTCTTAATGTGCTAATTAATTTCAAATAAAATTCACATTTACTAAACTAAAATTTTATTAAGTAAAACATCAAATACAATTTTTATTAAAACGTGTCAAATATATTTTATTTCTATGTTCCTCAGATAATATCGAATCTAGAATAAGTTTACAATCATTTATTCTTTTTTCAAAACGGAGTCTATCTAAGTACCACATCTGAAAGTTACTCCTACGGGCTTGTCTGTAAGCAAAGCTCCACTTCACTAACACATGCACCTTATTGTTCTCTTCCAGAAAAGATATTGTTTTCTTCGTAATATTTTCTTTTTGATCCATTTTCATTGTTTTCTTCGTAATATTTTCGTTTTGTTCCATTTTGCTTCAATTTGTTTTCCATTTGTTCAGGATATAAAGCAAGTAATTCCATCATAGTTGAAACATTTTCACTGTTAGGATTTTCTGTTGGACTTATTATATTATAAACATGCGTACACAAGTCGCCACAATCAGATGAAATATTATTTTGAAATATTTTGAAATATGTATTGAATTCTTGCCTTTTAAGTATAGATAATCTATAATCAATAATTTCCTTTAATCGCCACAAATTGTCCAAAGACTCTTGTCCTAAGTATATGAAGTGTGGGCCTTTTGTAATTTGTAGAACAGGGGTATCATTTATTTTCTGAACCTGCAGATGAATGTTGTTTATATTCACACTGGTTTGATCAACTTGAGGAAAGTAGAAATTGTTTACAATAATTCCTTGATGAACACAAATGTCTTTCCAATTTTCTTCGCAAGAACAAATTTTGACAAAGAATTATTTAAAAAATAAATTTTTGAATTAAGAAGCGTTTCCAAAGGTTTATGAACCACGGCGTTGTTCATAATGACTAAACGAGACTGAAACATATTGTGTTATTCTTGTACTTAAATATTCTCATCCCCACTTTCTTTAAAGTTTCGATTAAAATGGATTAATGAAAAAATAGATTTCCAGTTTGAAATTTGTAATAAAGATAAATAATTAAAATGGTAATGTATAAAAATAATGCAAAGTTTAATGTAACACTAATGATGGAAAAGTAATAATTTTTGAATCCGTCATAATAATTGGTACAGTTGGGGGTTAAAATTTGTAACTGATTATTTTTAAACTCTAACCTTTCTATCCAATTTGTATCAAAAATAGATCGATTTGGATAATGATACAAAATTTTAAAAAATTTACTTGCATTTTCATTTTCATTTATTCGTTCCATCCAACTAATTGTACTATTGTTAATTAATCCAATTTTCATAAATTTACAATATTTACTTAGAGTGACGTCTGTTTTATTAGAAAAACATATTTCACACTGTGTTACGCCAGGGGGATGATGAACATAAAAAACATTTTGGAAAATAAAATAAAGAAGAATAAATTGAGATCTACTGATAGTCATTAAAACAAATTAATAATTATATTCCAAATTTATTAACATTAAGCAGATACTTTCACCACGAAAGCAAAAGCAGTTGTAAAAAAATAACAATAAAATACTTAATTTAAATATATGTAAAAGTTCATAAATAAGGATATTAATAATACTATATAAAATGTGTAGCTTGAAGACTTATTTTGAATGGTTACAATTATTCGATTCCTATTTTTCCATAAACAGTTATTTAAATCACAATTCCTAGCAAATTTCTTATGCTCCACAATAGGATCATCATAACTTAACCAATCAAAAATTTCAATACCACAATAAAAACATTTACAAATATCATTGATTGAAGTATAGTAAAAGCCAGCTCCAGCTAACACTTCTGGTCTCAATTTTCCTTTCCATTTTTTAAAAGTGGAAAGTCGTTTTTCATATGTTTTAAAATAACTGTTATCAATTTCTTTGTCAAAAGTTTCTATGCACATTTTGTGAAAGACTTATGAAGACTAACTTTGGTTTCAAAAACAACAAATTTAAATACCTTATAATATCTACATAAATATATCTAAATCTTCATGTTCTGCATTCCATTGATACAAAGCAATATCTTGGTGTCCCCAAGCTAATGTATTAAAACTATAGGGAATTTTATACCGCTTATCATCTTCGGAACTCAAAGCCAATTTATTAATTAACTCTGTAAAAATTTTATGTTGTCTAGATCGAAAAACATACATTGAACAAAAGGTTTTAGAATGATTTTCAACAACATCTTTATAATGAATAAAATCCAACTGCTTTTTAATTGCACTTTTTTTAACACCTTTTGCTTTTTTTGTTAAACTGTTTTCCGTTTTAATACAATATGCTTTTGCTCCAGTACCAAAGAAAGCAGTAATGGGTTCACCAGCATATTCATCTTTGAATTTTCCTATAACTGACTTTGTAATAGGCATTTCATGAATATTATTAAATTCATAATTAGATGTGTCAAATTTGTGAATATTTTTTATCATGTCAGAATAAATATTTGGAGTTGTGACTTCTAAAATGAACGAATCGGTATCGGTGTATAAAAGTGAAATATTTTCCTGATAAAGAGGTTTTAAAAAATTATAAAAGAAATCATACATGACAGTTTTAGATATATCTAATATTGAGAAGCCTACATATATTGGTTTATTGTAAGTAACTTGAATCTTTTGCATTTGAATAGCTACCAAGTTTTCAGAAAATATTGTTAAGTCCTTGAAATATGGTTTTGCAATTAAATTCTCAGCACCATCTTTTCTTCTATTTTTTTCCCACTCTGTAACAAGTCTTACGTCAATTCTCCTATCAACATTTTCCATAGTCTTGCCATAAATACTATTATTTGCCAACTTGTAAGTATTACGATCAAATTCATTCTTTGAATCATTTCTTAATCTTGAATTCAAGTCTATATATTTTTTCAACCAATCAGATTGAGAAAACTGTAAAACTCTATGAACTTTAGTTAACTTGAGTCCATGTTCCAAACATTGTTTTAATAATTGATAGTGAATAACATATTTTGATTTATCATTTAAATTGGGTATTAATTTTATGCATTTAGAATTTGGCGGTTTAAAGTTTTCTGGACAAAACGGAAAATCGTTATGATAGGACTGTAGACTTGTAGGATATTCTAAATCAACTTCTAGAACATATCCCTTATTAGATTTTTTAGAAATATTCATAATATTTAAATCATTGATTTCTTTATCTGTTAACCAAACAAAATCTCCCGTTGGAATGTGCTGTGACATTGCATAACCATACAAATTTGTTGCATCATAATAAATTATGTATTTAGTTGGCTTTAAAGGATCAAAATTTAAAAGAAATGGGTTATTAGCTTCAGATTTTCTACAAATGCAAGAGCTCACACCACCGCGAACGCTTTTTTTGAAAAAGTGTATCATATCTGGATCAGTTAACAATTCTAACTCTATTCCAGTATAACGCAAACACGCCTCCCAGGATAAACCTGGAAAAGTGTAAAAATGAGCTGGATCGAGCTTATATGTGGATAAACAAGTGCTTCTAAAATTTTCAAAAATATCTGCCAAAAGTAAAGTATCAGAGAGTAAGTAAACGTCGGAGTATTGACCAAGAGATTCACATTTAAACAATTACCAAACCTTTACAGCTCTTTGGTATTCTGCATCACTGATGTGCTCATCCGTTAAAGTATTATAAAATTGGTCTTTCTGAGGTAAATTTGTTTCTTCTAATTTTAAATAATCATCAATATAACTGTAAGGAAATACACCTTTTTGCCGAATAAGTTTAAATCTTTCTTCATCATTGAAAATTTTTTTTATTTCCTTACATTGTTCATCTTTTAAGCTTTCAGAGAGTTTTGATAAAGAATGGGATAGAAATTGAAAAGAATCAATAAACCTTAATGATATATTTTTTTTCTTAGGCTTTTGTGTCTTTTTATCAAAATAGTTATCCACATGAATAAGCTTTTCAAATGAAATATATTTTTCCTTGTTTTGTGTGATAACTGTTAGTTGTTCTTTGTTTAAGCATAATTTTTTAAGAAATAGATGAGAATCATAATTACGCAAATTATGCAATATAACTGGAATAAAGTTAGGTATTCTGTAATTTATGTTGCAGAGTGAATGAGCTGGACCTCTATAAAGACCGGTTATATGACAATGATCTGCAACCCTGTCATTTAAAAGAGGTTTATTACAAATATGACAAACTTTTTCATAGTTATGATAAATTTTGTCCAGTTCGTTCAAAGGGATCATTTTTTTAGGAGCCTTTAAATATTTATTGTATATGTTATACACATCTCTTTCTAAAGAATTTATAAATAATGTATCACAATTTTGACCTCTATATTTTTCAAATTTAGAATAATTATCGTCGAAGGAACATTTAATGTAATAGACAAATGAATGTGGAATATGTTCATATTGTTTTAAGGTGTATGAAGTATTAGGATTTTTATCAACATTGTCATTATTTAAAGGCTTTAAAATGCATTCAAAATCTGCATACACCACGAAAGGAACTTTCATTTGTTTATGATAATTTACAAATTTCAAAATATTATCATATGAATAGTTTCCAAACTTATCTTTTATTAATTCTTTAGAAGGTAGGTTAATTCGTAAATGATCACAATCATAGCTATTGTGTTGTAATAAATTTTCTTCTGTAGGGAAATATTGTAAACAACCATCGCAAATATATTTTTTTCCGTGATGTTTAGAAATTTGTGCAGAAACTAGTTTTGATAAATCTTTAATATAGCAATAATGAAAAGTTTTTTCATCATCATCACTTATTAACAATAAATTGACATGTTGATTTTTTTTATTCGATGAATAATAAAGTGGACCAATTACTTCATACCCCTTTTTAGGATTTATAATTTCTAATCCATATACATTAATAGAAATGTTATTTTTTTCTTCAAAAATCTTAATGTTCTTTAGCAACATTGGAAATTCTATACCTGACATATCCAAAATAGAAGAGTAGTGTGGGTAGGATGAAGTTTCAAAATCTAATCCGCGTGGTTGGTGAAGAGCAGACACAACTGCCCAGGCGAAGCAAAAGTTGTCATCATTCCTAATGTTGATCACAGCTTGACGTCTCTTGATCTCTTGAGGAAGTTCGATAAAAGATGAGGCTCTCAGCGGATTGTGCTTGTTAACATTAATTTCCAAATGAAGTAAATTCATCAAAGCCCATCCTGCAACGTAAAAATTAAAAAATTACTTTTTTTGTTGCTGTTGTAAAATCGAAAATAAATTCTTTACCTGAATCTCTTTCTGCAAATTCGTCAGCTTTCTGGTCAATAATGGTGCAGATTTGCTCTAACAGTTCTTTTTTCTGATATCCCTGGCAAATGACTTGGAACGGCGCATTAAAAGATTTGACATCATAGCTGTCGCTGCTGGGGTTAAAATAGAAACCGAACAGTTCCATATTTAGCTTGATACATTTATGTTTCTGCAGTTCTTGATCTATTAGATGTGCAATTTTGTATTCCAAATGTTGAAAATATTCTTTCACATTTATGAAGTTTTGGTGTGAGGAAATCCTATAAGATATTATTCGTTCCCTGAATGCTGACTTGATAATTTCAACACCTTCCTCCAAGCCTATTTTGGAATTGTTCTTGTGCACACTAGATCGAAGATGTCCACCCCATAGACTTTGGTTTATATTTTTCTTGCATTCTTTACAATATTTTACAATATTTGTAGAATCTATATAAATTAAGAAAAAAATATTTTACAAAATATTTTACAAAATATGACATGAAAAATAAAATGTTCTTACCTTTAACAAGCTTTGGTTTTTTCAACCAACTGTTGAGTTTTGTGGAATTTCCGTTAACATGTTTTTTAATATGTCGCAGTAAATTATCCTTTCTAGTAAAGACTTTATTACATGTTACACACTTATGCATTTCGGAAGTTTTCTGCATAATAATAATAATAAAATTAATATTGTGCAATTCTATTTAGTTATAGTCAAATTTTGAAAAAAGCAATTGCATTTTTGAAGTTCTTTGTATAATAATAAAATTAATATTGTGCATTTTTATTTAGTTATAGTCAAATTTTGAAAAAAGCAATAGAGATTAATTGAGTTTATGAATCCATTTCTTCAAATGAGTCAACTAATTTGTCAAAGGCCTGTTTAACATAATTCACCGTACTTTCGTCTCCCTTTTTAATTGTGATCAAATTAGTTAAATTTTGAATAGCGAAACCCAGACACTTAAGGTTTGCTATTTGTTTTTTATTTTTTTTATTAATTTTAATTTTTTTTTAATGATAAATGATGGTTTCGAAATTGAATTTTGTTCAACTGGTGAATTATTAGGAGAAATATCCGAAGTCAAATTTGCATCAATTTGTTTTTCTTGCGGATCAGAATTTACAATAGCATATGGTGAATTAATAGAAGATATAGCCGAACTTAAATTTTGATCAATTTGTTTTTCTTGCGAATCAGAATTTACAATATCATATGGTGAATTAGTAGGACAAATAGCCAAACTTAAATTTTGATCAATTTGTTCTTCTTCCGAATCAGAATTTTCACTAAACAAAAAGGGAGAGCAAATTGGTCTCGGAGAATTAATTGGCGATTTTAATGTTAAATAATTTGGATTAGATTTTTGAAAACAAACAATATCCTCATAGCTAGAATTTTGAGTTTCGTCAATGTCATTCAGTTCTTCAAGAGTTTGTTTAGTTTTTGTTGTAATTAAGTCCGTTTTGTTGTCAATAATGTCATTAAGATCGTCAAGAGTTTGTTGTTGAGTAGCTGTAAATAAATATTTTTCGTTGTTGTGTTTGTTGGCATTATTCTGAACTTGGCTATTGTAAATAATTTCATTCAAGTCCTGAATAGTTTGTTGTTGACTAGTTGTAAATACGTCTGTTTCATTGTTTTGTTGGTTTGCAAAATTCTGCATTTGAGTACATGTGTATAAGTCAAAGTCATTGTCAATTATTTTGCTACTCGATGCCAAAAAATTGTCCATTATGAAAAAAATCGTAATAACAAATAAAAATGCCACAAATGTACATAAAAATGTCACCAATATATATAAGAATTAAATCTTGCCAAATAAAAATGTTAGAAATAAAAATAAAAATTTACCAAATAGACACAATGTAAACACCAGAAAACTCGCGAGCTCTGCACAGTGTGAATGCAGAAATCAATTGCATTCGTCTCTTCGCTGAGGCGATTTTATATGCAAAAGTTAATCACATGTGTCCTACTTAAAGTTGAACGACAATCTCTAAAAACCACTTTCCCAAGCCGATCAACAACCTTACCCCCCTCCCCCCCTCCCCCCCGGACCCCTGAATTTCCGAGACTAAAATCCCGGTTCCCCAATTTCGGGCTACCCTCTTCAGGTTAAGTTAGGTTAGGTTAGGTTAGGTTAGGTTAGTTAGAGCGGGGAGGAAAAAAGAAAAAAAAAAAAAAAAAAAAAAACTTAAGTATTGCAGGTAGTAAAAGTGGTGGTTGATGGGATATATACTTAAGAACATCCACTCGACGATCATACAGTATCATTCGCTGTAATATCAGTTGTCGATATTATTTTATAAGCTATAACCAAAATTGTTTTTTATCAAATATATCTATCTAAATCTAAAGCTCCTAACGATGGCAGAAAATATGATTGGAAACGCTGACCAAATTGAAGAAAATAATGTGGAGAACGCCGCTCAAATTGAAGAAAGAAAAGAAATTTTTATTAACTTGGAAGGCGATTCCATCACTTATAAACATTCATTTTTGGACAAATCATCTAGGCTTGTTAGAAGATCATTCTTATGTAACATCGACATTAATTATATTGAGGAGGAAGAAGAAGAGATGGAGGAAGATGATCAGGAAATTGACGAAGGAGTGGACATGGATGGACAACTGCTAAATTTAGGAACCGAGGCTGACGTAAAAGTAAGCAAGTTTAGGGCTAGTGAATTATTTAATAATTTTGAAGAAAAAGATGTATGTGTTATACAAAGCTACTCTAAAATTGAAAGTCGAAGACTAGGAACATTTGCTATTTGCCTTCCTTGTAGTGCAATTCACATGAGATATTTACGGAGAGGGGAGTCCGATCATGTGAGCTGCCACTACAAAAGAGCTTATGTTGTTAGTGCTTCTGATTTACATTGTGCTATTTGTAGGATACATCTTTTTCTACCAATTCCTGAACATGCTTTCTTTTACTGCAACAAAAATGAAAAAAAAGAGATAGAAGATTATGTTGTTAAATATTAATAATAAACATAGTTTGTAAAGGTGATGGGTAGATTATTTCAACAATATTAATTTTAAATATAGGTTATAAACGTAATGGGTAGATTATATCAAAAATATTAATTTTAAACATAAATTGTAAAGATAATAAGTAGAATACGTCAACAATATTAATTTTAAAAAATGTCAACTGTTACTATAAGCGGTTATATATTTTCATTGCTATATGCAAAATACTTCTTTTTATTCTAACATCTGACACTGTATTTGTAAATGAAATAGCTAATCACATGTAAAAAAAAGTGTCGATTATGTCAACTGCCACTAGAAGCACTCATATATTAGCATAACATTTTGTTAACGCTTGTTTCTGTATTCAATTGAGTTTTCTCTTACTTGATGCAAATTATATTAATATTATTAGTATAATTAAAAAGTAGTAGATTAGGCTATGCCGGTTCGACAATCAAAACCGTCATTTTTACATGTAAATTCCCATAAGAAAATTTAAGCTTCCATTTGCAAAAGTGGTGCCATTTTAGGGCGTGGCACTTTTTGTGTAAACCCATAACAATTGTTTTGTTATGTAATGTGAAAATTAGTATGTATTAAAAAACTTGTTAGATCATTGTTGTCGTTTCAATATAGGAAAAGGAAAAAATGTGTGTCAATTATTATATATATTTACATTTACTTTTTTTTACAAAATTATTTGTTACCAGAGTTTTCACAAACACAAATTATAAAAAATATTATCCTCTTTTTAAAATTACAACAAAATGATGTCTAATTACATCTTTGAAGATTTGTACCAAATAGTAATATCTAGTGCGACATACAGGACAATTGTTTACCATTATAGAACAACCATTTTCATCATTCCATCTTAAAATACATTTTAAACAAAAAATGTGGGAACATGTATTTGGTCTACATGAATCATAATATTCGATTATTTCAAAACAAATAGCACAAAACACTTTTTTCTCTTCACTCTCAGTTTTATTCAAATTTTTTAAAACAATCCCATTATTTTCTTCTCGAACTAATGGTATATTTTCTTCTTGAACTCCTGGTATAATTTCTTCGAGGCTAATTGTCTGAAGCGGAATGGATCGATTTCTTTCTCCAACTGATTCACTCATTTTATTTTAATATTATTATTAATAGATTTATTCAACAGATTTTTTTCTTTTAACAGTCACTCGTACCTTAACATACTAAAATGATCTTGATGCACCTATTTATAAGACTTAAGAATGCAAAATCAAATGTGGGAGAACAAAGAGAAAAAATTAAAAAATATGATGCGAATGAGAATAAAAGGGGAGGAAGTTAAGAATGAGGGACATGAGAGAGAGGAAGAGGAGGAGGAGGAGGCGCTCCCCTATTATAACTACTCTTATTTACTCAACAAGTAATTATAACTTTCCCCTGTATTTTGTACTATTAACGGTGTGTTTAATGTTTTAAAAGTTTAAAAATATGATACGTAGGAAAACAATGTAGATAGTAAAAGTATTTTGTTACATTACCCAGCTAACAATCTGCCAGTACATTTAAAATCTATCCCTATGCTTGCACAATTTCGAAAAAACACCAAAGCATACCTCATTGAGAGACCACTTTACAGCGTTAATGATTTTTTTTTCAGTGAGTAAGTCTCTTTAAATTGTCACTAAACTCGCTTGTTTACTTAAATCTTTTGTGAGTCATGTCCTAACTCATAGCATAGAATTTTGTAAATCATTATATAGGGAAAAGAACTGTCGAACATTCACTTAAAACTTAATTATTTCTGTTAGGTATTGGATTAAAAACAATTTAATTCTTTTTGTATACTACATTCTGCACTAGTTCAATATACCTTCTGTTTAACATCACAATTATTTGTATAACTATAATAACATAGAGTTTAAGGTCGCATAGTTGCAATTTTGATTTCAATGTCATCGAAATTATTCACCTCGTACATGTGTGTTTGTTTACTTTTATAAGGTTATCATGATTCATTTGCTGTTTGCAATGTTATGCTATATTCTAACGTGTGTTTTACGATTTGGTAAATTGATAATTTACATTTTAAAAAAAAAAAAAGCACTGACTTGTCGAAATTATTTTCGATTAATGTTTTGATATGTCTTATTTTTAGGTATATTTTGCTTTGTCCATAAAATTGTAGAATTTTTCTGCGGCAATAAAGCATACTTTTGTTTGTTTGTTTGTTTAATGATTGGACAACTAATTTATTTCATCTGATTCAACAATGAAGTGAAAAGGTTATAAAATGCGTAAGCTGATTATACTATCAAGGAACTTACGACAGTTTCATATTGATTAAGTTTCCTAATCATAATTATTATTATTATTAAAGATATTTCGAAGGGAAAGGCAGTAAGCTAAATTTCACTGATTGTTTTATTTTTTATTTTTCGTAAGTCCGTAAATTGTATTTTCATGCTTTCAGTCCTGCATTGGTGACGGCTGAAACAAAAAAATAAACTGCAAACTTAACATCCTGGGAATACTACATAGCATAATATATTGTTAAACATAGATCAGTACAACTAGTTCAGTAATATTATGCTATAACATTTAATTGCCGATTTGATTACAGTGTTTTATACCGGCAAAGTTCCACGATAACGAGCTGCTTTCTACTGGGAAAACGTCTCATCTTGACAAAATCAACATGATGTGATTACAGCATTGAGATAATAGGTTATGTGGACTGGCCCCATCACATATGTGCATTGTTTTACCTTGTCGCCAACGCATGAGAGGCCAGGAGCTAATAAAGTTGGAAAACTTGCAAGGTGCGAAGGAGATTCTGCCGTTATTAGCTCCGTGTCTCTCGCAACTAATGGCATTTCGCCTCGACCAGTTCCATCTCTCTCGCACTGCGAGTTTTAGATGTGTAACGGACATTTAACCGATTTTAACACTATTTTTCTGCGATCTATTAAACTACGAGCATTTAAACGGTTATTAACATCAAATAATAATTTCTACTTTATCGGTAATCTAGTGGTCTTTTTAAATTTCATTATTAATAATTTTATTATTATGTTATTGTTATTATTATTTGGTTGAGGCCATTTTTTGACTTTGTTTTTATCCAGGTTTTCTTACCTAATCACACCGAAATGAGATAGAAAGGAAAAATTACTACTCCAAGTCCTCTGTAGGCAAAATTGTGTTATTATATATTCATAGTTTATAAGCATACCTCAATTATTAACTTGGCCTATTTCGCCTAAATATGTCCAAATTTTAAGATAGAATTTATTGCGGTATGGTCCAGTGGCGGATGAATTTTTCTTGTACAAAATATTAGAACTGCATACTAAAACTAAATGACAAAGGATATTTTTGTTCTTATTATCTTTGGTTTTGTGCTATATTTTATTATAAATTGCTTTTTTAGCTACGCCAAGCTTTCTGTAATCTTTGTTACCTTCTTTAGGGCTAAAATATGAAAGCAGAAAATGTTTTTCACCCTTATTTGTATATTGGTTGAGTAAGATTTTAAAAATATTTCAAAAACGAATAAATGAAAATGAAAAATGTAGTACTTACTGCTATGCAATTAAATATAGGTCACTTATTGAGAAAAACTAACATATAAACTTAATATCATTGATTATTTTAATATTCTGGCAAGAATTCCTGTTCTCTTCTTCTCAAGTATGTTAAAGTATGTTCTTTGAGGATAATTAGACTTAAATAAATCTAGGATGTTCTATTGTTGTGCTTTTATTAATTATTTATAGTGCTAGAGCAATTAACATTAAACAGTTCTTGAGATATGTGTTTTATATGTCTAAATTTAATTGAAAAATAGGTTTTGTGCCAACGAAAATTGAAGATTATTGTATAGAGAGACTGACCTTAGATAGGTATATGGATCTGAAAGCGTGAATATATATATTATTTAAACTAAAGAGTATGTATATATATATATATATATATATATATATATATATATATATATATATATATATATATATATATATATATATATATTTGTATATATATATATATATATATATATATATGTGTGTGTGTGTGTGTGTGTGTGTGTGTGTGTGTGTGTGTGTTCGTTTCAATTTATATAAAGCTGAACTAAAATGTTAGATTTTTGCATATTACAAGCAGATTGTAGTTTATTTTGGCATAACCTTTCTTAAATGAATTCACTTACTTAGTATTGCAATAATAAACATACTCTATGGAAGTACTATATACTGCCATATATACTATATGGCAACATGGAGGCTTGTGTAATGTGACCCAGTCCAGTATCGTATTAGGTCTATGGATTACAGCAACAAAATTTTTATTGTTAATTTTTCTGGTGAAATAGTAATATCTGGATCTGAAAGCGTGAATATATAGCTTATAAGGATATGTATATATTATTTAAACTATTATTACGATTATTATGAGAGTTCAAGTTAAATATATATATATATATATATATATATATATATATATATATATATGAAGTTTTGTTATAATATATATATATATATATATATATATATATATATATATTTAGTATATATATATATATATATATATATATATATATATATATATATATATATATATATATATATATATATATATATATTTTTTTTTTATTTCAATTTTCTTGATTTAAGGTCAATTTAAAAACTTTACACATATATTTTAAATCATATATTTGCCCATAAACATGATGTAGTTAGATAACGTTTCGACCGCACTTCGGTCTTTTTCAAATCTAAAAATGGAGAAGGGCGTAGAATTTTAATTTAGTATTTTTACATTTAATATTTTATTTTGTTAGTATTACCTTAGAACGTAAACTATTAAGGAAAGTACAATTATTTTTAATTTTATAAAAATGGAAAGTCAAAATTTTCCTTCTTAGCTCAATACGTAGGTTTATTCAAAACGGCACAAGATGTCACATTTCCACATATATACATACACATCGATACAATTAAAACACACATATTATGTTAAAACATTAAGACATCACAGTGGTTATTCCAGTATTGAAATATAAAATTTACTCAGGTTGTTGACGTCCTTCTTATCGTTGATGGCATTTTTACTTTTTTGTATTTTGACCATCTCAAAAAAAATTCTTTTTTTAGTTTGCGGTTCGGATTTTAAGATTTTGGTGTTACTATAATCAAAGGTATGTTTTTTTGAATTTTCATGATTTGTTAGAGCCGTCGCGTTTTTTTTTATCATACTTGTGACCCTTCAGTCGGTTTTCCAAGTATTGGCTAGTTTGACCTATGTACACACTGTTGCAATCTTTGCAGGGTATTTCATAAATAACATTACTTTTTTTGTTTTTTGGGATTTTGGACAATGGGTGGCAATGGGTGCCTCCATATCAAGCGTTGTAGCACAAATAGTCATGGAAGACCTGGAAACAAAAGTTTTAAAAAATCTAAACTTTGACATACCATTTTTTTACCGTTATGTTGAGGACTGCATTACTACAATACCAGAAAATCAAGTAAATAATGTCTTAACTACATTTAACGAATTTCATAAAAGCTTACAATTTACAATTGAAGTCGAAAAAAATAACAGAATTAACTTTTTAGACTTAACAATACACCATATAGGCGAAAATATGAAAACTGAATGGTATACAAAATCTACTTGGTCTTCTAGATACTTAAACTATAAATCGAACCACCCATATTCAGATCCTGAATACCGGAAGCAAGCCTTAGAAAAAGCCAGAAATGCTCCAAAAATAAATAATTATCCCGAACATCTTATTAATAAAACCATTAAAAGTAGAATCCACAAATTTTATAACTCGAACGACATAAAAAATAATCAGACTCCAAACACAAAAAGATTATATCTTTACCCTTTATAAACGGCTTATCCCAACCACTTCAAAAATTATTTAAACAATAAAATATTCAAACTTGTCACAAGGCTTCCAATTTACTATCAAATAATTTTTCCAGATTAAAATCCAAAATCCCAAAAAACAAAAAAGTAATGTTATTTATGAAATACCCTGCAAAGATTGCAACAGTGTATACATAGGTCAAACTAGCCAATACTTGGAAAACCGACTGAGGGGTCACAAGTATGACAAAAAAAACGCGACGGCTCTAACAAATCATGAAAATTCAAAAAAACATACCTTTGATTATAGTAACACCAAAATCTTAAAATCCGAACCGCAAACTAAAAAAAGAGTATTTTTTGAGATGGTCAAAATACAAAAAAGTAAAAATGCCATCAACGATAAGAAGGACGTCAACAACCTGAGTAAATTTTATATTTCAATACTGGAATAACCACTGTGATGTCTTAATGTTTTAACATAATATGTGTGTTTTAATTGTATCGATGTGTATGTATATATGTGGAAATGTGACATCTTGTGCCGTTTTGAATAATCCTACGTATTGAGGTAAGAAGGAAAATTTTCACTTTCCATTTTTATAAAATTAAAAATAAATGTACTTTCCTTAATAGTTTACGTTCTAAGGTAATACTAACAAAATAAAATATTAAATGTAAAAATACTAAATTAAAATTCTACGCCCTTCTCCATTTTTAGATTTGAAAAAGACCGAAGTGCGGTCGAAACGTTATCTAACTGCATCATGTTTATGGGCAAATATATGATTTAAAGTATATGTGTAAAGTTTTTAAATTGACCTTAAATCAAGAAAATTGAAATAAAAATATATACTCAAACTGGTCAAAGAAAAATTAAACCAATAAAATGTATATATATATATATATATATATATATGTATATATGTATATATGTATATATATATATATATATATATATATATATATATATATATATATATATGTGTGTGTGTGTGTGGTGTTCGTTTCAATTTATATAAAGCTGAACTAAAATGTTAGATTTTTGAATATTACAAGCAGATTGTAGTTTATTTTGGCATAACCTGTCTTAAATGAATTCACCTACTTAGTATTGCAATAATAAACATACTCTATGGAAGTACTATATACTGCCATATATACTATATGGCAACATGGAGGTTTGTGTAATGTGACCCAGTCCAGTATCGTATTAGGTCTATGGATTACAGCAGCAAAATTTTTATTGTTAATTTTTCTGGTGAAATAGTAATATCCAGTATTATTTGGGAGAAAATTTTATCTATATAGTAAAATGTTTCCCTTCTTCTTATTCAAATTTATTCCTATGTGGCAACTTCGTTCATGACGTCATTAACAAAATTTTGCAGTAAATATCATTCACGAAATTGCCTAGCAACAAATTTCTATGACCGTCGAATCATTTTGTTTACGAAAGTTGGTCTCTTATGATATTACATATGAACAAGATACCATTCCCCCATTTTTGCCAGGGTATTTTAAATTAGTAAGTTGCAATAAAGATGCGTAAATACACAGAAAAAACACCTGGCAGAAGGAAAGGTCATTGGCTTTTATTTTATACTAATTATTTCTAATGTTGTTTGTATTCTTAAATAGCTTTAAAATGTATTAAAAAGATTCTTACCTATTTTTAAATAAAGTCTAGTTAAACCAACAAAAAATCGCCTTGTTTACTGTGATACAAATTATTTATGCAATGGTTTAGTTTTGAGCATTGCTGTAAAATACGTAGTTACCGAATTTTGAGATACACTATTTATAAGTAAAACATTAATTACCTACACCTAATGTTTGGCAAAAATCATTGAGTACCGACAAACTGAGGTATGGGTAATAGTACATAAGAACAAAAAGTATAAATAATCATGTAGCTCAGATTTTTTTCTCTGACATTCTCACAACTTGCGTTCTAGCTATGGCTATGATTCATTTGAATCTAGTATTTAACTCTATCTCTAGTAGTTATCTAGTATTTAACCAAACCCAAAAGTTGTAAACAGAAAAAAGCTACTTTATTATTTGCAATGGATGTTTATACTTGCATTTATAAGCAAATATATTGCAATAAATAAACGTTTATCCATTATTCCAGAAATTTCTCTTATATGCGAATTTAAGTTTTTTACCTAACAACATTAAAAACAAATGTTTAAAGGTTTTTAAATTTGAAATAACATTTTAATTTTATCAGAGACATTGTATATCATAAACATGTTTGTATTTTTTATAAACTAGAGCTTATTCTATGAACATGGAATACTATTACTTAATACAAACGTAATGGGTGTTTATTCTCTCGACATGTATATTAAATTTATTTGTGCAAATCGGAAATACTTATGCTGATATACAAGTGAATTTGTTGCATTTAAATTATATTTTTTAAAACGGTTTTAAGCACTAAACTGGCGACTTCCTATCTAGACTCAAGCTGTGGTCAATACTCTAATATCTAACATAATATAATATGTGGTGCTTTAAAGAAAAATGGCTACACAGATCGCACCCCAGAGAATATAGATTTCCCGAACAACGAACACCAAAAATTATAAATCGGTAAAGAAGCAAGTAGTCTTACTATATGTAAAAGATACAGCAGACAGAATTAGTCTCCCTAGAAATTTTTTCAAGGTATCGATAGATTATGTACGAAAGCGTAGAAGGGCCACAATTTTTTTATTTTTATTTTTGTAACAAATTCCGACTTCTATCTCGGAATTCCGACTTCTAACTCGGAATTCCGACTTCTATCTTGGAATTCCGACTTCTATCTCGGAATTCCGACTTCTATCTCGGCATTCCGACTTCTATCTCGGAATTCCGACTTCTATCTCGGAATTTCGACTTCTATCTCGGAATTCCGACTTCTATCTCGGAATTCTGACTTGTAACTCGGAATTCCGACTTCTGTCTCGGAATTCCGACTTCTAACTAGTAATTCCGACTTCTATCTCGGAATTCCGACTTGTAACTCGGAATTCCGACTTCTATCTCGGAATTCCGACTTCTATCTCGGAATTCCGACTTGTAACTCGGAATTCCGACTTCTATCTCGGAATTTCGACTTCTATCTCGGAATTCCGACTTCTATCTCGGAATTCTGACTTGTAACTCAGAATTCCGACTTCTATCTCGGAATTCCGACTTCTAACTAGTAATTCCGACTTCTATCTCGGAATTCCGACTTGTAACTCGGAATTCCGACTTCTATCTCGGAATTCCGACTTCTATCTCGGAATTCCGACTTCTATCTCGGAATTCTGACTTGTAACTCGGAATTCCGACTTCTATCTCGGAATTCCGACTTCTAACTCGGAATTTTGACTTATAGAAGTGTTGTCACATAAATGTTCCAATTTTTGCTTTGGATGCGTTGTCCAGTGACTGCACATTTAATAATTGTCCTTGTGATAAAGACATTTATGACTTGTGTAAAATATTAATTGTTGAAAATGTCTAGAAATAGTATCTAGTATGATGAAATCTAACCCCTGAAGGGTAGAAGACAAAGAAATTTTAATAAATGAGGAAAAAATAAATAAATTATTAAATTCTATTCCTTGTAGCGACACCATGGACGGCAATGCAAGCCAAACTATTTATAGGATCTTTTACTAACGTATCTATAATTAATATCAAGTTTAAATAAGAAGTGCAGCGAATCTCTAAAGAGTAGATAACTTAAATAGATTTTAATAAATAAGAAAAAAAGTATATTTTACCCTAAATAGACTCCCTCGGATCGTAGTACAAACAAAAATATTTATAGGGGGTTACCCCGATGTCTGGAAATAATATATATTATGAATTAATGTAGCAGCAGGTTTCAGAAAGGGTAGAAAATTCAAATTAAATTTAATAAAGTAGGAAAAATTCAATTAATTAAATTACCAATGTGTCTAGAAATAACAACTCTATGAATAAAAGTGACAGGATTAGAAAACTGAAACAAATTTTATTGAATGAAAAAAGTCATATTTTCATATTATGTCCCAGGCCCCGAACAAAACTAGGTAGTCAAAATATTAATTGGAAGTTGTTGTCAATAGGTCTAATAATAATATATAGTATGCATAAAAGTGGCAGTGAGGTCCTTAAGGGTAGAAGACCCCGGCGCCACAGAAGGCAAAAATCCAAAATTAGAAAATAAAAAGTCAAATATTGAACATTACGTTTTTTGTCCTTCAAATGCATCATTGAATGCTTAATATGTCCCTACAAACATATTTGTTTGTTTTGAATTTTTCGGGTAACTTATTTTATAGTAGGCTCTGGAAAAATAGTAAGTATATTAAACGTCAAATAGTTTCTATTATTTGTTGATAATTAACGTCAAAATCAGGTTCTTGTTTTGTGAGCTTAGAAAGTAATTTAGTTTTTGCAACAATAGTATGGTAAATATGCAAGGTAAGTACATTTTATTATCTAGTATTTTTTATATAACCAAACGTTTGTTATATATTTTACTTCCACATCCCTTCAGGATGGGAAGTATAGTATTTTTGTTATATGTTTAAGTTGGTAAAGCATATTATTGTCAAATTACACTCAATTACAGTTAAATCGACCGGTATACTGTTGAGATATATTCGGTTAATCAAATCACACTAAAATCAGCTGCAACAAATTGCAATAAATGCTGTTTTTATAACCTTTTATTTAACTTGACAATGTTGACGTATATGCTTTGGACAAATTTTAATTAACATTTGACCAACTTTTACGTACTTACCCGATTACCTTTAAATGTGGTATGTGGCATGATACAATAAATACAAGGTATGTCAGCTGCTTACGTCACGCGTGTGACACGGCAGACAAGGGCATCTTGATTATTTTATTCATAAAGCTTTTAAGGTAACTTTAAATGTTTTAAATATTATTTTAACCATCTGTAGACTTTATAAAGCTTAAAATACAGATATTTATAAAATTACGACAATAAAATAAGTTTAAACTCAATATTCAATCGTGTTTTCCATTTAAATACATAACAAAAGGCAAACGCTTGCAACCTTAGACAAGGAATTCCTTGTCTAAGCTTGCAACACGCGTGACGTCACAAGCGGAATCCAACCTCGCGTTGCGTGGTAGATATAGTTTTGGGACATAACAATATTATGATGTCATGAAATTGACAACTCCCCCTCTAAGTGGGTGGAGAGGGGTAACATATAAACACGAGTATAGACATGTTCGTTCAAAATTGGTACAAATGCGTATTTAGGAGCGCACATTACGAATTTTAAAAAATGTGGTTTTTGCAAAGTTTTATAAAACTGACCGATAATAAAACTGTCCGCAAATGGTTCGTTTCCAAAATACAGGGTCAATGGTAAAGTTTTGAAAAAAAATATTTTTTTATAATATCTGTAATATCACTTTAAATAACTTTCAAATAGTTGGTACATATTATATTCTATGCATCTGGATGCGTTTTCTGGTGTACAAACACCTTTCCTTGTTTTACCATTGGCGTTCGTATGACATTTGTTCTGAATTTATTGTTATAAAAAAATGGCACGCCACAGTTTTTGCTTAAAACAGTTGTTTTTTTTAGAACCCCTCGAAATCTCCAATCGCGAGCTTTTTGAAGTGTGGCATCAGAATAAGCCAATTCATGAAAAAAATATGAATTTTATTAATTATGTCAGAAATAAAATGGATCACAATGATTGCCAGAATGACCCATGTTCCTGTTATTCCATGCAGGTCAGAAACATTACCAGTTTTTTAAAAAGAAAATGGTCAAAATCACGAAGAGTCCTAAAAGTGTTTGAGAACGAGAACAAAAACTGGCTAAATAGGCGTACTTCTTTTTGTTCTCTTGAGTTACCTTTAAATAGGCAAAATAAAAAAATTGGTCGTCCGACCGAGAATTTTAATCAAGTTTCGGCTCAAAGTAAAAGACAGAAAATAAAACATTTGCTCGAAAATAACACCACAGAGGAATTAACTTTTTCAGCGCAAAGTAGTTTACATCGTTCGGGTGAAAGAAACGCAGCCAAAGTAATAGCAGAAGTTTCTACAGGGTCTTCAGATATGGCTACCAAATTTCTTAATGCCTATAGATCACCAAAATTAGCTATAGTGAAGTATACTCCAGAAGAAGCTTTAGCATTGTTTGTTGATGGGCGTTTCACAAAAGCATCTTATATTTTGATGCAAAGGGGAGCAAAAAGCAGGAACGCAAACATATACCCCTCCTACAATCGAATTCAGTGCGCAAAAAAGGAATGCTATCCAGAAGAAATATCTATTGCTGTTTCAGAAACATCAGCCACTATTAACTTGCAAGCTCTTGCAAATCATACAGCCAGTAGACTTGTTAAACTACAGGAAGAAGTTTTGCAGTATTGCAGTTGTAATGATATTATTGAAGTGAATTTAATTTTTAAGTGGGGCTTGGACGGAAGCTCAGGCCACTCTCGCTACAAGCAAAAATTCATTGGTTAAAATGAAAATGCTACTGATGAATTTTTGTTTTCTGTCTGTTTGGTACCATTACAATATATGCTGCAAAAAATACAAACACCGTTATTTGGAACAATCCTCGCCCAAGTTCTACGAGGTTTTGTCGACCTATTAAGATAATTTTTGCAAAAGATACACCCTTACTTTCCAAACAAGAAATAAACAACGTCGAACAACAAATTTTGCAGCTAAAACCGCTGGAAATCATTTTAGCTAATGATTTCAAAGTAACCGTCAACTACATTTTTAAACTTACCATGCTTGATGGTAAAATGTTTGGGGTGATTTGTGCTACTTCAAATCAGGTTTGTGGTATTTGTAAAGCAACCCCCAAACAAATGAATAATTTGGACCTTATCAAAACGTTACATATTAACCCTATTAATTTGCAATATGGCCTCTCTAGTCTTCACGCTTGGATTCGTTGCTTCGATTGTCTCTTGAACGTGTCATATCGAATACCATTTAAATCTTGGCAGGTTAAAACCCAAGAAAATAAAGATGTGTTTAAAGACAGAAAAAAAGAAATTATAGACCGAATAAGGAGAGAAATGGGTCTTCTAGTGGACATCCCAAAACCGGGCTTTGGGACAACAAATGATGGGAACTCGGCTAGACGCTTTTTCGAAGATCCTTCACTAACATCGCGAATTACAGGGCTTAACGAAGATCTCGTTAAAAACTTCGCTGTCGTTTTGAAAACGATATCATGCGGGTACGATGTCGATGCCAATAGATTTCAAGAATATGCGTTAAAAACCGCACAAATGTTCATATCATTATATCCATGGTATTATCTACCAAGCAGCGTCCATCGTTTACTCATTCATGGCGGAGACAAAATACGAGCGGCGGTTTTGCCTATAGGCACTTTTTCAGAAGAGGCACTCGAAGCAAGGAATAAAGATTTAAAAAGACTTAGAGAATTCAACACAAGAAAATTTTCTAGAGAACAAACAATGACCGATTTGTTGCATTCCTTACTTTTTTCGTCGGATCCTATAATATCTAGCCTCTCAAAAAAAACCACTATCCATGTTTTTAAAAAAAGGTCAATAGATCCTGATGTGCTTGCACTTCTTTCATTTCCCTATCATGGTACTGATTCCAGTTCTTTGTCAGAATCAAATAATGATTCTATTTCTGATGAGGAAAACTTAAGTTCTATCTAAATTTAGCGATACCTTACTTACTATTCCGAAAATAATAGTCAGAATATTATCTTAAAACAGATGCACTAAATAATTTTTTATATTGATAACATAATAACTTTGTCCGGATTTTCCCAAAGCAAACATTTTTCTTTCATGGTTAGATTTTGATATTGTTCTAAATAACGGTGTTGTATATTGTTCGTCTGATTGTATATTTATATAATATGTTTTATATTTGAATCACCCTGTATCGTATGTCTGCTTAAGTTCGCATTGCATATTCAAACGTAGTTTTTAGTTCCGATCAATTTTTCTCAATAACAATTTTCGATATTGTTACAAATAAAGGAACTTTACTCTTGAGCCAAATTCATACTTTTTGAAAAACATTGTATATGACTGAAAAATTAATATCTGATGGTTGAACTTTAGCTTTAACTCCATGCAGAACTTTTTATAAAGAATAACTATTTTCCGTAAAATAAATAATAAGAAAGTTTTCCATATGTCGAGAACTTAAGCAGACACACTGTATAAAGAAAAAACACATAATTCTAGTATAATACTAGTATTAATTCGAATTAAAAACAGTTTATTTGAATATATACCTTTTGTTATTAGTAAATGCACAGTTTTACTTGAATTTTCAAAGTGTATACATATTATATAATTAAAAAAAAACCTCAGAATTCTTGATAACTTAGTAGTTTATTTAATAAAATAGTTAACTATTACTGCTTTTTACAAATTAAAGCTTGTTTCGTTTCAATCACAAAATATAATATTTGTTCTATTTTACAAAAATAGACTTTTTATTTCCTAATATTGGTATTTTACCCTCTGTGCGGCGTGCCGAGTCATTCCAATATATTAATGATGTATCTGTTACAAACTTTTAGACAAGTAGAAGAAGATCCAAAACGGGTAATGAAACTTAATACATAAAAAACGTAAATGACTGGGAACATTAGTCAAAGAGTCTATAATCAATAATATAGTCTACTGTATTAGATATTTTGTCAGCAAACCACGTATATTCAAGGTACCCATTTTGATATTTTGGACAAATTAAAAGAAATACCTATTCCTTTTGTTGGGTGTGATCAACACGAAAAAAATTTACAACTACGATCATTGAGTTGTACCTTGTTAGTAGAATGCTCTTTATTTGTAAAGAGGTTTACCGAATAGATAAAGCTAAAAGAAAGAAAATAAGGTGCTTGAAGAAACAATCAAAATTATGATTAACTTTTCACCGTGTTCCTGTATCTGTTTTGATAGGTTGATGTCCTTCCACAAAGTTAGAAATAAGAACTACAACGCAAACTTGATTTATGAGGATATGATTTGCTAACAATTTTTTTTTTGCTGAAATCATGTTACAGATTTTTGTTTTCAAACTTCATAAAATATCAATGTCTTCATTTGTGGAGGAATTCTAATAAATTATAGTTTAAAAAACTGAAAAACACGCTGTAATAGTAAACTGAACTAAAATAAAACCATTTGGACGAGAATAAAGTGATTAACAAGAAAATTAATGTCATTGTGAAAACAGCGTGGGTCTGATATCAGTTATAAATATTTTATCGGTATAATTTCTGAAAGTAAAGTCAGTATGAAAATATGGTATAAAGGCACCCTACACTTTTTTACAAAAGTAATTTTTTTCTTTTTAGTTCAATTTACTATTAAAGCGTGTTTTTTAGTTTTTTAAACTATATTTTTTTATCTTTTTAGTTCCGTTTACTATTAGAGCGTGTTTTTTAGTTTTGTCAAACTATAATTTATTTTTCTTCGCTACCTCCCCGTGCCGAGAATGGGTAATTTGCGCGTCTGCTGCCTTCCTTTTATATGGTAGCCATTTTCCAGGGTCCCTTTCCGAGATGAAATTTTTTTATCCTGATGATCCTGTTCAGGATAATGGGACCAACTTATCAAATAATTGCATGGACATCGATTGTAATCTGGCGTTATAAAGTGGGTGAAAATCAAATGAAACTAACAAAAGCGTTTTAAAACGAGTACATTTACCCGAATAATATTTTAATTAACAGGTATCAGGGAAATTTGGTTTTTCTGACTTTGTTTTAGTTATTATATTTTGTATCATCCATAGATTGCAACTGATTAGTTATGTTCCTGTCCTTACTTGAAAAAGTCAACCTAAAATATTTTATACTTTGATGAAATTTAATCTGAATGAATAATAACGGAATTGAAAAATGAAGATTAATGAATAATCGTTTAACGAAATATAAGTTACTTTAATAGAGGATGCATAAACCTTTCATAGGTGCTAGTTATTTACTCAAAAAAAAGATGTTTTTTTAAACAAATATATTTCTTTTCTTCTAAAAGAAAAACAATAATAATTATATTTAAATTTTATGTATAATAGTAAATAGTTGGCAAATTGGGAAAAGAAAAGAACAATACTTATGAGTAAATGACGATAACCCTTGATGAAGAGCGAGGAGACATATGCCCCCACACTACAATGCGTATATTAAAATCGGAAAAAAAAATATTTATATATCTGAAAATGCGTGCATCCCCTCCATGCTATTGCATCTTTTTAACATAATATGGATCAGATGTTCTTACTAAATGGTGTTTTATTATTTCTACTATCTATGAAAAAGATAAAGCAAAGTACAAATTTTTATTTTTCATGTCAACCATATTCAAGCCATCGGAACCGACCCAGTCATTATTTTTTAATTTGGACTTTATGCACAGTTAATAAATTTCTTTAATTTTACTTAGCTTCATCCTGATCCCTATAATTAAAACATTAATTTCATTCAGAATGATCGCTTCATTTGACGTTAAAAGAGTATAAAAAAGTGATTGCGCTAATAAGCAGTCGTGTATTAATTACGACGCAGATAGAAATTCCGAGTTAGAAGTCGGAATTCCGAGATAGAAGTCGGAATTCCGAGATAGAAGTCGGAATTCCGAGATAGAAGTCGGAATTCCGAGTTACAAGTCAGAATTCCGAGATAGAAGTCGTAATTCCGAGATAGAAGTCGGAATTCCGAGATAGAAGTCGGAATTCCGAGTTACAAGTCAGAATTCCGAGATAGAAGTCGGAATTCCGAGATAGAAGTCGGAATTCCGAGATAGAAGTCGGAATTCCGAGATAGAAGTCGGAATTCCGAGATAGAAGTCGGAATTCCGAGTTACAAGTCAGAATTCCGAGATAGAAGTCGGAATTCCGAGATAGAAGTCGGAATTCCGAGATAGAAGTCGGAGTTCCGAGTTAGAAGTCGGAATTCCGAGATAGAAGTCGGAATTCCGAGATAGAAGTCGGAATTCCGAGTTACAAGTCAGAATTCCGAGATAGAAGTCGGAATTCCGAGATAGAAGTCGGAATTCCGAGTTAGAAGTCGGAATTCCGAGATAGAAGTCGGAATTCCGAGTTACAAGTCGGAATTCCGAGATAGAAGTCGGAATTCCGAGTTACAAGTCAGAATTCCGAGTTACAAGTCGGAATTCCGAGTTAGAAGTTGGAATTCCGAGATAGAAGTCGGAATTCCGAGATTCCGAGATAGAAGTCGGAATTCCGAGATTCCGAGATAGAAGTCGGAATTCCGATATAGAAGTCGGAATTCCGAGATAGAAGTCGGAATTCTGAGATAGAAGTCGGAAATCCGAGTTAGAAATCGGAATTCCGAGCTCGGAGTCGGAATTCCGAGTCAGAAGTCGGAATTCCGAGATAGAAGTCGGAATTCCGAGTTACAAGTCAGAATTCCGAGATAGAAGTCGGAATTCCGAGATAGAAGTCGGAATTCCGAGTTAGAAGTCGGAATTCCGAGATAGAAGTCGGAATTCCGAGTTACAAGTCGGAATTCCGAGATAGAAGTCGGAATTCCGAGATAGAAGTCGGAATTCCGAGATAGAAGTCGGAATTCCGAGTTACAAGTCAGAATTCCGAGTTACAAGTCGGAATTCCGAGTTAGAAGTTGGAATTCCGAGATAGAAGTCGGAATTCCGAGTTACAAGTCAGAATTCCGAGTTACAAGTCGGAATTCCGAGTTAGAAGTTGGAATTCCGAGATAGAAGTCGGAATTCCGAGATAGAAGTCGGAATTCCGAGATAGAAGTCGGAATTCCGAGTTAGAAGTCGCAATTCCGAGATAGAAGTCGGAATTCCGAATAGAAGTCGGAATTCCGAGATAGAAGAATTCCGAGCTAGAAGTCGGACTTCCGAGATACAAGTCGGAATTCCGAGTTAGAAGTCGGAATTCCGAGATAGAAGTCGGAATTCCTAGTTAGAAGTCGGAATTCCGAGATAGAAGTCGGAATTCCTAGTTAGAAGTCGCAATTCCGAGATAGAAGTCGGAATTCCGAGCTAGAAGTCGGAATTCCGAGATAAAAGTCGGAATTCCTAGTTAGAAGTCGGAATTCCGAGATAGAAGTCGGAATTCCTAGTTAGAAGTCGGAATTCCTAGAAGTAATTCCTAGAAGTCGCAATTCCGAGATAGAAGTCGGAATTCCGAGATAGAAGTCGGAATTCCGAGTTACAAGTCGGAATTCCGAGTTCCAAGTCAGAATTCCGAGATAGAAGTCGGAATTCCGAGATAGAAGTCGGAATTCCGAGATAGAAGTCGGAATTCCGAGATAGAAGTCGGAATTCCGAGTTAGAAGTCGCAAATCCGAGATAGAAGTCGGAATTCCGAGCTAGAAGTCGGAATTCCGAGATGGAAGTCGGAATTCCTAGTTAGAAGTCGGAATTTCGAGATAGAAGTCGGAATTCCGAGTTACAAGTCAGAATTCCGAGATAGAAGTCGGAATTCCGAGATAGAAGTCGGAATTCCGAGTTAGAAGTCGGAATTCCGAGTTAGAAGTCGGAATTCCGAGATAGAAGTCGGAATTCCGAGTTACAAGTCAAAATTCCGAGATAGAAGTCGAAATTCCGAGATAGAAGCCGGAATTCCGAGATAGAAGTCGGAATTCCAAGTTACAAGTCAGAATTCCGAGATAGAAGTCGGAATTCCGAGCTAGAAGTCGGAATTCCGAGATAGATGTCGGAATTCCGAGTTAGAAGTCGGAATTCCGAGATAGAAGTCGGAATTCCGATTTAGAAGTCGGAATTCCGAGATAGAAGTCGGAATTCCGAGTTACAAGTCAAAATTCCGAGATAGAAGTCGGAATTCCGAGATAGAAGCCGGAATTCCGAGATAGAAGTCGGAATTCCAAGTTACAAGTCAGAATTCCGAGATAGAAGTCGGAATTCCGAGCTAGAAGTCGGAATTCCGAGATAGAAGTCGGAATTCCGAGTTAGAAGTCGGAATTCCGAGATAGAAGTCGGAATTCCGATTTAGAAGTCGGAATTCCGAGATAGAAGTCGGAATTCCGAGATAGAAGTCGGAATTCCGAGATAGAAGTCGGAATTCCGAGTTAGAAGTCGGAATTCCGAGATAGAAGTCGGAATTCCGAGATAGAAGTCGGAATTCCGAGATAGAAGTCGGAATTCCGAGATAGAAGTCGGAATTCCTAGTTAGAAGTCGGAATTTCGAGATAGAAGTCGGAATTCCGAGTTACAAGTCAGAATTCCGAGATAGAAGTCGGAATTCCGAGATAGAAGTCGGAATTCCGAGATAGAAGTCGGAATTCCGAGATAGAAGCCGGAATTCCGAGATAGAAGTCGGAATTCCAAGTTACAAGTCAGAATTCCGAGATAGAAGTCGGAATTCCGAGATAGAAGTCGGAATTCCGAGATAGAAGTCGGAATTCCGAGTTAGAAGTCGGAATTCCGAGATAGAAGTCGGAATTCCGAGATAGAAGTCGGAATTCCGAGATAGAAGTCGGAATTCCGAGATAGAAGTCGGAATTCCGAGTTAGAAGTCGGAATTCCGAGATAGAAGTCGGAATTTGTTACAAAAATAAAAATAAAAAAATTGTGGCCCTTCTACGCTTTCGTAATTATGAGAAGATTTCCGTTTAAATATATATCCAGTATTATAGACTTTTCTGGAAAAATATTGAATAGGCCATAACAGTGGTACAGTGTCTGTAATATATATATATATATATATATATATATATATATATATATATGTGTGTTTTCATTCCGGGTGTACATCCGTTCACTACTGTCGTTCTGAAAAGAATAGTTTTGCTGACGTTTCGCCAAAATCACATTTGGCATTTTATATATTATAAATAAATATATATATATATATATATATATATATATATATATATATATATATATATATATATATATATATATATATATATATATACACAATACATATATGTTATGTTTTTATTCCGGGTGTACATCCGTTCACTACTATCGTTCTGAAAAGAATAGTTCTGCTGACGTTTCGCCAAAATCACATTTGTCATTTCCTTAGCTCTCTTTCAGGCATCCGTATAGAGACTGAAGTGTAAGTCACTACGAAACTTCCTTTTATACCCCCACCCGGGACTGAAGGTTATTATTTATATTTTCCGGATGTTGCTGTTGTTGTTGGGCTAATTCCGCTCGGTTGCTGGTGAGTTTAGGTTTGTCATTTTTTTTTTCATACTGTTGACAATTTTAATGATTCGTCCCTTTTATTTAAACCACCTTGTTTTTCAATTTCTATGGCTTCTCGGATTATTGTGGTCTTATATTGCCCTATATTGGCAATCTTCCTACACCCATCGAAATTAATTTTGTGGCCAGTTTCCTGGTGATGTAGAAATAGGGCCGTCGTTATTTGTTTGTTTCTGATACTGAGTTTATGCTCTTCTACTCTTGCTGATATTCGCCTGTTAGTTTGCTCCATGTACAACTTTTTACAGTCCTGGCATGGGATGCTGTATACTCCGTAGTTTTCCAATTTAATTTTGTCTTTTGGGTTTCAAGTAGTTTACCTGTGGTTGTTTGTGGCTTGCATATTATTTGTATGTTGTGTTTTCTAAGAATTCTTCCGATTCTGTCTGTTGTGCCTTTTACATATGGTAAGTTTACTTGTTGCCTTCCTGGTTCATTGTTTTTGGTTTTCGTTGTTAGGGAACCTTGTGCAGTAATAGCTTTCTGTATTTTGCGATTTGTGTAGCCCTTTTCTTCAAAGCACTAGATATTATATTTAGTTCGTTTTGTCTTGCATTTAAATATTTGTCGGTATGTGTTGGTTTTCTATGCACGATGTACTCGAGATGTACGTTATGCAGTTTTGTTACCAAAATATCTAAAAATGGAGGTTTGAATTGTTGAAATTGAATTTACGTAAGTCAGAAAATTTTCAAGCTCTGTATGACCATGTTGCCATATCATAAATATGTCATCCACATAACGGATCCATAACTTGGGCTTCAATCTTGCTTCTTCAAGCTTCTTTCTCGAAGTATCATAAATAAATTCGCGACTACTGGTGAGAGCGAGGAATCTATTAGAGCAACATATATTTGTTTATACATTTACCCGTTAAATGAAAAATAAGTATTTTTAATGTAATGCTCCGAGAGTTGTATTAAATGTGCCGGGAAATCCTTGTTCATAGCTATCCTGTCTTATGCTTCATCGATGGGAATACTAGGATATAGCGACTTGGCATCTAGACTTGCTAGGATATCGTCTTTTTCAAGAGCGATGTCTCGAATAATTCGAGTGAAGTGCTTCGATTTTTGTACGTATAAATTTGTTTTTTCGACAGCTGGTTTTGGTCTAGTAACAACAAGAGAAGAACGAAAATTTGTGAAACAAAGCAAAAAATAAACTCACAAAAATCAACACTACATAAGAACTTAAAGTATGCACAATAATTTTTTCCAGACACTCTACAGTCTACGAATTTTTTTATTTAAAAATGAAATTAGTAATTTATAGATTCTTATAAACCAACCCATTTATATTTGTAATATTTATCGATACGCTACAAGTGTCCCTTTGTTTCGCCATGGCAACTGTCTGATCAACCCCCATTTATTTTTATACAAAAATACGTTAAGGAGGATATAGTATATTACATAACAAAATGTGGAAGTTTGCCTAAACCTTTTTCCAATGTAATTAATCTTCCACCATTTAAGTCAAAATGATTTTTAATTTCAGGGCTACTTCATCTCTTTATTAAGAGAAAAAAATGCTTTTACATGCAAGAAAAATTAAATAAATTTCACCCATTTTATCCCCCTATATATACCTTGTATAATTGAAGATAATATTTTATATAAAGAGATAAAATGAAATTTCACTTGTTTCATCGTTTTTACTCGTATATCGCACGTTGCATATTTTCATATTTGCCAGTTAAATGAAGTAAGTACGGTATGAACATAGGGGTTTTTCTTGCCCACACCAACGACGAAATCTTAATAATTTTGATTTACGTTGCAAACATTTAATTTACAATGATAATGTAAAAACACAAGTAGGCCGAGGCCCCCTGCCCCCCCCCTGGCTACGCCTATGTAAACCATGCAACAGTAAATCTAAATGTAAGACTAATAAATGTCAATTTAAAGCTATTGGAAATCTTTGTAACTCGAAATGTGGCAACAGCTTGTTTTCTTTTAAAAAGTAAATTATAGTATCATTGACAGGATACAGCGTTCAAGCGTACATACCTACTTTTATTTGTAAAATGTGTTTTGTTTAATTAAATTTGAATACGGAGTTTACCCGGGTATACCCGGGGTATACCTAAGAATAAGTTGACTGGCGCGTTCAATGAAACACCGTCATGTGGGCAAATGAGAGCCCCTTCTGTCTTTTTAATGTTTTGTCTTTGTATCTGTAGGCGACCTAGTTCTATGGGGAAATTGACTAATAATTGCCTACATTTGAAGAGAGTGCTATGGAATGGATGGGAATGAATTTTTTTACAATCAACGAAACAATTTAAATTTTTGTGTTAAAATCATATCTTCTTCTTCAAGTGCTGTACCCATATTCGGGCGTTGGCGATGGTCAGTAAGTACCTTGAAACCTATCTTATATCAAGATGTATATGGTTTCTTGAATGCACTACACTAGACCATTATACTAGGGAATGTGTTCTACGTAGTGGTTTCCCGTTGCCTTCTACGCAATTGTGTCGTGTAGTGTATGTTTTGAGTAAGAATCCTTGTTACTGTTCGCAGTCGACCTCAAGTCTACGAACAGAGTCGTTATTTTATTATCCCAACGACCAAAGGCACCTCGGGAAGGTACCGGACCAGGCATATCGAGCACTCTTTATTTAAAAAGTGCCGGCTACGCCAAGTCTCGAACCCGCGCCTTCCGGGTGGAAGGTGTTAAAATCATATATATACTTTAAATAAATCTGGATGCTAATTGTGGTGACTGTGTGTATACTTGATGACAATAGGCGCCCTCGTTAGGAAAAAATTCCAATGAAAATTCTTAAAAACAAACAATAATGATCACTTGCAATTACCTACCAACCATACTTAAAAAAGTTTTTTTTACTGACCTGGTAATTTTCTCTGTAAGACAAAAGAATTTCCCAATAAGCAATGAAAATGGAGATTTTAGCCTACCACAAAAAATGTTTCATAATTCACGGCCTATTAAAATATTTGACAAAACAATATAAAACAATAATTGCTAAATTTTCTTTACTTGGAAATTCCCTAATTATTACCACTTCCATTTAACAGGAGTAGTAAATTATGATGCTATTTAATTTCCCATATAGTCATTTAGTAGGTATATATATATAAATTGTACTATCGTTCATTTTTCTAGAAAAACGGAGGAAACCCTTATGACGAAAATTCTAGGTAATTAGATAAAACTAATGTATAAGGGAACTTGACCAAAAATTCTCACTTAAATTAATTGTTTAAAAAAATCAAAGAAAACAAAATGTATTTATGTTACTTAATAGTTACTAAATAGGACTATACTTACTTAACTATTAATAATAAAGTGAAAAATTCATAACGAGGGATGTTCCGGGTAAAGAAAATTTACTGATATTTCCGAATGGATTTTACATTAATTTGCACAAAATATTGTTATAGGTACCTAATTTTCCTATCTAAAATTTATTTTTCTTTATATAAAGCATATCTAATTATTATTTAAAATTTAAATGCTGTTCTATATTAAGATATTTTCTATACGATTGTTTAGGATTTTTTAAAAAAAGTGGCTGTATTTTTTTCCAGAAAATTGGCATAAAATACCTCAAAATTACCGAACCGAGAAATAACAGAGAGTAATTAAACAAATAGTGTGATCAGTGTAGTAAATACTAAAAATGTACTTACGCCTACGTTAGTATATAGTTTTGGACACTTAAAGGCAAAAAGTTAAAAACAGCAAACAACAACAAAACTGATCGTTGAAAAGATAACAACAATTCTTAATGTTAGATCATTTGGCTTATTTTATGTATATCGTTGGATCACCGACCTACAATATTTCAAAATGGTTAGTAGAAGAATTCAGCAAATTACATATCTCGTATGATAACTTTGAGGTTACTAACTCGTTAGATTTCTTAAATAAAATTAAGAATGTTCACTTAAAAGAAGGTGAAATTTTAATATCTTTTGATGTAATGTAATGTTCATTGTTTCCTAGTGGGTACACTAGCTTTAGAGTGCCTAAAGGAACTACTTGAAATCAATAATTTGAAGAAAGAAATTATTGATGAATATTTACTTCTCACAAAATTATGTATGAATCAAAATTTTTTTCAGTTGAGGGAACGGCGATGGGCAATTGATTATCTCCGTTCCTCGCAAATTTGTTTATGGGCGGATTAGAAACCCTATTCAAAAAAGAACTCGAGTATTTCCCAAGGGTGTGGTATAGACATGTAGACGATATATTTGCTATTTGATACTAAAACAGAAAATTTGGACACTTTCTTAGATACATTAAACAATTAATATCCTTCCATTAATTTTACGTACGAAAAGGAGAAAAATGGGCAATTACCTTTCTCGACACATTAGTTATAAGAAATAACGATAAATTAGAATTTGATATTTATAGGAAATTTACTAATACTGATATGTATATAACATCCGACTCATTTCATTGCCGTCAACACAAAATGGCAGCATTCCATTTCTTAACTCACAGGTTAGTCAATTTTCCATTAAGTAAAGAACGTTTTAACAATGAAATGAATCGGATTAAAAATATAGCTAAAAGTAATAGATATAATGATGGGTTTGTACATAAATTAGTAAATAGACATAAGCATAAGAAAATGTTAAAAGATGCCACTACTCTTCAAACACCTGAGGCTTCCAATAAATTCATAGTAATCCCATATGATCCCAGATATACGAGAGGTCTAGAAAAAGTATTTAAAAACGTAGGTTTTAGAGTAGCCTACAAAACGGAGAACAGTTTGAAAAATCTCCTTGGAAACCCCAAAGACAAAGTCGACTTGAGGGAGAGGATTGGCATCTGCGAAATTAGCTGTAATGACTGCGATCTAAAATATGTTGGGTAAACTAAACGCTCCATAAACATTCGTTTTAAAGAACACGTGGCACATTTAAGATACGGAAGAACAGAAAAGTCAAGCGTTGCCCAACATGCTTTGGAAAATCGAATAGGAATAAATAATCTTAAGTTGATTAAAAATGTATCTAATAATAGATTATTGGATGCATTTGAGAGTATAGAAATAGTTAAATGTAGTAAGAAAGCACTAAATAAAGACAGAGGGCCTATTCCTTATAGTCCCCTCTATTGTTTACTTGACAACGGTGCAGTCGGGTGCAATCAAGTGTGACCACATTTACCTATAAATAGTCTTAGGATAAGTTACTTTAATTCATATCATCTGCTGATGATGCTAACTTGGTTAGCGAAACGCGCGTCCAGAACGTAACAAGTTGTGGTGTAGTGTGGTTAGAACTCTTGTATTTTGGTATATCGTTGCGTAAATCCAAACCTTAAATTCTCTTTCAGGAAATTCTGTGTAGTAAAAAGGTATTGATTCAATGCGATAAAATATACCATCATCTCTTGCAATATGCCAACACCCTGTTGAAAATATTTTAGACAGGTATTCTATTAAAAAGTCGAAATAAAGATGATCTAGTCTTGTTTTCGCGTCAAGTAAATTACCTATCAAATTACTCCTTTAAATATCACATTAGGATATAGAACGTAGTTATATTAAGCAAATGTGTCTATTTAAAAGACTTGGGTGAAATGTTATTATACGTTTAACTAGTATTACGAAGGTAAACACAGGTCGACTTGATGAAATTAGGGTTTATTCCTAATCCTACCTTATCATGTTAATTGAAGTGTAGTAGCAATTATTAAATCTAATTTCCTAGGGCATAGGGGTTATATAAATTGCCTAATATTAACTAGTATAAGATGATAATTACTTGACGTGACTATTGAGGTGTAATTTGTGGGTTAGCATTATATTTTTAATTTTAATTTTCACTAGCCACCAGTGTAATAAAGTAATCGACTAGTTTATTACATTATTGTTATTACATTACTAACGGCGCACCCATTTTCAAGAGTAGTCCATAGCCCGCCAACAGTTATAATAATGTGTGAGTAATTTGTAACAATTTAAATAATTTTCATCAAAAAATACTCATAATTACTTTGGTTAGACCGGCTTTTTTGCTTTTTGGCGTGACTTGAGATATTATTATGCAATAATGCATTTACCTCATCTTACTGAGTCTCAATAAGATTTCTTTATTAGATTTTGTCTCTAAAAAATATTCATCTTACTGAAGTCGACATATTTCCACGGTATTGCTCATTTTATATATTATTTCAAGGAATGCAAAATTTTCAAAGTTTACTTTAAATTTTGTCAACAACAAATAAGTCTCTCTAGTTCACTCTAAATTTGGAGGATGAAAAAGGGTCAAACGTGTTCTTTATTTTTTTGTAAAAAAGCAAGTCCCGAATTTTTAAAATTTACTTTTAATAACTCTTCAGCTAAGTAACATTTTTTCTTTTTTTTTAGACCCATTTTCCGTCAACGGCTTTTAAAAATAATAATCGGTAAATAGTTTTCTGGATTTTTCGAAATTTTACACTTCAGTTTCAGTGAGTGAAAAGAGATAAAATATATTTTTACTTTTTATTTCAGCAGAAGCTTTGAAACATAGTTACTACATATCAATCAACTTTCAAGTTTTTAAAAATTTTATCCTTAAAGGACTGAAATACGTTTTGCCTTCTCAACTAAACAAGATCTTAAGGCCATTCTTTCCTCAGTGGCTTATAGTACTTTAAAATCAATTTTTGAATTTTTTAAAATTCTCCTGCAAGGGGGTGAAAAAGGGTGTAATGAAAATTCACTTTTAATGCAAGGAGAGTTTAAGACAATTCTTTCTCATCAATTGCTTTTAAAAAATTATTTCTGGATTTTGAGGAGACAAAAAGACGTAAAACATGTCACGTTATTAAGAATACTTTTTACAACTTAATAATATATTAATTTGATTTTTGTGCTTTGAAATTTTTAAATAGTTACTGAAACATCCACTTTAGGAGTATTTAAAAATTTACCAGTCGCGTAAATTTTAAATTTCTTTAACAAATACAAATCTCGAAGAAAACCTTAAACAGGCGAAGCAGCAGCGGGGTGTGCTATCTAGTAGTGTTAGGTTTGTCAAAAAAAATTAAACCAACTTCTACAAGGTATATTGTGGTGTGTAGAAATGGCATACGAAGGCTAAGAAGAAGTGTACTGCATTTCTAAGTTGAAATGCATCATGAAAAAAAAGTATAAAGATATTATATTAAAGCTATTAAAAGAATCGGTGTTTAAATGAATTATCCCTAAATCTAAAACAATCCTGTTCGAGTACATGAAACATACTCCAGTTTTGGGTTTTTCCTCATTCTTCTACCTATACTGTAGCTGAGTTTGTATATTATGTTCAAAAATGCCTAGCTTCAAAATAGAAGATAATAATCAAACCAATGTAATGGCTTATATACATATATTATATATATATATATATATATATATATATATATATATATATATATATATATATATATATATATATATATATATATATATATATATATATACATATATATATGTGTTTTCATTCCGGGTCAAAAATACATCCGTTCACTACTGTCGTTCTGAAAAGAACAGTTTTGCTGACGTTTCGCCAAAATCACATTTGGCATTTTCGAAGCTTTCTTTCTCGCGTCCGAATAGAGACTGAAGTTTTGGTGACTGCTACTCTTCCTTTTATACCCCAACTCGGGGCCGAAGGTTATATCTGCGCAGGCGTTGGTCGTTATTTATGTTTTCCGGATGGTGCTGTTGTTGTTGCGCTAATTGCGCTTGAGTTTTTGCGATTTTAGAATTGTCGATTATTGTCTTCCATACTGTTGGTAGTTTTAATGATTCGTCCCTTTTATTCAAATCACCTTGCTTTTCAATTTCTATGGCTTCTCGGATTATTCTGGTCTTATAATGTTCTATATTGGCAATCTCCCTACACCCATCGAAATTTATTTTATGGCGGGTTTCCTGATGATGTAGGAATAAAGCTGAGGTTGTTTGTTTATTTCTGATGCTGAGTTTATGCTCTTCCACCCTTGCTGATATTCGCCTGTTAGTTTGCCCTACGTACAACTTTTCACAGTCCTGGCACGGAATACTGTACACTCCGTGGTTTTCTAGTTTGATTTTATCTTTTGGGTTTCCGAGTAGTTTACCTATAGTTGTTTGTGGCTTGTGTATTGTTTGTATGTTGTGTTTCCTCAGAATTCTTCCGATTCTGTCTGTTGTGCCTTTTACATATGGTAAGACAACTCGTTGCTCTCCCGGTTCATATTTTTTGTTGTTCGTTGTTCGGGAAACCTGTGCATTAATAGCTTTCTCTATGGTGCGATTTGTGTAGCCATTTTTCTTTAAAGCACTAGATATTACCTTAAGTTCGTTTTGTCTCGTCTGTGTTTCAGTTAGTCGCACGGATCTGGATATTAGAGTACTTGCCACAGCTTGAATTTGTGCTGGGTGATGATGTGATTTTGCAATTAAATATGTGTCTGTATATGTTGGTTTTCTATACACGGTGTATTCGAAATGTCCGTTATGTAGTTTTGTGACCAAAACATCTAAAAATGGTAGTATGTTGTTTTCCTCTAACTCTAGAGTAAATTGTATTCTGGGGTGGATTGAATTTACGTGAGTCAGAAATTTTTCGAGCTCTGCACGACCATGTGGCCATACAATAAATATGTCATCCACATAACGAATCCATAATTTGGGTTTTAAACTTGCTTTCTCAAGAGCTTCTTTCTCGAAGTATATCATAAATAAATTCGCGACTACTGGTGATAGCGAGGACCCCATTGTAGCACCATCCATTTGTTTATACATTTGCCCGTTGAAAGAAAAATAAGTATTTTTGAGGCAATGCTCCGAGAGTTCTATTATATGTGCCTGGAAATCCTCGTTCATAGCAATTTTGTCCAATGCTTCGTCGATGGGAATACTGGGATAGAACGATTTGACATCTAGGCTTGCTATGATATCGTTTTTTTCAAGGACGATATCTCGTGTAATTCGAGTGAAATGCTTTATATATATATATATATATATATATATATATATATATATATATATATATATATATATATATTATATATTTATAAATATATATATATATATATATATATATATTTATTTATATATTTATAAATATATATATATATATATATATATATATATATATATATATATATATATATATATATATATATATTATATACATATATATTATATACATATATTATATATATAAATATATATATATATATATATATATATATATATATATATATATATATATATATATATATATATATATATATATATATATATATATATATATATATATATATATATATATATTCTTATTTTAATTTAATTACTCTTGGCTTTACACTGCTCCAGTGTAATAGAGTATCAAGACCGGCGCAGATTTAGGATGTTCTCTTGATAATCACAAATGTAAGTTTTCCTCCTGTTGGTAACTCTGTTGTGGTTTTGTTCGTTAAGTTGTTGGTTGTTAGTTGTCCTCTCAACTAGTTCAGTGTACTGATGAAAACCTTAAGTCAGAAACACGTGTCTACTGTTGGCCAACTATATTGCCTTTAAATAGTATATTATGTATATAATATAAACATATACCATTAGCATTCCCATGTTTCTTGCCGAGTATTTATTTTTTGGACACACGTTTATCGTTACTTAGTTATATATATAATTTTTTCTCATTTATGCCGCTTTTTTCGATATGTATGGATCGATTTATTACTTAAATGTAGAATACACTTTTTCGACTGGTGCGTCAAAAATGTGTCTGTTTATTCTATATCAGACAGTTCTGACTTTTTGTCTGCCTTTCTCTTTAGGTTTAAAAATAAAGTAATTGATATTAATAAAAAATAGTAACAGCGTTAACCAAGAGAACACAGAAATTATTGAGTTATTTTGTCTATGACGTCTTGTGCAGTTGCAAGGAGGATTGGTGCTATTGACAAAGTTAGGTAATAGAATATCCCTAATAAGATTATATTTCAGATTAAGAAAAGGGTATGCTTGTGTGAGCCATAACGGTCGCTAAATATCAGTTGTCTGTATTTAAACGTTATGCTCTTTTGGGTGAGTCATAACATAGACTAAATTGTCCAGGGTAAAAGTTAGGGGACAATAGTTGCTCAGTTCTTCGACTTTTCATATAATTTTTTACTCATTCGATCCCCTGCATGTTATCGGCTGGAGGATCTAGGGATGCAGAAATTTTTAACATAATAGAGCTTTCACTGGTACATATTCGTCTGATGTTTACTTTGCCTATTTTGAAATCTAGCGCTGCTTCTAAAAAACGTGCTTTATGGGAAATTAGGCAAGTTTGGTTGTACCAAGCAAAAGGCGTTGTGATTCGTAACGGGAATTTTTTTCGATATTAGTAGTTTGAAATACTTTGTCATATCTGTATCATTGATCGCTAAATCCTGAATACTTTATCATTTTCAAGTTTAAATTTTTTCAAATCATTTGCTGCTTTTATTCATTACGTTTTGTTTTCGTATTGCTGTTGTGAGAATTTTAAATTATTTTAAGATTTTAATATTGAGTGTGTGTAGAAAGAATTAAATATTGTGGCTTGATTTTTTACTACCTTTAGTTATTTTTATCAGTATAGTAAATAGTCCCTTTTCTATTGCTCTAATTCTTTGCTCCGTTTCCCTAAACAACGCCGCTACTAAGTTTTGATAAGAATTTTGCCTTATAATTTCAAGTCTATCCATCATCCAATCCTTTATAAATTAAGTTTATTTGTTGCCCTTAGTTCACTACCGAGAGATCGAGGACCAATTTGTCAATATTTTGTAAAGTATGCACTTTTGATTTTCCAGGTAAGGCTGCCATTTTATTGTGGGGGTAGTTGTTTCCTAGGCATCTTCGTCTGGTTCAATGTCGTCTATATTCGGGATAGGATATGGGTAATTTTTCATGAGTACATGATATTTTTGTAACTAACGCAGAATCTGCCTTCCCCAGATTTTTTCTTCACCAACACCACCGGGCGGCTTAGCCCACTCAGTCCGAATAACTAGGCCTCGTGATTCCATGTTGTATCATTTCTATAATTTGTAGATTGATTATGTCTCTTTCTTTTTGACATACTCTATTTGCTCTGGAGTGAATGGCTTTGGCGCCGCCAACTTCTATTATGTGCTCTACTAGTTCCGTTTTATCCATATATTTCTGGCTTTTCCAGAATACGACCCTTTCTAAATAGAATCTTTTATAGACATCATTCCAGCTATTTGCTGCAACAGAGTTTTCATATTTTGATAAAAAAGTTGTAGGGGAGCCAAGGCTAGGATTAGACACTAGCGGCTCGAAAAATTTCAAAGTTGCTATCTGAAATTATTGGGGCCTTTGATGTCTTGCTCGATGAGTTATCCTATTTTTTCTTTGAACTATTAAGGTTTTCGAAACTTGTTGCAGGTGTCCTTTCCTGATTATCTGGCTTTATTTTTTTGTGTGGTTGTGCTTCTCTGAATTCGTGTTTGCCTACTGTTCGCCTTGTTTAATTACTAGGCTTCGGTCTGTTTTTTTTTTAAGAATGATTTAGATATTTTATTTATAAATTGGTAACTCGAACGTAAATTTAGGACTCGGTAGAGAGTATGTTGGTAAAGGGATTTATTTTGGTACTTCGGATTGTGTGATATTTGCATTATAATTTTAAATGGAATCGAAAACTATAACTTTAAAATTAAATATAATAAAGATATACACAGAATAATGTACAAATAATTGTTAACGAATGAGAATATATGTCGTGAGGGAGGAGAACTGACACTATAGGCTTCTGAATAAGTAGAAATTTAGATGCGAATAAATGCACTGGTTAAAACTTATATTGCATCATCTATTAATATCATTAATTTCAAAACCCCATAATTTCATCATTAATGAACCGATTTCAAAAAACTTTTTTTCGGCTGATAGGTAATTCCTTTCTCTTCGTGAGGCTTTATATTAAATCCCTCAGTTTGTTTTATTGTGCGAGGAGAAATTGAAAAAATTAACTCATGCACATTTATCGAAAAATTGTATAACCGCAAAAATAAACCAGAGTACGAAATTTTTATTTTTTAGCTATTTTTAAAACATTTGGGTTCAATGAATACAGCCACTGTGTGGAACATTCATGTTCACACTATAGGATGTATACACATTGTTATAAAATAAAATCGAATTTAAAAAACAGGACCTTGAAGTTTTTCTTCTCGAAATGTTTGAGATACGTGTAAGCTGCTTCAAACACTAGGATGGACAGTCAGATATTAAATACAATCTGTGCAGAACATAATATAAGATTAAATCAAATTAGAAAAACTGGACCTTGAAGTTTTTTCGAAGTATTTTTGTATGTCTGTTTCGCTCATTAAACTGGATACTCTTTTCCAGAGTAGGATTTTCGGCAGCGGCTCTCCAGACTCAGATAGAGCAACATGTATGTTAGATTAGATTTTTAGTGTAGGACTTTTTTAACATTTTTTTTAGTAGTGTCCCACACCGTGACTGTACTTTAGACCCAAGTGTATCCAAAACACCTAAAAAAGAAAAATGCCATCCTCTGGTATATGTTTCGCGATGATAGAAGTATTTGATGAATGCACACAGTTAGATAGTTTTTATTTTTCTCGTAAAATAAAATAAATTGAGTGATTTAATAGTTAGTAGATCTAAGAGTCTGATGAAGAGAAAACAGAAAATATTGATTTCAAATTTAATATTGTCAATAGCTAATATGTGTTAACTAGTGTAACCTAACCTAAAAAGGCATATCTATTATTTTTGACGTCTGAAAAAAAAAATAGTTTAAGTGGAGGGAGAACAAAAATTAATAAAAAGTTGAATCATTACCTCAAATTTGAGGATTGAGATCGGAAGAAAATTACTGCGTTTCCAAGTAAAAGTGCACAATGTCAAAAAAAATTATTAAAATATTTTATTAAAGCTATTAAAAAAGTTTAGTTAAATAAACGATCTCTAAACATAAAACTTATCACTAGACCTTTCTAACTAAATTCACTTTTCTCTAATTCGGATTATATCAGATCTCTGAATTTTAAGAGTACCTCGCTTCTTCCTGATGACCTTTTTTTCATATCGAACCGCACAGTTATAGAAACTTTCTTTCCGCATTCAACCGAACTTCAACCTCCATCGACCAAGTGTTAAATTATTTGTTTAATTTTGCGTTTGACATTGAGCGAAGTTTTTTAGTTATATTTCTCTAGACCTTTCCAACTAAATTCACTTTTCTCTTGCACCACCTTCGGGATACCGCTTAATATTCAAATTCGGGTTATGTCAGATCTCTAAATTCTAAGAGTTTCTTCTTGCTAATGACCTTATTTATATCGAACCGCAAAATTAAAAAAACTTTTCATTTGCATTCAACCGAATGTCAACCTCCATCGACCAAGTGTGAAGTTATTTGTTTAATTTTGCGTTTGACATTGACCGAAGTTTATTAGTTATATTTGTCAAATGGATTTTTGCATAAATTACTGAATTTCAAATATATATATATATATATATATATATATGTATACGACAATATAAAGTTGAATGCCATATCTATAGGCAATGGCGCCAGTATGTACGAAAATCCCATATTTCCTAATTTTGGAACTCTTGTACGTGGGTGTTATGGAGCACAAAAATAATTTAATAGTATATTGTTTTCAAACCCGCACCATCTGCTGGAGCATAAAAATATGTTTTGTTATAGGTAAACGAGATTTGTAGTAAACTTTATATATTGCCGGAAATGCTCTACAGAAAACGTCAGATTTATGGTGCCTGTTCCAAGGTTACCAATAGATTTTTTTACATTTCTCTATTTTCAAATTTATTTTAGTGTTTGCTATTGTTATATACACAAATCATTGGTTTACATGCAAAAACGTGCACAATTAGTCTATTTAGTAAAAAAATGAAAATATAATATTTTTCGAAAAAATAAAACGGATTTCAAAAACGCCTGGAAGTTGGTATTATTTGATTACTAGGTACTAAGAAAATTCATATTTGATATTATTTGCTTCCCTTAGAATTTTTTTCAGGACGTAATTTTATTATACACTTCAAGAAATATCAATTGCTTACTGAGTTTTCATCGCCGACTTTTAAGGTGGCTTAATTTTTTTTACTTTCCAGTGCCTTTTTGAGATCGGCTTTTTTTGATTTTTGTTTAATTTTTACTTTTTTTAATTTAAATTTTAATTCTTTATAGTATTTTTGGTTTTAAACATTTCATATTATTATTTATGCTTATTTTTAGTTTATTTTTAATTTGTATAGACAAATGGACACTAACAAGTTTCTGTATATTAGTTTTTCAATTTTAAACTTTCTAGCACTATGTATTTCACAATACATTCTTCAGTACTTTCCGCCCATTTTCTATAACACCGTATGTCCTTTACAACTTACAACAAGATGTTTTTTTTTTCTGAAACCACCTAAGAATGTTGTTTTATAACATTCGGTACTTGCAAAGAAAATCTCCCTTTTTGAAATCGGTTAAAAAGGAGCGTAGTGGCACAAGTTGAACCTATTTAAAGTAATAATTTTTTATAAACTATATTTTAAGTCTGATTTTTTGGTGCCTAAATACATAAATCATTTCTTTCGAGTACTCTGTAGGAAACAACATAAAATCGACCATATAAAGAATTTGCCTTTGATCTTATTTATAGACGACAAAACAAACTTTAATGAGCCGGCGCGCGATCGTCTCGGGGTTTACCACATTTCAACTTTATATCTATTATAGAAGTCGTTTTTTAACAACATACCGACACTCTGCTTCGCCCGCATTCCATTTTTGACGGTTGAATTATAAATAGTTTTCAGTTCAGTTATTTAAAAAGTGTTTAACACAAGATCGAGTTAAAGTGGTATATAGCGCAAAACATTTTGCATAAAACACCGAAACATATTTTACTCCATTTAATCACCTTAAAATTTTTAAAAATCCAGATTTTTTTCCCTCTTAAATGTGAAACTATAAAAAAAAGTTGAAATTATTTTTAGTATGCCTTTGAAGAAAAAGTAGTAATTTTTCATTTAGATGAAGAGATATTGAAAAAAAAGTTAAATCATATTTAACCACCTTAATAATAAGAGTTATAGAGTTATTTTTAAAAGCCATTGACAACAAGATTGCTCTCAATTCTCATTTAACTAAAGATTAATTAAAAAAGGAAAAACCCATCTCAGTCCTTTTTATCCCATTTAGAGTCGGATTTTAAAAAATCCAGAAACTGATTTTTAGTTACATATTTTTGGACGCATTTGATGAAAAAAATCAATTTAAAATCTCATTTCGTTTACGAGATATTTTTAAAAAAGTAAAATCGCTCTCTTAAGTGGTTGGTCGAAAGATCCAGAAATTATTTTTTACATTTGTAATTCTTTTTGAAAGCTATTAACGAAAAAATTGTTACAAATCACATTTATTAAAAAAAAGGAAAACACATTTCATCCACATAAGGGCGGAATGTTTAGAATTATTATTTTTAAAGGATATTCATTAAATCTCGTCTCAAAGTTTCATTTAGCTGAATAGATATTTGAATAAAAGTAAAATCATATTTCATCTCCTTTAAGGGAAGAATGTGGAAAAATCCAGAAATTGTTTTTTAGGTTTGGTATTTTTGAAAGCTTTAGAAGAAAGAGTTGTTTTAAAGAAAATATTTTGTAAAAAAGTAAAAATACAATTCCCCCATTTTGTGAGTGGATTTCACTTTTATTTATATACGTATAGATTCATAGATTATCGCTTTTGACTTTCCTTATCATCAGTGCTAGTTGCCAGTGGTAGCACAGCTTAAAATCAGTAAAAAGGACCTTTCAATAACGAAACCAACATAAAAGTTCTAAACACAAATCAAAATAATATAAATCCTATATTAAGGGTAGTTCACCTTTTGGTTACTTAATTTAAATTAAGAGTTTTGATGTTTTATGTTTGTCTTGTTGTCGTAAGATTTTTTTATTGATTTTAACCTGAGCTATATCTGACACGTAGCACTGATAATGGCAAAAACCGAAGCGCTTTGCTATCAATTTTTAACTAACTTTTTTTGCACGAAATATCATTTCTATTCCTGTTTGTAGTATTATTGTTTAGCTTTTTTTTTGCAGTGTCCTTAATGTATTGTAAAAACATATTAGACAAAGGTTACTCTATGTACACATTTTCGCCAGCCAATATTTTATTTTTATCTCACCGGTGAAATGTTCTGAAATTTGTTCATCGGTCTCGCGACAACTTATTTCCCTTAGACGTCATGAAAATTGCATTTACTGTAAATTCTTTATTTTCTTGTAATAAAGTTTATTTGAATTTTGGACCTGCAATATGCGAATCTTCTTACTAGAGAGGTTTTCCATTTTCAGGTTCAAGCAAGAAAATTATTTGGCTATCCATTTTGAAGGCCCATTAATCTGAACGATTTAATAATTTAACAGTCCATTAATATTTTTTTTTCTAATATATCAACAGAACTTATCTTATGTTGAAAGTTGGTATTGGTGTTTAAACTTCATCATTAATATTTTATATGTTAGCCGAATAGTTTAGTTGAACTTATGTCGCTATGCGGAATATGAAAAAAAAAATGTGCATGTAGTTTTTCTCTTTACGACTAAGGTACCATCTAGTTTCGGACATTGTAAATTAAAGCAAATTTCAGTAGATTTGTAGAAAGACGAGTTTTTTGGTTCTTTCCCGGCTCTGTCAGAGCCTTGTTAATTGAAATAACGTTTTTTAATGTAAAAAAATATAAAAAATAAAATTTACTTCTTTGTGTTTAATAGAAATGTGAAAATTGAAATTTAGATAACAGAATACATATTACCCACAATTTTTGGTAATATTGCGAAATACAACAATAAGGATGCATTTCCACTTCACATATAGTTGGGCTATTCAATTTTGTAACATCTTAGCACTTGGCTATTAAAAGCATAGCACAAAATCATTTGTAATCAAGCACATATCTAAAATTTAATTTTTATTAATAATACGAATTGTTAAATAAAAAATTGCCTTTTGTCTTTATCATTAGAAATCATTAATATTATAGGAAGGAAGAAGATATAAGAATAATTTATCAAACCCCTGACGATATCTTTTGTAAAAATTTTCATTATTATATTTATTCTACATTATATTTGTTTAAAAATAGTACTGGAGTCTAAGGAAATATTGTGCATCCGCCGCTTTGAGTAACAGGTTATTCAATCAGGAAAAGACGGGCCTCGGAAAAAACGACAGGGCAGTGGGTAAACATTGAAAGCAAAAAACCTAAGCTGCATTAGAGATAGGCTCACTACACGATGCAGACGAATCAAAACCCCGGGCGCATTTGTATAGAAGGGTTAATTACTTATTGTCTAAGAAATAATAGAGTATATATTCATAATATTATATTTAAAAATGCTGTCCTATCAAAAATATTTTTTAGGTTACCACTCTTTCAACAAATGTAGAAAGCTAACGCATGAACAAAAAGGACTTTTATATGAACAATAAATTATTTTTTACACTGCCGGTACCCCCTTGATCGGTGCGTTAAATGTGCCATTAAAAATGTGTATCTTCGAAAGCTTGACTATTCAAAAATGATTTTTGTTTTTGTCTGCAGCCCACTTCATTATGAATATACTTTTCTTTAGCTCGCATTTTGCCAAAATTGCATTTAGGATTTTTAAAGCTTTCTGTTCCACGTCTGAATGGAGACTATATGGTTGGTACTCCATTCATATATCAGAATTCCCACGTCAATACGTTTCACGAGATCGCAAGAAATAAGTAAGTATCGATCAACGACTGTTCCGTTGCCTTGACCTAGTTTCTGGCTATTGACGATATTTTAAATTTTAATTTAAGGTTTCAGACGTTAGTGCGCTCATCCCATGCCTTGAAACGTAATAGGTAGGTAAGGAGTGTCTTATTTGTAATCCACTAATCAGGTCGAAATTAAAGTCTGTATATCTCCAATATTCACCATACAACAGACAAAAAATTATTTTTTGCTTCGTTATATTTTAAAATGAAAAATTATACAATATCCAATAATGATAATTATTTTTGTTGGTTAAAAAATGTTACGTATATGATTTAGCCTCTCATAATAAAAACATAACTTTGTAAAAATGTTATGTAATGTTACGTGTTTTAGTTATAAACTACTTGTCTTTATATCTAATAACATGACTACTTGTTAATGTTCTGATTCATTTTGAAATTAACACGTCCAAAGTAATAATTCAAAAAACTGCGATCAAAACAATAACCACGAGAGCCTCATTTCAATTTAAAATAAACTTTAACTCTGTCATCGAAATCGTGTTAATTGCTCCCATAGAAGTCCCTCATTGATAACAAAGCGGTTTCAATATTAGCATTGTGGCTTCCAAAAGTAAGCTTAAAACTGTTCCCTTATCCGGCCTCTGTACAATGAAAGCCTTTCAGAAATTTCAATGGATTTCGGACTTTCGTGCATAACACGTTATATAACTTTAAGTCCTCCAAAATGTTTGATTTATGGTTTCTCTTGACAGGTCACGCGCCCGGAATTTCTTGCTTGCCAAGAGAAATTGATTGTTTATCCGCACTTTAGTAAATTAGGTGGTTTTTGTTTTAAGTAATTTCAATATGGAGTAGCTTTAGACTAATCTAGATCTTCCAGAGTAAATTGAATGCATTTTAATTTATGTTGAAATAAAACTGATATAATAAAGGTATGTTTATATCCGTCAAAATTTCAAAAATAACTGACTAACAAATAATTCTGCCTTTGATATGCTTATATATATATATATATATATATATATATATATATATATATATATATATATATATATATATATATATATATATATATATATATATATATATATATATATATATATATATATATATATATATATATATATATATATATATATATATATATATATATATAATATATATATATATATATTATATATATATATATATATATATATATATATATATATATATATATATATATATATATATATATATATATATATATATATATATATATATATATATATATATATATATATATATATATATATATATATATATATATATATATATATTATATATATATATATATATATATATATATATATATATATATTATATATATATATATATATATATATATATATATATATATATATATATATATATATATATATATATATATATATATATATATATATATATATATATATATATATATATATATATATATATATATATATATATATATATATATATATATATATATATATATATATATATATATATATATATATATATATATATATATATATATATATATATATATATATATATATATATACATATACGAGTGGAAAAATACAATGTGTTTTCATTCCGCCTGTACATCCGTTCACTACTGTCGTCCTGAAAAAAACAGTTTTGCTGACATTTCTCGCGTCTGAATAGAGACTGCAAAGCTTCGTTTTATACCCACACCCGGAGACAGGGGTTGTATTTGAATTGAACGGCCGCTATTTATGTTTTCCAGATGTTGGTATTGTTGTTAGGCGAAATCTGCTTGATTTTTTGAGATTTCAGATTTATCAAGTATTGTCTTCCATACTTACAGGATCACACCATCAACCAGCACAAGTTCAAGCTGTGGCCATTACTCTAATATCTAGATCCACGCAATTAACTAAAACACAGATGAGACAAAACGAACTAAATATAATATCTGGTGCTTTAAAAAAATGGTTACACAAATCGCACCATAGGGAAAGCTGCTAATGCACAGGGTTCCTGAACAAAGAACGCCAAAAATTATGAACCGCGAAGGCAACAAGTGGTCTTATCATATGCAAAAGGCACAAGAGATAATATACAAATATACACAAGTCAGAAACAATTATAGGTAAAGTACCCAAAAAAGACAAAATCAAATTGAAAAACCACAAAGTATGCAGTATTCCGTGCCAGGACTGAAAAGTTGTACGTTGGGAAAACTGGCAGACGAATATCGGCAAGAGTAGAAGAGCATAAACTCAGTATCAGAAACAAACACCCTCGGCCTTATTCCTACATCATCAGGAAACCGGCCACAAAATATATTTCGGTGAGTGTAGAGAGATTGCCAATACAAAGAATTATAAGACCAGAATAATACGAGAAGCCATGGAAATTGGAAAACAAGGTGACAAGGTGATTAAAAAAAAGGAAAGAATCATTAAAACTACCAACAGTATGGCAGACAACACGGTTTTTGAAAAAAAAATCATTCATTTGCACGTTGTTATTAAATTGGATATTGTCAAGGATTAAAAACTTTTCTAGTAGGTAAGAAGCAGATTTTGTTTTGTAAACATAAACCGTTTTGATAGTTGTCTACTTAGCCCAGTTGTCACGTATTTAAGTCATTAAAATTAACAAAACATGTTATTAAAAAACATGGTCCATTTTACGAATTCTGAGTTTACAGATATGCATTCCATATGGCTTGCTGATGATAACGCACTGGAACGGGAAGTTGTATGAAGAAATATTCCGGACGCACGAACATTTTAACATTTATTTTATAGAAGGTTGTGCGAAAAGGAAGTTTTGAACCAGACAATCATCTAAAAAGGGTACAACGTACTGTAAGAACATGAGAAACTTAGGAAGCGATTGTGAATTTAGTTGAGCAAGGTCCCGGATTAAGTACACGAGGAAATAGGAACAATTTGAATATCTCACATATTCTTGCTTGGAAAATTCTCCATGACTTTTTATTATATCCTTACCATATCCAACGGGTTCAGGCTTTACTCCATCGCGACTTTCCATTAAGGATGAACTTTGGCCATTGGTTTCTTCAAAAAAGTGTGGCAAGTAAGTAAAGGAAGTAAATTTTTTCCAGAAACGTCATTCCAACCAATCACAATTATCATTTTTGGGCTAAATAATACCCACATGCACTCTTTTAATCCCGTCAACAAAAGCAGTTTTCCGTTAACGTATGGCTGAAATATGCGGGGATTATTTAATTGGGCCTTATTTTTTTTTCATGAGCACTATTACCGACGGTATTTCGAAGAAAAATGTTCAGCTTTAATGGAAGATGTTTTCATTTTACTAAGAAATCGACTGTAGTTTATGCACGACGGGGCCCCAGCGCAGTAGATATCAAATACGGGAACTGATTCACCCCCACCACTACTCCTGACCTTGAGAGCCCAGGTGTGCTGTGTAGTTTGGCCTTGAGGCGATGTGACGTCATATGACCTTGAGCGCGCATCACGCTTTTTCGATACTTGTCCATGACGTTGAGAGGCCAGGTGTGCTGGGTAGTTTGGCCTTGAGAGGATGTGACGTCATGCGACCTTGAGTGTTAGCTATTAAAACCAAGGCTGACGCCATTCAAAGCTAAAAAGAGGTACACTGTTTGTGCGGTCACAAGTGATTTCATCATTAAAAAGTTATTGTGTGGTGTATTCTGATTCAATTTTTTAAATTTACGGTAATACTGTGTTTTTATATTAAATCTTTTACATTTTTTCAACAATGAGTGCAAAATTAAACTTGGGTAAAATTAACGAAATGCTTAATAAGGATATAAATTTTGTTGAACAAAGAAAATTTTCATCATTAACAATTGGGAAAGTTTTTATAGTTCAAAATATTGCTTTAAAGATGACACGGTTTGGCAAAGCTTTTCATGCAACATTGTACGACAAAACGCATGATAAAACATTTCAAACTTTTTTACCAAAGCGTGTTGTCGAAACCATTTCTGAAGACGTTATCGAAATTATAAATAAGTCGGGTGGGATGTATACTTTAACTTATTTGGGGCAGAGCTTGCGAGTAATCTCAGGCACTAATACTAGTAGATCAATATTTAAATTTGGGTGTTTAGAATAAGCAAAATTTAGAGATATTTACTTATTTGGTATTATTTTCATCTTTTAATTTTGGTGCTTAATAGAATAAACAAAATTTAGAAATATTTACTTAATTTGGTATTATTTTCGTCTTTTAATTTGGGTTCTTAATTGGGTGTTTGGGTTAATTAACAATTTGGTAATTATTTTACAAATCAGAATACACAGACATTTTAATAATTAGTGTTTGAAAGATGTGTGACAGCAATAGTACCATCAAGTAGTTATAATAGGGGAGCGCCTCCTCCTCCTCCTCTTGCTCTCTCTCATGTCCCTCATTCTTAACTTCCTCCCCTTTTATTCTCATTCGCATCATATTTTTAATTTTTTCTCTTTGTTCTCCCACATTTGATTTTGCATTCTTAAGTCTTATAAATAGGTGCATCATGATAATTTTAGTATGCCGAGGTACATTTACTAAGCTGTGCTCGAGTTGCGTAAAAAGTTATTTTTGAATTTTTCCACCAATTTTGTATAAAACAAAAAAAAAATGTGTCAAGTAATAACTGAATTATGTGTAATCGCGAAAAATTAACTACAACTATCAGAGAGTTAAAAGTTAAATATCTCAATTTCTTTGAAGTGATTTCGAAAGATGAATACACCAAGCTGTTTTATCCACTGAAACGAGTGGAAAACTATTTGGAAGCAATTGACTGTTGTGATGATTATTTAGAAGGAATTATAAGCCTTACTACGTTTTTCAATACATTTGGGAAATCATACTTTGTAGGAGAATTAAGCCACCTAATAGAATTTATAGGAGAAGATTGCCAATTTATACCTGCTATTATTGCAACCCAAAAGAGGTTTCAATTATACGAAGATAAAAAACAGGTATTATCAAGGAAAGTTAATCCTATTCGCAAGAGACGTCCCCCTACATATTTAAAATATTATGTTAAATAAATGAAACGGCTGAGTTGCTGATTGCAGTTAAATTATTGGAGGAGAAATTTAGTAATCTTTCAAAAACCTATTTCTCATATTGTATGGCAAGTGGTCCGGAGTGGATAGACTTTTATTGTAATCAATCTGCGGAATTCGTAAAGGCTGCCCTCTGTTGCAACAAATACATTGAAACATTACATTTTTTTCAACTTATTCAAGATCTAAAAGATATTGGCTTTGGTTACTATTTAAAAGACTTGAAGCAATTTATTGACGAGGATACTATTCTTCAAGAAATTGAAAAGGAAGAATAAATTTAATAATATTTACAATGGAGCAAATGGTTACTGAAATGTATGAAGAGTTTATTATATCTGCTGCATACTTCCAATATTTATCAATTGTAGGCGAAGAAGACGCAGAAGCACAAGATTTGTCAGCATATGTTAATAATATAGATCGAATGGAACAATGTAAATTAGCCGCTAAATTTTGTAATGATTATTTAAAATATAAAAATGAGTATGAACTTTTAAATGAATTTAGAAAATTAGATTTAAGGTATCATATTAATTGTATTCAATCATGGTTGGTTAATGCAAAATAAAAAGGTAATTAAGTTTTTTTATATTTTTATTCATTCATAAAACAATTGTCATATAAAAATAACACATTTGTCAAAGCACACATACAAGGTGATTTTGAATGATAGAAGCATTTTGGTTCCATTAGCTTTAGCCCTGGTTGTTCATCTATTTCAATCACAGGCTTTTTAGAATATTTCTGTATAAAATCCTTTTTTTCGCTTCCTTTTACAAAAACAAAATCTGCTTTCTTCGTAAGTGTTTCAATTATTTTTGGGAAATGATGTAATGGAGTAAATCCATTATTCCAATGTATACAATGATAATTTTTCGTTAACCATACCGCCTGCTTGTAACAATCAGGTGAAAGAAACTCCATTGGAAAAGGCTTTTTAAAAATGTAATGAGTCATTTCATAACCATCAAAAGCTGCAAGCTCTTTCGGTATAAATTTATTTTTTTCATCCTTGAATCCTTGAATATCTATAACCAATCTCATATTTTCAAAGCAGCAAATTTTTTAATGAGACTTTTTTTACTTGAATAATTTGCAATTTCTTCTTTCAGTTGATTAATTTTAAAAATAAATTTTTCAATTTGTAGTTGTAGTTTTGATGTCATGAATAAAACTAAAAGCTTTTGAAAATTTCTTTAAATTAAATCGAAATATGAAAATAGTGGGGATAAAGTTTATAATTGTTTCACAATTTTAGTAAGAGGGTTGTAGCTAAATAATTTGTCATGTAAAATAAGACAATAAGCAGAAGTATCTTTTTTAATTGCATTGTGTGTCTCAAATTCAATTCTCATTACTACGGATCCCGTTTGAATTGTTTCTTTTTGATGGGAGCAATCAATATGTGTAATAGGACTAATGTTTTTGAATTGTTCAGGATTAAAAATGGGTTCATTTGGAACACCATAGTAAGACTGTCTAAAGATGGCAAACATTTCGTATAAAGCAGAAAATTTGTTTTCTTCGAAATTTAAGTACAAATCGTGATAAGGATATCTTTCAGAATTTAAATATACTCTAATATTTGACAAGGTAATATTGTCAAATTTACTCATATCTTTAACAATGTTCCCTTTTCTGTTTTCTTGAAAGCCAATCACAACATGACGAGGAGCTTCTAGTTTACTAATTGTTTTTACCGGCCATGTGTGACGGGTTGTTTCGGTTAGAGAAGAATATTCAACAAGTTCCCAACTCCTGAATCCTATCAATATATCTTTATTTGATTCTAATATTTTTGATAGAGCAAGTTGTTGTGGCATATCAACTAGAATGTGAGGAACTTTCCAATAAATTTTATCGAAAGTAACCAATGGAGTGTCAGGAGCAGTAACAAGGTGTGCCGGATCTTCTTTGAAAATAACACCATCTAAATCATCAGTTGATCTAATAAGAACCAATTCCTGTTTCATATTCATAATAATTTTTCTGTAATCTTCAAAAAATCCTAAAAGCATTTTTAGTGGTATGGATACGGAGAATTTTCCATCATTATCAACTAAAATTGTATCACCTTCTTTCCGATGTGGAAACCAACCTGCATTTTCCAGTTTTAAACTTTCGTTGGTATTGTGAGAAAGGTAGCTTTTTAAGGTTGATGCTAATCCAACATTTCTTATTGAATCTATAGTAATTCCGTTTAGTTCATAGCGGATTTCTCTGAACAAAAAGGCTATACCATTGTTAATAAATAGCAATTCTTTCTTATATTTACCTTCTGTATTAGTTAATTTTCCTTCGATATAAAGTAAACTATCTGATGGTAGAGTGTAAGCATCGAGTTCTTGAATTGGGATCCTTATTTCATCATTGTAATCGAATTTTGAAGAAATATATGGTTGATACGTGTGAAGCTCAGAACTGACGATGGAATTGTCTACATAAAGCTTTTCGTTTACGTTTAATATGTTCATTATTTTAAAACAGTGAAACCCAAGGATGTGAGAAATTTACGATTATCTCGTCTTAACTTGTTGGTGTTGGATTTGATACTGAACTGTTGTTTAGGCTTTTTCTTTTTATAAGTTTTTACTTTGTTGATAGTGGTAGGGGCAAGTCTCATCCCAAGGGCTCTATTATATCTAACAACCATTTTATATTTCACTTGTTTGTAAATGTAACCTTACTATTATAGTTTCTCCTCTAAAACTGATAAGTTCTCCGTCTTGATCAACTATTTTAACTGTTATATTGTTAATTGCTTTGACGCTAACTGGAAAATACAAAATGGGCAAAGGAGATTCAACTATTTTATACCCTGGAGCTACAGTTGGATAAAACTGGTGAATAAAATGAACAGGTTTACCATTATTGTAAGAACCGACACAAATATTACAGTCAATACAAATAGCATTCACCTTAGTTATTTTTGCAACATTATCTGATTCTTCCTCTTTCATAGCTTCTAGTATCCTGCTATTAAAACCCAACATTTTTCCTATCGAATCTTCCTTGGTAAAATCAATTATTCTACTACACATTAAAAAAGTTTTTAGAGTATTAACATTTGCTTTTAAAAGAAAAAAATTTTTTCATTCGGAAATAAATCTTCTATACTTTCTCTTATGTATGTTTCTATATCTGTAATGTCATAAGTTCCGTCGGGAATAACAATTACTTTATTATCTATATAAAATTTATTATATCCTTCTTTTATATTGGGGATAGTCATAAACGTTTCAAAATCAGCTAAACCCAGGTAATATTGTTTTTCATCCTCTAAATATATGGGCGGATTAAAATCAGCAGACAAAACAGAACTGTTTCCTGATATGGCAATTGTGGTAGACATTGCAGTTTATTTATGAATGAGATATTACAATAAATAATGAGTTTATATATTTTTTTGCAAAAATTTTAGGGATAGTTGACCACAGTTATATGAATTAAATTTTTGTTTATTTTCATAAGTATAAAATACATCCACTTTGCCATTCGAATTAAAATATTTGAGAAGTTCAAAAGGTGGTTTTAAATTTCCATAACTATCAAAATATATTACATTTTTGTTATTTTTAATATAAGCAGTCCAATGAGATCCTTTATTTTGTTTTTTATCCAAATTTACAATACCACATTCTTTCAGATTAATTTTTTTTGGAAGTTCATCGAGCATAAAAACACCTCTAAAGCCAGTTATTTTTAACAGCTTTACATATTTAATAATATCATTGTTCGTAAGTGCTCTTTTTGGAAAACTTATTTTGAGTTTTTTTTTGTCTGATTGCTTTCATTTTGACGGATCCTCCTTTATAAGGTCTAATAAATAGTCCCTTTCCTTTATATGGTCTAATATATAATCCTTTGCCTTCTTTAGAAGCATTTTCCATTGCAATATTATGTCTATGTATTTCTTCTAGTTGCTGTTTAGCTGCTTTAGCATCATTTACTGCCTTAGCAATTCCTGCCGCGCCTCCACCTAGTGCACCCAGGGCGCCAAGAATGGGAAACAAAAGAGGTAGAAATCCTCCAATTTTTTTGGGTGTTCGAATGATACGTTTTTTTCTCAATTTAAGTTTACCCCCTTTTGTATTTTTTAATCCCAAACCGAACTTTCTTTTACCCTTCATTATTCCTGCAACACTTAAAGCTGCGATTTTTTCACCAATAGAAGAATCTTTAGCTTTTACCCTATCCCAGGCTTTTTTTTCTAATATTTGGTCAGATATGTGTCTTTTTGATAAATCTTCAGTCTGAGAGTAAGATATATCATGTTCTTTGCAAGCGGAATCCAATGGATTTATACCAACGTCACCTCTAGTTAATCTTTTTTCCAAGTTGGTGCCGGGACCACAATAATTATATCCTGGTATATGAACTTCGAAAGGTAGTTTACTAATTAATTTATTTACTAAACCAGAGCCTTTTCTATTACGTGTTTTAATAGTTTTTTTCAACTTATGACGACCCACAGTCATTGAAGTTCTTTTTATACTAAAAGCACATTGACATTTTTCTGGTATAAATACTTTTACAGCTAAAAATATTTACTAGTGTGATTAAGAATGAGGATGAAAAACAAAAATTCTCATTACCAGTAAATAATCATGACGAAAAAATTTTAAGTAAACAGTTGAGAAAGCATGGTGACTTATTTTGCGGTGGTTCAAAAAGAGGGCCTATAGTTGGTTGCAGTGGTAGCGGTAAAACCAACGTTATGCTTACACTGCTCGAGCATCCTAATGGAATTAGGTTTGAAAGTGTCTATGTTTATTCAAAGTCATTAGATCAACCAAAATATGAATATTTAAGAAAGTTGTTAAAGCCTATGAAAGAAATTGGATGCTTTGAATATGATAGCGATGAGAACATTATTTCACCTCATGAGATAACGCCAAATTCCGTTATCATTTTTGATGATATTCCTTGTCATAATCAATCTATTATTAGGGACTATTTCACGCATGGAAGGCATAGAAACACCGATTGTTTTTTTATTTTTCAAGGATATTCCTCAATCCTTAAACGTCTAATTCGAGAAAATGCAAACTTATTAATTTTATTTAAACAGGACTGTTTGAGTTTAAAACATATATATAATGACCACTGTATATTGGATATGACATTTGATCAGTTTAAAAATATTTGTGCTAACTGTTGGATGGATCCATATGGCTTTCTTGTAATTGACAAAGATTGTAAAGTAAATCACGGCAGATATAGGAGTAAATTCGATTCCTTTATATATTTATAAAAGTAAAAAATTTGCAGTTTTATTTCATTTAAAACTTGTACAGCATGGATAAACGTTTAGCTCGAGACAAGCCGTGAAGCAGAAATATCAAAGCTTGAAATTAGCTACTTCTACTGCTCAGTCCGAATTAGAACAAACTTATAGACCAATAACACAACCACTTAAACAGCTAATTTCAAGTATTGGTAAATCCGAACCATTCGATTTAAAAGAAGAAAGAGTTTCAAAGTATGAAGATTTCAAAACACCTACAAAGCTTTATAAAACATCAACTCCGACGAAAAATATTCAGAAAACAGGAAAAACTCCGTTACTCCCTACAGAACTACCAACATTTTTAAATGACAGTAGTATCACTTCTTCCTCTTCTGTAGTACAACCATTGTCATCAACTGTTATAGCAGAAACTTCAGATCCTTCTAGTGACACAACAACAAATTTAAACTTGTCAGACATATTGAAACAAACTAGAAAAACAATTCAAACCTATGTTGGTACACCATCATATAAAGATTACTTAGCAGATTTTCATGAATTACCCAGATCATATATTGATGAGGGTGTGAAAGATACACAACATAAATTTGACCATTATTATGGAATAGTTCATGACCTCGAAACGGATAAGTTTTCTTTTGGTTTAACACAGATACCGGTAGAAATTATTGGAAAAGACATTAAAGTGGGAGGAATAACGTACACAGGCACGCCAGGTTTATACGAATTGCTTTTCAAAAAAGAACCGAAAGGTTATAAGAAGGAAGATTTAGATAATTACATGAACATTCTAGCTAAAACAAATGTATATCGTAGGAATTTTGATTCAAATGAACAAGTTCAAGGAAATACATCACACAAATATGTTACAATAATAGGACCATATTTACAAAGAAAGGGGATTACAAAGACAAAAACCTTGCCAAGATTAGTTACAGCATTTAACAAACCAAAACCTCCGTTTAGAACAACTAGAGCCAAATCTACAGGAAAGGGATTAATTTTGAAAACAAACAGATCAAATACAGACTATGTATACTGGAATAATGTAAACGAAATTGTTGATAGGCTACGTTTATTAATTTCATCAAGCGATGCGAGAAATAATGCTCATAGTAACGAGATTACCTCTATTATTGAAGAATTAAGAGAAGATAAAGTAATACTATAAATAACAGCTATCAAATATAATCATATTTATTGTTTAATGAAAGCTCAACATGACAGATGATAAATTTGGACGCCATATTTCAAAATAAAATCAAGAGAGAATAAGTGACATTAATAATTTAAAAAGGAGATTAGGTGAAAATGAAACAAATAATGAAATCTTTGCTAAAAATCTTAAGGTTTTTGATGAAAATTTTTTAAAGTATGAAAACCAGATTAAAGGATGTTATACCTCAATTGAAAACGTTAATAAACAGTTGCTAACGCTAAATCAAATAAGTAAAGATTTGCAATTTTTAAATGAACATGTTAAAAAGGAAGACAAAAAATTAAGTGATGATATCAACAAAATTAATAAAATAATGGAAACAAATATAAGAGAAGTAATAATTGAAAAACACAAGGAAAAAATTAAACAATTAAGAACTTTTATAAAAAGGTTAGATGATGAAAAAAAAAGAAATCAAAATAGCATTCTTAACAGTAGAACAATTGACCAACTCACTTTGGAAGAAAATCAACAATATATTTCCTTGGAAAATATAATGTCCAGTGTAATTAAGAAATTAGAACAAGAATTAAATAAAACAGAGGAGGAATTCAAAAATAGTGATAGTAGATCAACTACTTTCTTAACTGGAGAGATAAAAAATCCTTTAATGCGTTAGAAAAGGAGGTTACTAAAATTAGTAAAGTTTTAAATGAAAAAAGTTATACAATACAAATTGATAAATTGAATGAATGGGAAAAAACATATAAAAGTTATATTTCGAATTATTACAAAACATAGAGAGTGAACTTCCTTAAAATTGAATAAACAAGTTTGTTGTCATGACAACCGTTAAACAACAAGTCGTTAATAAATTACATAAACCTGCTAGAAAAAACTACAAACGCAGAAGGGTGGTAGGGAAAGGGTTAAATGATCTTTTTCAAGCTGATTTGGTTGAAATATTACCCTATGCCAAATTTAATAAGGGATTTAAATATATCTTGATTACCATAAATGTATTTTCTAAGTATGTTTGGGCCGAACCGGTAAAATCTAAATCTGGAAAAGACGTAACAGCGGCCATGAAAAAAATATTAATCAGTGCAAAAACTCCACCAAAAAACTTGCAAACGGACAGAGGGAGAGAGTTTTTCAATGTAAATTTTCAAAATTTGATGCAACAATTTCGAATTAATCATTATAGCACGTTTTCCAATTTGAAAGCGAGTATAGTAGAAAGAGTGAACAGGACTTTAAAGAATAATATGTGGAAAATATTTAGCATTCAAGGAAATTACAAATGGTTTAATATATTAGCGGATATTGTAAAAGATTATAATACAAAACATTCTTCAATAGGAATGAAGCCAAAACAAGTAAATAAAACAAATGAAAATAGAATCTTGAAATCTGCATTTACTCATGCTAAAACGTTAGATATAAAATCTCCAAAGATTAAAGTGGGTGATCACGTACGAATAAGCAAGCATCGAGAGGCATTTTCAAAAGGTTACACACCAAATTGGTCAAATGAGATATTCCACATTAAAGAAGTTAAGATGACAAACCCTTGGACATATTTAATTCAAGACGAAGATAATCAGGACATTCTGGGTGGTTTTTATGAGCAAGAATTACTAAAAGTAAAGCATACCGATGTGTATCTTATTGAGAAGATTTTGAGAAGGAAGGGAAACAAAGTTTATGTGAAATGGTTAGGACTTGATAAAAAATATAATACATGGATTGATAAAAAAATATTGTTTAATTAAATTGAAATTAAATTTTAGTTAAATTTGTTTTATTTCTGTTCCTCACTTTATGCTTTAGCTGATACAAATTACAAAGTCTTAATGTGCTAATTAATTTCAAATAAAATTCACATTTAGGAAACTAAAATTTTATTAAGTAAAACATCAAATACAATTTTTATTAAAACGTGTCAAATATATTTTATTTCTATGTTCCTTAGATAATATCGAATCTAGAATAAGTTTACAATCATATATTCTTTTTTCAAAACGGAGTCTATCTAAGTACCACATCTGAAAGATACTCCTACGGGCTTGTCTGTAAGCAAAGCTCCACTTCACTAACACATGCACCTTATTGTTCTCTTCCAGAAAAGATATTGTTTTCTTCGTAATATTTTCTTTTTGATCCATTTTCATTGTTTTCTTCGTAATATTTTCGTTTTGTTCCATTTTGCTTCAATTTGTTTTCCATTTGTTCAGGATATAAAGCAAGTAATTCCATCATAGTTGAAACATTTTCACTGTTAGGATTTTCTGTTGGACTTATTATATTATAAACATGCGTACACAAGTCGCCACAATCAGCTGAAATATTATTTTGAAATATTTTGAAATATGTATTGAATTCATGCCTTTTAAGTATAGATAATCTATAATCAATAATTTCCTTTAATCGCCACAAATTGTCCAAAGACTCTTGTCCTAAGTATATGAAGTGTGGGCCTTTTGTAATTTGTAGAACAGGGATATCATTTATTTTCTGAACCTGCAGATGAATGTTGTTTATATTCACACTGGTTTGATGAACTTGAGGAAAGTAGAAATTGTTTACAATAATTCCTTGATGAAAACAAATGTCTTTCCAATTTTCTTCGGTTAGTGCGATTGAAAATCCAGTTTTTCCACCAATTACAATTTTTGGAGAAAAATCATTTAAACTAATGCCAACAAGAACAAATTTTGACAAAGAATTATTTAAAAAATAAATTTTTCAATTAAGAAGCGTTTCCAAAGGTTTATGAACCACGGCGTTGTTCATAATGACTAAACGAGACTGAAACATATTGTGTTATTCTTGTACTTAAATATTCTCATCCCCACTTTCTTTAAAGTTTCGATTAAAATGGATTAATGAAAAAATAGATTTCCAGTTTGAAATTTGTAATAAAGATAAATAATTAAAATGGTAATGTATAAAAATAATGCAAAGTTTAATGTAACACTAATGATGGAAAAGTAATAATTTTTGAATCCGTCATAATAATTGGTACAGTTGGGGGTTAAAATTTGTAACTGATTATTTTTAAACTCTAACCTTTCTATCCAATTTGTATCAAAAATAGATCGATTTGGATAATGATACAAAATTTTAAAAAATTTACTTGCATTTTCATTTCCATTTATACTATTGTTAATTAATCCAATTTTCATAAATTTACAATATTTACTTAGAGTGACGTCTGTTTTATTAGAAAAACATATTTCACACTGTGTTACGCCAGGGGGATGATGAACATAAAAAACATTTTGGAAAATAAAATAAAGAAGAATAAATTGAGATCTACTGATAGTCATTAAAACAAATTAATAATTATATTCCAAATTTATTAACATTAAGCAGATACTTTCACCACGAAAGCAAAAGCAGTTGTAAAAAAATAACAATAAAATACTTAATTTAAATATATGTAAAAGTTCATAAATAAGGATATTAATAATACTATATAAAATGTGTAGCTTGAAGACTTATTTTGAATGGTTACAATTATTCGATTCCTATTTTTCCATAAACAGTTATTTAAATCACAATTCCTAGCAAATTTCTTATGCTCCACAATAGGATCATCATAACTTAACCAATCAAAAATTTCAATACCACAATAAAAACATTTACAAATATCACTGATTGAAGTATAGTAAAAGCCAGCTCCAGCTAACACTTCTGGTTTCAATTTTCCTTTCCATTTTTTAAAAGTGGAAAGTCGTTTTTCATATGTTTTAAAATAACTGTTATCAATTTCTTTGTCAAAAGTTTCTAAGCATATTTTGTGAAAGACTTATGAAGACTAACTTTGGTTTCAAAAACAACAAATTTAAATACCTTATAATATCTACATAAATATATCTAAATCTTCATGTTCTGCATTCCATTGATACAAAGCAATATCTTGGTGTCCCCAAGCTAATGTATTAAAACTATAGGGAATTTTATACCGCTTATCATCTTCGGAACTCAAAGCCAATTTATTAATTAACTCTGTAAAAATTGTATGTTGTCTAGATCGAAAAACATACATCGAACAAAAGGTTTTAGAATGATTTTCAACAACATCTTTATAATGAATAAAATCCAACTGCTTTTTAATTGCACTTTTTTTAACACCTTTTGCTTTTTTTGTTAAACTGTTTTCCGTTTTAATACAATATGCTTTTGCTCCAGTACCAAAGAAAGCAGTAATGGGTTCACCAGCATATTCATCTTTGAATTTTCCTATAACTGACTTTGTAATAGGCATTTCATGAATATTATTAAATTCATAATTAGATGTGTCAAATTTGTGAATATTTTTTATCGTGCCAGAATAAATATTTGGAGTTGTGACTTCTAAAATGAACGAATCGGTATCGGTGTATAAAAGTGAAATATTTTCCTGATAAAGAGATTTTAAAAAATTATAAAAGAAATCATACATGACAGTTTTAGATATATCTAATATTGAGAAGCCTACATATATTGGTTTATTGTAAGTAACTTGAATCTTTTGCATTTGAATAGCTACCAAGTTTTCAGAAAATATTGTTAAGTCCTTGAAATATGGTTTTTGCAATTAAATTCTCAGCACCATCTTTTCTTCTATTTTTTTCCCACTCTGTAACAAGTCTTACTTCAATTCTCCTATCAACATTTTCCATAGTCTTGCCATAAATACTATTATTTGCCAACTTGTAAGTATTACGATCAAATTCATTCTTTGAATCATTTCTTAATCTTGAATTCAAGTCTATATATTTTTTCAACCAATCAGATTGAGAAAACTGTAAAACTCTATGAACTTTAGTTAACTTGAGTCCATGTTCCAAACATTGTTTTAATAATTGATAGTGAATAACATATTTTGATTTATCATTTAAATTGGGTATTAATTTTATGCATTTAGAATTTGGCGGTTTAAAGTTTTCTGGACAAAACGGAAAATCGTTATGATAGGAATGTAGACTTGTAGGATATTCTAAATCAACTTCTAAAACATATCCCTTATTAGATTTTTTAGAAATATTCATAATATTTAAATCATTGATTTCTTTATCTGTTAACCAAACAAAATCTCCCGTTGGAATGTGCTGTGACATTGCATAACCATACAAATTTGTTGCATCATAATAAATTATGTATTTAGTTGGCTTTAAAGGATCAAAATTTAAAAGAAATGGGTTATTAGCTTCAGATTTTCTACAAATGCAAGAGCTCACACCACCGCGAACGCTTTTTTTGAAAAAGTGTATCATATCTGGATCAGTTAACAATTCTAACTCTATTCCAGTATAACGCAAACAGGCCTCCCAGTATAAACCTGGAAAAGTGTAAAAATGAGCTGGATCGAGCTTATATGTGGATAAACAAGTGCTTCTAAAATTTTCAAAAATATCTGCCAAAAGTAAAGTATCAGAGAGTAAGTAAACGTCGGAGTATTGACCAAGAGATTCACATTTAAACAATTGCCAAACCTTTACAGCTCTTTGGTATTCTGCATCACTGATGTGCTCATCCGTTAAAGTCTTATGTCGTCTTTCTGAGGTAAAGTTGTTTCTTCTAATTTTAAATAATCATCAATATAACTGTAAGGAAATACACCTTTTTGCCGAATAAGTTTAAATCTTTCTTCATCATTGAAAATTTTTTTTATTTCCTTACATTGTTCATCTTTTAAGCTTTCAGAGAGTTTTGATAAAGAATGGGATAGAAATTGAAAAGAATCAATAAACCTTAATGATATATTTTTTTTCTTAGCCTTTTGTGTCTTTTTATCAAAATAGTTATCCACATGAATAAGCTTTTCAAATGAAATATATTTTTCCTTGTTTTGTGCGATAACTGTTAGTTGTTCTTTGTTTAAGCATAATTTTTTAAGAAATAGATGAGAATCATAATTACGCAAATTATGCAATATAACTGGAATAAGTTAGGTATTCTGTAATTTATGTTGCAGAGTGAATGAGCTGGACCTCTATAAAGACCGGTTATATGACAATGATCTGCAACCCTGTCATTTAAAAGAGGTTTATTACAAATATGACAAACTTTTTCATAGTTATGATAAATTTTGTCCAGTTCGTTCAAAGGGATCATTTTTTTAGGAGCCTTTAAATATTTA
>JAUTXW010003858.1:442500-652610 GCA_030620095.1 Kuschelorhynchus macadamiae | reverse complement strand
CTTTCATAATCTAAAGAATTACGATTCTCATCTATTTATTAAGTGATTATGTAACAATAAAGAATCAATTAACGTTATTGCTCAAAACAAAGGAAAATATATTTCTTTTGGTAAAAAAATTATGGTAAACATGTATGACTCTAAAAATAAAAAGATAGTTTACTTGAATTTACGATTTATAGACTCATTTCAGTTTTTACCAGAATCTCTTGAATCACTATCTAATATTTTAGATGATTCTCAATGTCTTGAAATTAGAAAACATTTTTCAGACATAGAGCAATTTAAATATGTTAGACAAAAAGGAATTTTTCCTTATTCATATATTGACTCTTACGAAAAGTTGGATGATAAATCTTTGCCCGCTATTGATAAATTTTATAATGACTTAATTGATGAAAATATTAGTAATGATGATTTCTTTAGAGCTAAAGAGGTATGGAATGTATTCAAAAGCTCCACGAAAGGTGAATGTTCAGATATATATTTGAAATCAGACGTTCGCCTTGTAGCCGATGTTTTTGAAAATTATAGAAATACTTGTTATAAAACTTATAAATTAGATCCTGTAAACTATGTAACAAGCCCTTCAATGTGTTGGGATACTATGATGATGAAATTTACAAATGTAGAATTGGAATTATTGACTGATCCAGATATGCTTCATTTTTTCAAAAAAGGGGTTCGCGGGGGAGTTAGTACTTGTTCAGCTCGAAAATCGGAGGCAAATAATCCTTTTCTTGATAATTTCAATCCTAAGTATCCAACAAAATATATTGCCTATTTAGATGCAACAAATTTGTATGGTTTTGCAATGAAGCAGTATTTGCCAGAAAAAAACTTTGTTTGGCTGTCTGAGGATGAAATTAATGAACTTAATATTTTAAATATTTCAGATACATCATCTAGGGGCTATGTATTTGAAGTTGACTTAGAATATCCTCAGAATTTACATGAAAGCCATAACGACTTTCCGCTCTGTCCCGAACAATTTAAGCCACCAATTTCCAAGTATTCTAAACTAATTCCCAATTTAAACAATAAGTACAATTATGTTCTTCATTATCGTGCTTTGAAGCAAAGCTTAAAATTTGGACTTAAACTTCTCAAAATACACAGGGGAATTAAATTTACACAATCGCCATGGTTAGCTAAATATATTGATTTGAATACTAATTTACGAAATGCTTCAAAAAACAAATTTGAAAAAAATTCGTACAAATTGGCAAATAACAGTATTTTTGGTAAAACTATGGAGAATGTCGATAACCGAGTAGATATTAAGCTAGTAACTTAATGGGTGAGAGAGCGAAACAAATTAAGTACTGAGAAATTAATTGCAAAACCTCAATTTAAAGATTTAAAATTTTTTTCAGAAAATATAGTAGCTATTCAACTTCAAAAGATATGTATCGAATATAATAAGCCATTTATGTTGGAATGAGTATATTGGATATTGCAAAAACTGTAATGTATGATTTTTATTACGGATATTTAAAATTAAAATATGGAGATAATGTAAGTTTATTGTACACTGATACTGATTCTTTAATACTAGAAATTGAAACGGAAAATTTTTATGAAGATATGAAGCAAAATCTGGATCAATTTGACACCTCTAACTATCCTGAACCAAATATTCATAATATGCCGATATCCACATCAGTGGTTGGTAAATTTAAGGATGAATATAAAGGTGTACCTTTAGAAAGTTTTTTTGGTACCGGTGCTAAGGCATACTGTGTAAAAACCAAAGATAGTTTAGATAAAAAGGCAAAAGGTATTCGTAAATCGGCCGTACAAAAACAATTAAACTTATCAGATTATAAAGATGTTGTGGAAAAAGGTCAAAAAGTATACTGCACAATGTATGTTTTTAAGTCACATCTACACAATATTTATACGAATTTGATTAACAAACTAGCCCTGACAAGTCATGACGATAAAAGATATCGTCTTTCAAATACCACAAAAACTTTAGCATGGGGTCACAAAGATATTGTCCATATAGAATCAATGATTAAAAATTTATCTATTTTACAATCTGAACAAGAACCCAAATCTTAAAGACGATGTTTAGAAGAGACTCGTAATAAAAGTGGTTTTGATACACAATTGTCATCCGGTTTTGAAATTGGGAAAGGAAGCTAAAACTGTAAAGCTTTATAAAATTTGTTTCATTGATGATCTGTGTCACTAATTTGTGTGAATATTTAAAATGTTGTAACAAATAGTATTATTTAGTTGCTTTAGAACAATGACTGCTACTTCATTAGTCGTGTTAGTCTCCCTTGTTGGCAGAATACTATATGTTAATCATATTCCTAACACAATTAGAGCCGACGTGTGCATCAATAAGAATAAAAATGAAATTGATAGTTGATGAATGATTTACATAGATGGAAACTCACATTTGTTTACTTATAATATTTCAGAAAATGATTTAAGTGTTAATAATTATATGAAGATTAAATATTTCTTTGATAAAAAGCCTGTCATTTATTCAGAATGGATAGAATTTGTTCATAAAAAACATACTTGTAATTATGTATATTTTTATATAATATTATTGTTTCTGACTTTAATATCAATTATTTCATCTTACGTTGCTTTTGTAATGTATTTGAAAACCTGAATTAAAAGTTCTGGTATTTGATTTTTTGTAGTTTAATTTTTATCTCCTCCAGCGTTAAGTAATCTCCCTCCTCCATTTAAGTGGAGGGGACAATAGACTATAAAAATGTGCCGCAAATCATTATTTACTTAGTTTCTATATTCTACGGTCTCATAATGTTCAGCAGACAGAGACTAACGTCCAATGTGTTTAAAACATCTATACATTCTGTCGAAAAAAAACCATAGTAAATTCTAAACAGTACCCTTTAAATAAATCCAAATCAAAGTTTGTGAATATTGGTTTGTGTTTAGAAAGTGATTTTACGCCATGTGTTGAATTTGGTGGAAACAAGAACCAATCTATTGTTCTAAGTAAGGGTGATTGGAAAGACCTACTAAAATATCAGGGTGTTATAACAAATTACTTTTTCTCATCAAACGCCTTTCAAGAAACTATATTTTTGAAAAATATGTCCATTCTTTTTGAAAAATTTGGTGAAATGCCAATAGTGAGGATTACAAAACATGATAATTACGTCTGTTTTGGAAATGAAACTGTGTGCAGATTATGGGAACAAATACCTTTAATCGGATACAGATTAAATATTTTACAAAAACAGCAATTTAACAGTTACTTCGACATTTTTAAGAACAGTCTGTTTTCCGAAACCAATTGTCTTCAAAAAGTATATGATACTCTGTCGCCGAGTGAAAACCCCAATAGTGAGAATGTTTGTACTATGCTGGAATTATTACTAATGCATCCAATCCAGATCGAACGAAAATTAAGAGAAAGAAAATATTATGAAGAAATCAGTAAGTTTTGATGAAACTAAAAATCAACTTCATACGATGCATGCATGGACGTTTACATATAGAAAATCCCGTATGTCGCCTCAAGAGTTTGTAGACCAACAACATTTTAAAAGACGAATTGAATTATGTGAAATTATTTTAAAACCTGTTTTAAATAATATGTTAAATAGGATTATAAAATAAAACAATATTAATATAAAAAAATGTGTTTTATTGATGAATATTTTACAAAATATCCTTTTTTAATATCCATGAGTTATGTGTTTTGTCTAATCCCAACCATTTAACTAACACCTTATTTACTTTTCTTCTTATTACTTTTTCCATTAAGTATATGTCTGAATGTCTGACTTTTTATAATTCTTTTCCGTAAAAGCCTCCTTGAATTTCTGATTTGTTTTCATCTTCAAGTAAATAGGTTGCAGGATTTGTAAGTTGTAACTTTTTTATTCTAAAAATTTCATTTGACCAGTTGGGTTTGTACCCTTTAGAAAAAAATTATCTGTGTTTGCTTATACGAACAAAGTCACCAACTTTAAATTTTTTTAAATCAGGATCAACTGTTTTCATATGAGTAAATGATGATTTCAATATATTTTTTTCATTTCCCTTATTAACAGCATTAGGTTTTTTACCAATTGTAGAGTGTAATGTATTATTGTACACACTAACAATATCGGGCAATATATCTAACCATTTATAATTTCCTTGAAGACTAAACGTTTTCCACATTTTATTCTTTAATGTTCGGTTCACTCGCTCAACGATACTTGCTTTCAAATTAGAAAAAGTACTATAGTGATTGATTTTAAACTGTTCCATTAGTTTCTGAACATCTTTGGAATAAAATTCTTTTCTTTTAACTGTTTGTATATTTTTTGGAACGCCTTGCAGGTGTTTAGGGGCTTTTTTTAAGTCTTTGAGAATTTTTTTCATTGCTGCAGTCACCTCTTTACCAGTTTTTGTTTTAATAGGTAGTGCCCAAACGAATTCAGAAAAAGTATTGATTACCACTAATATATATCTATATCCTCTATTAAATTTTGAGTAAGGTTGCATTTCAACTAAATCTGCTTGAAACAAATAATTAAGCCCTTTTACGATTACTCGTTTTCTTTTAAAATTTCTTCTAGCGGGTCTATGTAATTCATTAACGACATCCTCCTTAATTTTATTCATTTTCAGTCTTACACTTTAAAACCAATCCTGCGTATAACACTCCAGCTGATGCAGAATATTTAAGAGATCTTACAACAGAAATATTATCACCATTACCGAGTTTATGACCTAATAGTTCAACCGAACTAAATATATTGTTATTTATGATAAAATCTATGTATTTACTACAGTGAACTTTTATTTTTTCTGCTTCTGGAAATGGAAACGCTAAAGTAGTTTCATCGCCGCTAATAGTAAAACAACGTCTTGTTTCACCATTCCGTAGATTAATTGACTTTGTCGAATGTCCAAGAACCACGGGAAGGATGCAAAAGTAATATGTCTTCATTGGCATTTAGGATATGAGTTCCAAATTTATTTACCGACATACTCAATATATAATATGCAACTGTTGCTTTTTACTTTAAAAACTTTTATTTATAGAATTATATAATATAATTATTGGCTTCTCGTAGTTCTTCAATAATTGAGATTATTTCATTATTATGTCCAGTATGCCCGGCAATCCGAGAAGCCACTAAAAGTCTAAGTCTATCAACAAGTTCGTTGAGGTTGTCCCAATATACATAGTCCGTATCTGTTTTGTTAAGTTTCAATATCTTCATTCCCAGTTTCTGCCTTGTTTGCCTATATGGAGCCTTAGGTCTACTAAATGCTTCTATGAGATTTTTTGCAGGTGTTTTAATATTTTTTGTTTTCGTTACCCCTTTGGTTTGTAAGTACGGTCCTATAATAGTTACATATTTGACTGAACCGTTACCTTGAACTTGCTCACTACGATCGTGATTTGCGCGATATGCATTAGTTCTTGATAGAATGTCCATATACTGATCTAAGTCTTCTTTCTTGTAACCAATAGGTTCTTTTTTAAAAAGTAGTTCATATAAACCTGGACTGCCTTTGTAGGTTACACCCTCAACTTTTATATTTTTATTAACAATTTCAACTGGTTTCATTGTTGTCCCTAAAAGAAATTTGTTTGTTTCCAAATCATGAACAATATCATAATTGTGATCAAATATATGTCTATAACTATATAACTCCTTCATCGATATATTTTCTTGGCAATTCATCAAAATCTTCCAACCAATCTTTATATCCCGGAGTGTCAACGTATTGTTGAATTGTTTGTCTAGTTTGCTCTAAAATATCTGAGATATTTAAATTCTCTACAGTACTATCACCCGATGGGGGTGTAGTTTCAGCTACTGTGCTTGTTTCTTGAATGGTAGGGAAATTACTAGTCGATGCAATACTCCTATCAAAAAATGATGGTAACTCAGTGGGTAAAACGGGAGTTTTCCCGGTTTTTCTCTTAGCTGTCCTTGTTGGAGCAGAAATACTATAAAATTCCTTAAAAGTATGAGGTTCTTCTTTTATGTCAGTTGGTTCCGTTTTTGCAATATTTGAAATTAATTGCTGTAGTGGTTGTGTTATCGGTTGATATGTTTTTTCTAATTGGCTTTGAGTCGTTGGGGCTTCTGACTTTAATGCTTGATATTTTTGTTTTACTGCTCTTCTTGATTTAACTAACTCTCTTGCTAGTCGTTTATCCATGTTTATAAGTGTATGAATGAATCGAACCTGCTTCTATATCTGCCAGAATTTAAGGGACAGTCCTTATCGATTACAACGAAACCGTAGTCTTCTTTCCAACAGTGTTCACAGAGAGCTTTAAATTTCTCAAATGTCATATCCATCATGCAATGGTCATTATATATGTGTTTTAAACTAGTTAAGTCCTGTTTAAATAAAATTAAGAGATTTGCATTTTCACGTATAAGCCTCTTGAGAATTGATGAATAACTTTGAAAAATGAAAAAGCAATCCGTATTTTTATGTCTCCCAAATGTAAAATAGTCCCTTATAACAGTTTGATTCTGACATGGAATGTCATCAAATATAATAACTGAATTTGGTTTAATATCGTGAGGGGATATAATATTTTCATCATTGTCATATTCAAAATAACCAATTTCTTTAATAGGTTTTAGCAAATTTCTTAAATACTCATACTTGCGTTGATGTAACGTTTTTGAGTATAAATAAATATTTTCGAATCTTATTCCGTTTGGATGTTCAAGTAATGTGAGAATGGAGTTCGTTTTGCCAACCCCTGATGCTCCTACCACAAGACATCTCTTTGATTCTCCACCAAAGAGATCACTATGTTTTCTAAATGGTTTGTTAAAGATTTTTTCATCATGGTTTTTAATAGGTAAAGAAAAAGCTTGCTTTTCAATCCACATCGTCAACAATAACTGTAAATAAATATGAAAGGAAAAAAAGTTTGGTATGGGTGTTAAGACATCCAAATGAAAACTCAGGATAAAAAAACGCGTTATAAAAACTCCAAAAAAATTGGTGGATTTTTACCTCTTTTGCTTCCAATTTTGGGTGCCCTCGATGCATTGGGAAGTGGTGCAGCCGGAATTGCTAAAGCTGTTAATGATGTAAAAGCGTCAAGACAATTGCTTGAAGAAACTCAACGTCATAACAAAGCTATGGAAAACGTTGCAGCCGGAAAAGGTCTATTTGTAAAGCCATATAGAAAAGGAAAAGGATTGTTCATTAAGCCCTATAAAGGAGATTTTGTAAAAAAAACATTAAAAAAAAGCTCAAATAAATTTTCCGCAAAGAGCTTTAACCAACATTGATATAATGAAATATGCAAACATTTTAGAGATACCTAACTTTAGAGGTGTTTTTATGCGTGATAATTTCCCGCGAAAAATTAGACAAAAAGAAACTGGTATTGTTAATTTGGACAGTGAAAAAAATGATGGTTCTCATTGGGTAGCTTACATAAAAAAGCAAAAAGATGTCGTGTATTTTGATAGTTATGGTAATCTCAAACCACCTCTTGAGTTGATCCAATATTTTAATACAAGTAACGGTGTGAATATATATTACACCTATGAGGTCAAACAAAAATTTAATAACTATAATTGTGGACAGCTAGCTCTTAGTTTTCTATATAAGCACATGAAATAAATTATTACGGCATGTCTTAAAAATTAACAGAATGTCTACAACATTTACGCTCACAGGGAATTCTTCTATTTTATCATCTGATTTTAATCCTCCAATCTATTTGGATGACGAAAAGCAATATTTATTAGGTTTAGCTGATTTTGAGTCATTTATGAGTATCCCTAATATAGAGGATGGAAACAATAAAATTTACGTAGATGGTAAAGTGATTGTTATTCCGGATGGAACTTATGACATAAAAGACTTAAGTACATTGATAAATAACAAACTGCATGAAATTTTTATTATAGAACCCTCTTCGTTTAGATTAACGACAAATCTCAATACCCTAAAATGCAGTATTAAATGCTGTAAAGAAATTGATTTCACAAAAGATGATTCAATAGGAAACCTTTTAGGTTTTAATAAACGGAAAATTAAGCCTCAGGAATGGAGTGAATCTGACAATGTTGTAAATATTTCCAAGGTTAATGCTATTTGTATTGATTGTAACATTTGTGTAGGTTCATTTAACAATGGCAAACCAGTTCACCTAATTCACCAATTTTTTCCAACGGTACCACCAGGGTATAAAATAGTGGAATCACCATTACCTATATTATACTTTCCAATTAGCGTTCAAACAATCAACAACATTACTGTAAAAATAATTGATCAAGACGGTCACCTTATAAATTTCAGAAACGAAACCATTACCGTAAGATTACATTTAAAAACTAACAACAATGGTTATTAGATATAATAGACCATTTGTATCTAAATTTCAACCTATTACCGTAAGAAAAACCTAACCACAAAGTTAGTAGTTCCAAAAACATCAAACGGTTAACAGCAAAAAACCATCAGTTTCTGAAATCGTTGGGTTTTAAAGTTTTAAATAATGAATATTTTAAACGTTAATGAAAGTCTATATGTTGACAACTCTGTAATTGGCTCCGAATTACATACCTATCAACCATTCATTTCTTCAAAATTTGATTATAATGATGAAATACGTATTCCAATCCAAGAATTAGACACATACACATTACCTTCAGAAAGTATTTTATATATAGAAGGAAATCTCGCTAATCAAGAAGGAAAATATACAAAAAAATTAAGATTTGTCAACAATGGTATTGCGTTTTTGTTTCGGGAAATACGTTATGAATTAAATGGAGTAACTGTAGACTCTGTAAGAAATGTTGGTTTAACATCAACACTCAAAGGATATTTATCTTTCAATAACAATGAAAGCGTAAAGCTTCACAATGCTGGGTGGTTTCCCAACAGAAATGAAGCAGACAGAGTTTTGGTAGATGATAAAGGTAAATTTAATGTATCGATACCCCTAAAGATGCTACTTGGATTCTTCGAGGATTATAAAAAAATTATTTTAAATATGAAGCAAGAATTAGTACTCATCAGAGCAAGTAATGATTTAGATGCTGTGCTCTTTATAGATGACACGGAACCCAAAACATTAGAATTTCCTACTCCAAAAGTCACGATTGAAAAATTGTATTGGAAAGTGCCACATATCGAGGTAGATATTCCTCAACAACTTGCCTTAACGAAAATATTAGAAACAAACAAGGAAATATTGTTAGGATTTCGAAGCTGGGAATGTGTTGAATATTCCGAATTACCTGAAGCAACGCGTCATACATGGCCGGTAAAGACAACTAGTAAACTGGAGACGCCCCGTCATGCTGTTATTGCCTTCCAAGTAGATCGAAAAGGAAAATTAAAAAAGGACATGAGTCAATTTGATAACGTTGACCTAACAAACATAAGAATTTTTTTAAATTCTGAGAGATATCCATATCACGATTTATATTTAAATTTTAAAGACAACAAATTTTCTGCTCTATATGAAATGTTTGCCAATTTTAGAAATTCTTACTATGGATTGACAAGTGAACCAATTTTTGCGCCTGAAAAATTTAAGACAACTTCCCCTATTTCACACATTGATTGCTCTCATCAGAAGGAATCGCTTCAAAGTGGTTCTGTAGTTATAAGAGTTGAATTTGAAACAAATGAAAATATTCAAAAAAATACCTCTATTTATTGTCTCATCCTCCACGATAAAATATTTAGCTATAATCCTCTAACAAAAATAGTTAAACAACTTTAATACGCATGCGTCAGTTTTAATATTTATTTTCATTTCATTTCACTTTCATTATGTATTATATGCATCGGTTAATCATTTTTCAACACAAATTACAAGAGTTAAAGAAACAGATAGAAGAATACCAATTAAAATTTGAAACGGTAAAAAAATTTCAATATTTAAAGATATGAAAGTAATTGTAGATATACAAGGATTTAAAGTGAAGAACAATAAGTTAATTGTTAAAGAATTGGCAGCATACGATGGATTTAAAATCAGCCACCACATATTTGAAGCGCCCTTTCCTATGAATCATTTACCACCAAAACTATACAGCAACGCTATTTGGCTAATGAACAATCATCATTGTATCGATTGGGATGAAGGATTTACTCCTTATCATAGATGTCGAGATGTTATCAGAAATTTAACCGAAAAAGTCGACTTTATTTATGTTAAGGGTGAAGAAAAGGCGGAGTTTGTCAGAAAATATTCTCAAAAACCAGTTATTGAATTTGATGAACAGCCAGCTTTACAGAAATTGGAACCATGCTGCTTTTATCATCAGAAAAATCTATGTTTTTGTGCATTAGCAAATGTTTTTCATTTGTATAACTATTTTTTTATGAAATAAAACGATTAGTTTTAAAATATATTGGTTTTATTAGTTAAGTATTTCCTTATACATAATATATGTTCGCTTAACTCTAATTGTTTTAAATCATGTATAAATTTTCTTTCATTTTTAATTTTAAGAAAATCTATACATGCCCTAGCAGCTAGTTCACATAATTCTGCAAGTTCTTCCTCTTTTAAAAAGTCTTTCACTAGAACGGGATCTTCAATATATTTTTTCAATTTAAGAAGATGATAACCAAATCCCAATCCCCTTATGTCATGAATAAGTTGTATTAAATCTAATGTTTCACAATATTTGTCACATGCAGATGCAGCACTCGCATATTCATTCAATAGTTTCTCGTAATAATGACACCATTGTGGTCTGCTTTGCATAGAATCCTGACAATAAGAAAATGATAACAAGTAGAATTCTTTACTTAACTTTTTAACAGCTTTCACTAACTTGCACATGACCACAACACCTTTTTATAAATCGCGGTGGTCCTCTATACAGTCACCCTCTTGGTTATGATGAGTATAACACGGTAAGTTTAACTGTAATTTCTTGTCACGTCTATAGCGTTCTGGCAGCTTTTCCCAAAATTGTAACAACTCCACTGACTCTACAAATCTTCCTAAGTAATTAAGAGGAATATATTTTAAATCACCCACCGAAATGTCCCTCAATGGCGCCGTTAGCGCTAAACAAATAACTTCACCAACACGGTCAATAATATCTTCGGTAGGTACTGTATTCAACGAAGCCATCTGACTAAATTTAAGAGATGAAAATGAATTGATCTGTTGGGTTGGCTGCTAGCACTTAAATAAAACATCTCCCTTCGGATGCACACGTAAGAGTGGGGAAGACCAATCACAATCAAGCAGAGTTAAGTAGGCGTGGCAGGGACAGGCGCAGGAAGTGGGAGACCAATGAAAAAAGTGGTGGGGGGAGCGAGACTAACCCCCCAATCCCCTATACTGTTGTGCTGAAATTAATTTTATTTTTTCTGACACTCTGTTTGCGTAAGGCATTGCAACATATTTTTTGGTGTGTTGCCCTGTTTTAAAAGTTTTATTTATTGTAATATATATGAGTGCTTGGTTTAATTATATTTTTAATAAACATTTCCGGAAAATGATTGGATTTCAAAGTGTCAATAACTTTTTGGAGCATTTCGGGAGGATATTCAGGTGATGTTAATAATATGGCACGATCGGTTAGCCCGATTAAAACACTTTACTTCTGATTATTAGGGTGGTGGGAGTTAAAGTTAAGGTAGAGTCTTGACCAGGTTTCTTTTGTAACCTATTTTGTTTTTAAACTATTTTCAAATTGTGTAATTATAGTTAAATCTAGAAAATTGGTGGTAGGTTTACTGAGTCTATAAATTGCTTAAAGTGAAAGCGTCCTTTATAGAATAACTGTTTTTCCCTATGATATTAGATAAACAATTTGATAAATATTTTGAAAGGTTGTAAAAAGGCGATTGAACACAGGATACTATTGATCTTAGTGGTATGTTTACGTTACTTTATTTAGGCAGTCCGTATATTTTTGATGCAACTGCATTGTGAATACTTAAATTTTTAGCTTATGTATCAGTTAAGTTTTTGCTTATAAGCTTTTTTATAAACGTAATAATTTTATTTTGAAAATCATTAGTTGGATCAGTTTTTAATTTTTTATATGTATTTGTGTCATTAAGAAGTTGATTCATTTTTATATCATAATCAGTGATGTTCATTATAACTGTTCGGCTGCTTTTATCAGGTTTAAGAATGGTGATTTGAGGATTATCTTTAATAAATTGTATAGTTTTTTTTATTGGTTTTTGAATTTTATTTTGAAATTTATTAGATTTGGTTTGTTTATGCCTAATCTTTAATTTGTGATTCGTAATTGCATTTACGACTTTTGACTTAATATTTTCCTTTATTTCACTGGGTTGATCGTGAATGGCTGATTCTACGCAAGAAATGTATTCTGTTAATAGTTAATTGTGTTCGTTATTAATTGGTAATGAGAAGCTAGCATACAAGGCCATAACTTCTGCAATATCGTTAGGAACAATAGTGTTGAAAATATTTTCAAGCCAGGAAGATGTATTGATTGTTATGTTATTTTTTCCGTGTAAAATACTAATTTTGAAAATGTTTTCTGATTTTTTTGTTTGTGTTTCCTACTTTCCAGCTCTATGAATTTATTACAACTGTTTTCTGGAATAATTGATTTTCCCTCGTTAAGTTTTTATTGAAGAAGATCATTTAGCACACTTATAATTTTTCTTGTTTCAGTAATGCATAAATTTAAAATTTTGGTATTCATATTTTAATAATGTAGTGAAATTTATTTTCGAGGTATAGTTTTTTTTTGGTGAAATGAAACTATGCTATCTTCTTGCCGTTTCGCCCGTCCTAGCAGGCATTTTTAAAAGTTTGTTTAATTATTTTTTGTGGCAACCTACAAGTATTTAAAAAACGTAATATTTAAAATACACAGATTTTCAAAATATTTGGTGGGACATGTACATTAATATATTCTTAGTCAGAGATTAAAATTCAGCTATATACAAGTAAAAATAAACACAAAAAAAAGAAAAACAGGAAAAATTAGTACGTACCTCGAAAATTGCTATTACATTATGCATATATATCTTCATGTATATACCTGTGTGCTCCATTGGCGACTAATTTTTTAAATTACCATACTCCTAAAAAATAACGTGTTTTTGTTCCTTTTTTAATAATTTAATCTATAAGTAGAATCAGTAATTCAGGATAACGGTTTGGAATGTTTTGGGAAATTAATAAAATATTTGTGATATCATGCCTGTATACATTTTCATATTCTGCGTGGATTAAGTTATAATAAATTTGACTTAAATTTTTAATGTCTTGCTCTTCATTTACGGCATATTTTTCTCTTTTTATATGAATCATTTCCTTGATAACGAATTTTTGAAACCTTTGATCTGTATCTAACATTTTTGTATTGGCGTAATCAAATTCATGTTTGGTTGTTTGCACGTGTTTGTGTAGAGCTGTTGACGCATTTTTCGTGTACTTGTGTCCCATTAACCTTTTTTCCAAAAGTTGCGTTGCCATGCCTATAGATTTCGTTGGACAATTTAAACAAGGTATCGAGTATACCAAATTTGATTTTTTATTTTTTTGGACTTTACTTTTTAAATGAGTAAAAAAGAACCCACTAAATTTTGTGCTTTGTGATGCACTATTATATTGTGTTGTGCGAAAATGTATTTTATTTCTTCTGACAATTGGTTTGTGTAAGGCATTGTAACATATTTTTTTTGGTGTGTTGTCCTGTATTAAAAGGTTGTTTTGTTTTCCTTTATTGTAATATCCTGTGTTTCATTATTTTTTTAATAAACTTTTCCGAAAAATAATTGGATTTCAAGGTGTCAATAACTTTTTGGAGCATTCAGGACGATATTCCGGTGATGTTAATGATATGGCACGATCGGTTAGTCCGATTACAACACTTCTCTTCTGATAATTAGGGTGGTGAAAGTTAAAGTTGCGGTAGCGCCCTGACTAGTAAAACATTTTGTTTTTAAACTATTTTCAAATTCTAGAAAATTTATTTTGTTATGTTTTTCTACTTCCAAGGTGAATTGAAGTTGATGATCTATTTTATTTTCTGGAACTGCAGCTAGGCAATCATCGACGTACCTTTTGAAAAAAGTTATGTTAAAATCCAATCTTTCAAGGACTCAAGGAGCCCATAGCACAGCCGTCCAACTGCTGGTAATACTCGTTTCTTAGTTATACAGGATGTTTAGCTGGTTAAACAAGTCGTTTGCAAGTAAAACATTATTTTTAGAATTGTCCTTAACAATTTGGTGAAGTTGCATTATTCGTGATTTAAGAAGTATTTCGTTATGTTGGAAATTTGGTACTGTCGAATTAAAATTATCAATTATTTGTTTGCTTACAGTGTATTGATATTTTAATTGACTTTGTAAATTATTTTCGTTTTTCTCGAGATAATTTAAAATTTTGTATATTTTTTCACCTTCAGATCCGTCTAGATTCCCTGTACTGCTCTTAATTGTAGAACCAAATCCATCGATTAAACCTCTTTTCGAGATCTTATTTTATCCGTGAATTCTAATGTTATTTAGTTTTTCTAAAATTAATATTTTACTATACCTAATTAACTTAACGTAGTTTTCTAATTCTTTACTTAACAGGCCATCATTAATATAACTAAATCTAAGATTATCATACTGTATATTTAATTTATCATAATCCTCGTATAATGTTTGGAGATTAAAATAATGTACAAAAGTGTGTTCGCTTCTCTGAAGATGTGCAGGGCCCAAGTCTATGGGAACTACGCCCAGGTTTTCGGTCACGTTTCGGATTTCTGTCCCTTGTCCGAGGGCGAGGAACCTGAAATAATTTGGGAAGAATGAGCTTTCTTCTTTTTTGGTCTTTTGATATTTAAAGCGTGAATTTTTAATGTTTTATTACCGTGAGTAGGTGCAATTTTGGGAGTTTTAGTATTTGGATCTACTGAAACAATATTTTCGGGTTTGTATTTGTTCTTTGTTTTTGGTTTTTTTCAACAAATACTTTTTCGGGGATTTCTGGAAGTTTGTTGCGATTTTCGTTAACTTTTTGGTATAATAGTCGGACTTTTTCTTTATGATTTTCGACATAGTTATTACCTAGCTGATTTTCTAAGTCAATGTTAAAAGGGGATTCGGTGTTTAAATGCCCAGTTATAATTTCATAGGTTTTAAGTTCGTAACGGAATGAATAGTGTTATTATATGCCATAGTTTACCTTTATTTCGATAGGTTCTGATTTGTATTCGCTCAGATTATTTAGTAATCTCATGTGTTCGATCAAGGTTGAGTGGAAACGTCCGATTACTCCGTTAGATTCGGGATGTTGACTACTGAAAAAATTAACTTTTATTTTATGCGCTTTAAGTAGTTCTTGGACTACAGTATCTTTAAATTCATTCCCGTTATCTGAAATGATTTGTTCGGTATACAGTGGTGTGTGAAATATTTAACGAGCTTATTAGACACTTCGATGCCTTGCGCAGAGTCAAGTTTATATGCTTGTACATATTTTGAAAAGGAATCAATTATTGTAAGAAATTTGCAATTTTCGAGAGAAATAGTGTCTACATGTGCTATTGGGAACGTTCTAGTAGCTGTAGGCGTAATGTTGTATTCGACTCTTATGAGTCTGCGGTCGTATTTTGTAATTAAACCAATTTCGTAATTATTTATGAAATTTTGAATAGTTCTTTGCTGGTTTGGCTAATAGTAAATTGATTTTATTCTTTTTTCAGTTTCTTCTATTCCTCTGTAGTTAGTCTTTCCTTCATGATGGTTTTGTATAATTTGATCTATTTCCTCTTCGGTTGTGACGTCAATCAGTTTTTTCGTACACTTTATTAGTTTTATTTGCGAATTTTTAAAGTATTGTTGAAGAACATTGCTAAATGTTTCGTATATAGGGTCTTCAAAATATACGTAATATTTAGTATTAGGAACTATGCGTTCTTTTAAAAATTTAACAATATCCTGTTCTAAATTATTTTGGGAAAGTTGAATGAGAGTGCGTTGTTTTGTTTTAAATAGTTTTATTACAAATGGTTCTGCGGAAGTTAAAGTTTACCAGAGAAATTTTGATTTGATTTTTTCTGTAATTTACTGGGCAATCCACGATTAAAATACCGATAAATGGGTTTTCGTGACTAGAGTGTACCGTGCCGTCGTCCTCTACGGCGTGCAATTGATTGTCTAAGTCTCCAGCTTCTGCAATTACTGACTCAGCATTTTCATTTTCCAATTCCCTATAAAAATTCTCCCAATATCCGATGTCTTGTATTAGTTTTGGTGGTCCTGTTTCGTTTAGATTAAGTTATACGAGATAGTGCATCTGCCCACACTATTGCTAATAATTCCTTTTCAATCGTTGAATAATTTATTTCCGATTCACTAAGTGTTCTGCTAGCGTACGCCACTGGTAAATCTGAACCAATTTTTCCTTGTGACAATACGGCTCCGAACGCAAGATTACTTGCGTCTGTTGTCAGTATAAATAATTCTTCGAAATTAGGATATTTTAATATGGGTTCATTAGATTATAGTTGTTTACATAATTCAAAACAGCTGATATAATCGGGGACTTTTACATAAATAATATCCTCCTTCTTTAACCGTCCTGTTAATGGTTTAGTGAGTTTAGCGAAATCTTATATTAATATAATTTTCTGTAGTAGCCTAATAGACCGAGAAAGCCTTTTATTTTTTGAGGATTTTTGGATATTGGATATTTTTGTATTGCGCGTATTTTATCGGGGTTTGGTTTTATTCCTTCCAGTATTACGATGTGTCCCAAATATGCCACTTCCTTCCTAAGAAATTCTGACCTATTTAGCTGTATTTTAAAGTTTGCAGTTCTTAGGCGTTCAAATACCTCCCTAAGCCCTAGTATGTGTTCTTGTAAGTTAGTAGAGAATATTATATCATCGAGATATACTAAACATCTTTCATTTTGAACACCTCTCAAGATATTGTCCATTACTTTTTGGAAAGTTGCTGGTGCATTTCTTAAGCCAAAAGGCATACGCAGATATCCATAATGGCCCTGCACAGTATTGAACGCTGTCTTTTGTATGTCTTCTTCGGCCATTTTTATCTGGTGGAATCCCGACGCTAGGTCCAAGGTTGAAAAATATTGGCATCTGCTTAATTTATCGAGTAACTCGGCAATATTTGGTAGCGGGTATTGATCTGCTATCGTTTTATCGTTTAATTTACAGTAATTTACCACAATACGTCATTTCCGGTTTCCTGATGCATCCATCTTTTTGGGAACTACCCAAATCGGTGAAGACCAGGGTGAATTAGAAGGTCTTATGAAATTCTGGTCTAACATCCTGAATCTGTTTATGCACTTCTTTTTTGTGTATTTCAGGGTATCTGTACGATTTTGTATACACCGGTATTTCGTCTTTAGTCTTAATAGAAGGTTTGACTTCGTTAGTAAAGGTCAATTGATTTTCTTCGATATGAAAGATGTCAGAATAACTTTGGTTTAAGATAGCTGAACGCTCTTCAGGATTCATGCGTTCAGTCCTAACGTTTGAAATATCCAACCTAAATTTTTCCGTGTAATATTGATTTAAATTAGAACTAATCTGGCCCCTACATTCAAATTGATTAAAATCAATAACATCGATTGGTTCTAAAACTTCAAGTTTTTTTGAATTTTCCGAGGGATTTAAAATAGTACATATTGCCTCGTATTTATTTACACGCGTCACGCATTCCGGTATTTCTAGTCCACATGTTTTCATATATGGTATAATAACATCACCGTTATTATACAATGTTATTTAATCTTATCTTAACTACTTGCTCACAGCGAGGTTGTAATATGTTGTTATTAAGAAAATGTTTCTTCTTTCGTAATACAATATCTTTGTCTGGCTTTCAGGGGTAATTAGTATATTTTTGTCGAGAATAATATTAGCATTTAATAATGTTAAATTATCTATCACTAATTGACAATTAAATTGGCTATGAAAATTAAACAGATAAAACTTTAAAAACTCTTTATTTTTCCCGAATATTTTTGAGCAAGGTATAATATCGTTAAAGTTTTCTATAGATGTACCGTGTGCTGTAAAACTTTTAAATGGATCCTTTTTTATTGAATTTTTATAATATTTTTGAGCAATTTCAGGTCGTATAAAAGATTTTGTACTTCCCGTATCGATTAAAACTTTTAAGTTGTTTTCTGGGAAAATAATAAACGGTAGTTTGCTCTCGTTTAGATAGAGGTTTATTAGTTCGAATTTTGGGGGTTGTGGTTCTCCACAATTTCCGTTATTTCCGGTATATTTGTTTCCGAGGCTGATGGGTGAAAAACTGATCAAATAGTTTAGTATTTTCATTCTCTAAATACTCTTCTGAATATTCCGCTGGTTGGTCTTCGATATTATACAATTCTTCGACTAAGTAATTAGGCCTTGAATTTGTTTGCCCAAAATTTTGGATATTTGTTCTAGAGTTATGATTGGGTTGTCTAAAATTTTGATTGGTTTGATTTGGCCTGAAAGTGTTTACTGTTGAAATACTCATTAGTGTTGGTTTAGCTAAATTAAAATTTTTATTTTGGTTTCCACCGAAAACGTTTTGATTATTAACAGGTACAGGGTTTTCCCGTATATCTTTCCACCCACATGGAGAGTTTATTTGAATAGATACGGAAATGTCGTAAATACAAAAGTTGTTGGGTTTTTTCTGAAGATTTAGAATATTATATCATTAGTGCGAAAATATTATTGGAAATGTCAAATTTTGACAGGTTGTCAGTTTTTTTATATAAAATACCCTCTATATTAAATCATATTCTTGAAGATCTTTTTTTTCTAATTTCAAATATATATACTTTAAATATATTCTGTCAATTAGTTTTGGATATATATTCGTTTAAACATTAAAGAAATGGTAAGGCAATTTGCGCTAAAACGTAGTGAGCCATGGTCAAGACAATTGCAATGAACGACGCCTTTTTGACGTTTACTGGTCAGAAGTATCTATTTACAAGCATTTTTAATATCTAATACGTTGGACGATGGGTTATACGGAAGAAGAGAAACTCGACATGATAAAATAGTTTTATTTACATGGTAAAAATGCATCGATAGCTCGTAACGAATATCATAGACGCGTTCCAGATAAACCAACACCGACTCGTAGCATAGTATTAAACATCTTTAAACAACTAAATGAAAGAAAAACACGTAAGCGAAAAGTTAGAATAGTGGAAAGAAACAATACCATAAAAAATCAATAATACAAAGTAGGTAAATAATAATATTAGCTTAAAGAACTAAGTTTTGGTTTTCTATATAGCCTCCTTGGTTTATAATGCATTTCTGAATATTTCTTCTAAATGTTCTGTGTATGTATGCGTAGATAAAATGAGGGGTGTTTAAATCGTCGATTGTTTGGACAATATTTTGCTCTAAAGCTTGGATGGTTCTTGGCCTATTGAAATATATATTGTTTTTCAGATAGCCCTACAAAAATATGTCCAATGGAGAGAGATATCTGTCATTTAAAAAATTGGTGACCGGCTGGACATTATGAGGAGGGGCACCATCTTGTTGTCATATCAAATTAAGATATGAATTAATTGGTAGTTGTTCTAAATGCTCCTCGATTTCGTTTTCTAATAACTCCTAATACCTTTGTCTGGTTAAATTCCCATTTAAAAATATAGGTCCAATAACATGATTGTTAAGAAGGCCACACCGAACATGTAGGGAATTTTGACCGCCTGAAGAGCCCGCAGATTTTCTTTTGACCAAAAATGACTCCAGTGGTAAATGTTGCCTCGTCAATGAAAATTATGTTTGACAGATTTAGTTGGTTCATCATAACACGTCTTTCTATTTCTTGGCAGAAGTGTAATCGGTCTATTTTATTTTGATCGGTTAATTCTTGAGCAGGTAAAAACTAATATGGCTTATATTTATAATGTTTTAGAACTGGGTGGATTTTATGCCATGATTTGTTAAAAAAAAAGTGGCTGCATTGGGAATTAAGCGCTCAGGATTTTCTAAAACAAGAATAAATAAGATAAATAAATTATTTTAATACAAAAGTTTCAAAATTACCTTCAAAATATAATAATATATTTAAATCTTCTTCAGTGTTTCTTTCCACTATTCTAACTTTTCGCTTAAGTGTTTTTTTTCATTCAATTTTTTAGCGATGTTTAATATTGCCCTACAAGTCGGTGTTGGTCTATCTGGAAACCGTCTATGATATTTGTTACGATCTATCGATGCATTTTTACCATGTAAATAAAATAATTCTATCATGTCGAGTTTCTCTTCTTCCAAATAACCCATCGTCCAACGTATTAGATATTAAAAATGCTCGTAAATAATTACTTCTGACCGGTAAACGTCAAAAAGGCGTCGTTCATTGCAATTGTCTTGACCTTGACTCACTATGTTTTAGCGCAACTTACCTTACCATTTCTTTAATGTTTAAAAGCTTATATATCCCAAACCAAATTGGCAAAATATATTAAAAGTATATATATTTGAAATTAGAAAAAAAAAGATCTTCAAGAATATGATTTAATATACAGGGTGTTTCATTAAAAAAACTGACAACCTGTCACAGTTTGACATTTCCAATAATATTTTCGCACTTATGATATGATATTCTAAATGTTCATAAAAAAACAACTTTTGTATTTACCACATTTCCGTATCTATTCAAATAAACTCTCTAGGTAGGTGGAAAAATATACGGGAAAATCCTGTACACTTGGGGGTAAAATTATTTTGACTTGTAAACAAGTTTTGGTTATTGCGATTGAAATGAGTAACATTGCCTTGATTGCTAAAATGAGCTAATTGAAATGGATAATTCCTTCGCACAATTTGTGTGTGGAAATTATTATTATTCGTAATTTGAAAACTTCTAGATGGTTTATTTGGCGCTTTGTTTTTATTTTGACATGATTCTAATTGAAAATCGTTCGTTAACATGCCAAGAGCTTCATTCAGATTATGCGGATTTTTGGTTCTCTAAGTAATACTCTTAAAGCTAACGCATTATGGTATTCTTTACGTATCAAACATGCATTGTTTGCGCTGTGTGTTGTAATACAAGAACAAATTAAATTAAGTATTTGTTGAATTCTTGAATAAAATTCGAAAGGAGATTCGTTTTATTGTTGCTTATAGTCTGCCAATTCAAGAGCTAATGTGAAAAAATCTCTTTTATCCGCATATGCGTGAATAAGAGATGTTTTTATGTCATCGAATTTTCGTATGACAGAAGAAATATTAATGGCAGCTTCGCCTTTAATTTTTAAAAATATACTAGACATAAGATATTCATTTTGAAAATTATCCTCATCCTCAGTATCGTAAAATTTCGTTACTAATTTTCCACAAATCTCTAAAACTCTAGGGAGAAGCTCCGCTTCACAAAAATCTGGTATCATATTTAAATATTCGGATTTTAATGTTGGGGTGCCATTTTTATTTTAATTTGGCTTAAAGAAGTTTCAATAAAATTTAATTCTTTACGAAATTTATTTTCTTCAAAATTTTTTTGCAACTGGAGTTCTCGAACGTGATCTACTTTTTCTTGAACGGTTTGAGAGGGGTGAGTCAGAATCAGAATTAAATGTACTGCTAGGTTTACTAAGGGGGCCTCTATAAGGCAAAATAGCACTTACAGTATAAGCATCAATATCTCCATGAAATAATCCAAGAGCACTGATTTTCTTCCAGGAACTCTTCTCACTTGGTTACTTATCCCTTTCGCCTAGCTAGACACTTATTTCATGAACTTAGACAGTTTTTTATACACCGCGATGATATTCAAAAAATGTCCGAATTTTCGATTGGTCTTTTAGTTGCCTTAATGACGTTTTGACCAATACTACCGACTGAGCCACTTAAATGTTAAACTCTGTAACGTTTTTAAAAAACAATTTTTATTTCAAAAATTAATCTTAACAGTTCAAGTTCTGATTCTAAACTGAACTACTTGGTTCACATGCAAAAGGCACCTCGGCGACGGAAAACGCTGATGTTGCTTGTCCCCTGGTTCAAGATTGGCTTGCCTACATGAGAACGATGAAGGTTATTATAATAACACGGATAAGGTTTCCCATAACTTGTATTTGTGTCATTAAGGATTCATTTTTATATCAAAATCAGTGATGTTCATTATAACTGTTTTTCTGCTTTTACCAGGTTTAAGAATGGTGATTTGAGGATTATCTTTAATAAATCGTTTAGTTTTATTTATTTGCTTTGAAATGTATTAGATTTGGTTTGTTTATCCTTAATCTTTAATTTGTGATTCGTAATCGCATTTACCACTTTTGACCTAATATTTTCTTTTATTTCACTGGGTTAATCATGAATGGCTGATTCTACGCAAGACATGTATTCTGTTCTTGGTAAATTTTGTTCGTTATTAATTGGTAACGAGAAGCTATCACCCAAGGCCATAACTTCTGCGATATCGTTATGAACAATAGTTTTGGAAATATTTTCAAGCCAGGAGGATGTATTGACTGTTATGTTATTTTTTTCCGTGTAAGATATTAATATATTAATATCTAATATCTATTAAATTAATATAATAATATCTAATTTATAATAAGATATTATATGTAAGAAAAAATAACATACATCGTCCTGGCTTGAAAATATTTCCAAGACTAATGTTACTAACGATATCGCAGAAGTTATGGCCTTGGTTAATAGCTTCTCATTACCAATTAATACCGAACAAAATTTATCAATAACAGAATACATTTCTTGCGTAGAATCAGCCATTCATTATCAACCCAGTGAAATAAAAAGATATTAGGTCAAAAGTGCAATTACGAATCACAAATTAAAGATTAGGCATAAACAAACCAAATCTGAAAAATTTCAAAATCAAATAAATAAAACTAAACAATTTAATAAAGATAATCCTCAAATCACCATTCTTAAACCTGATAAAAGCAGCAAAACAGTTATAATGAACACAACTGATTATGATATAAAAATGAATCAACTCCTTAATAACACAAATACATATAAAAATTTGTAAATTGATCCAACTAATGTACTTCAAAATAAAAATAATACGTTTATAAAAACGCTCACAAGCAAAAACTTAATAACTGATTACAAGATAAAAATCTAACTATTCACAATGCAGTTGCACCTAAAATATGCTATAGTATCCTGTGTTCAATCGCCTTTTTACAACCTTTCAAAATATTTATCACATTGTTTATCTAATATCATAAGAAAAAACAGATATTATATAAAGGACTCTTTCACTTTTAAGCAATTTATAGACTCAGTAAAACTACCACTAAATTATAAACTTATGTCTTTAGACGTAACTTCTTTATATACGAATATACCTAACGAACTCATAACTAAAGCAATAAAAGAAAAATGGAATGAGCTAGAAAAATTTGCAAATTTAAATTACAACGAATTTCTAGATGCGTTAAATATGGTGACTTTAAATAATTATTTCCAATATAAAAACGAGTATTACCAGCAATTGGACGGCTGTGCTATGGGCTCTCCAATTTCTTCCACAATTGCGCAAATAGTCATGGAGTTTTTAGAAAAAATAGTCCTTGAGGGATTGGATTTTAACATAACTTTTTTCAAAAGGTACGTCGTGATTGTCGAGCTGCAGTTCCAGAAAATAATAATAATAAATACAATTCAAAACTTTAATTCACCTTGGAAGTAGAAAAAGATAACAAAGTAAATTTTCTAGACTTAATTATAATTACACAATTTGAAAATAGTTTAAAAACAAAATGGTTTACAAAGAAATCTGGTCAGGACGCTACCTTAACTTTAACTCCCACCACCCTAATAATCAAAAGAGAAGTGTTGTAATCGGGCTTACTGATCCTGAAATACTCCAAAAAGTTATTGACACTTTGAAATCCAATCATTTTCCGGAAAAGTTTATTAAAAAAATAATTAAATACAGTACTCATAAATATTACAATAAAGGAAAACAAAACAACCTTTTAATACAGGCCAACACACCAAAAAAATATGTTGCAGTGCCTTACACAAACTAATTGTCAGAAAAAGAAAACACATTTTAGCACAACACAATATAATAGTGTGTCACAAAGCACAAAATTTAGTAGGTTCTTTTTTCATTCATTTAAAAAATAAAGTCCAAATTTGGTATACTCGATACCTTGCTTAAATTGTCCAATGAAATATACAGGCATGACAACGCAACTTTTTGAAAACAGGTTAAAAGAACACAAGTACACGAAAAATGTGTCAACAGCTCTACACAAACACGAGCAAACAACCAAACATAAATTTGATTATGCCAATGCAAAAATATTAGACACAGATCAAAGGTATCAAAAACTCGTTATCAAGAAAATGATTCATATAAAAAGAGAAAAATATGCTGTAAATGACAAGCAAGACGTTTAAAATTTTAATAATTTATTATAATTTAATCCATGCAGCATAACAAAATGTATACAGGCATGATATCACAAATATTTTATTAATTTCCCAATACATTCCAAACCGTTATCTTGAATTACTGATTCTACTTATAGATTAAATTAATAAAAAAGGAACAAAAAATACATTTTTTAGGAGTATGGTAATTTAAAAAATTAGTCTCCAAGAGAGCACACAAGTATACACATAAAGATATATGTAATAATGTAATAACAATTTCCCAGGTACGTACTAATTTTTCTGTTTGTCTTTTTGTATATTTGTATATATATATACATATATATATATATATATATATATATATATATATATATATATATATACATCTACTCTCTAATATGAAGCCCGATATGTCCCACAGACTACCCGAATCCCGGCCTAAATATTGGTTTGAACAAAGTGTATTTTATTGAAAAACAATTTAAATCTTACAGTTATTGCAAGCAAATGCAGAGGGGTAACTTTTTCTTGATATACAGAAATCGTTATATTTTCCAGGTTTTTTGAATCCCATACGTTTTTAGAAAATAAGAAGCCCGCTGTGTAAAAATGTATATACTTGTTAAATTATACGAAGCTTAGCTGCGTTGCCAATATGTTCAAGCAATACAAGCATTTTTATTTATCCTTAACAGTTATCATATTTATTTTTTATTAATAGAGAATTATATTAAGTAAACATTTTTAACTGTGAATAGGGTAAATCGAAAAACTGAAGAAGTCATTTTTGTAATAGACTAATATTTTCTATGCGTTAATGGAAAAATTGGTTTTATTATATTTACTACAATTTTAAGTATTATATTTCAAAGTATTGTATTGGATTTATCAATCAGATTATTAATGCAAGAACATGTTTTTGATTTTGTTGTGGTACTCTACCATTTGTTTTATTTTGATTTGATCGTATGTGGCGTTTGAATTAATCACCAATTAATGAAAAAATATAAAGTTTTATACATTGTGGTTACCTCCATATCCTTGGTCTGAAAATAAATGTTTAAGAACTTATAGTTTATCTGTTAAAAAATTATTGCACATTTGAGGGTCGTAATCATTACTAACAAAAGAAAAAAACTAATTCTTTGGATATAAAAGTTTATTAAAAAAATGTGTAGTTATTTACATATTTAAAGTACTAACTGCTGTCAAGTACTATTTTTAACAATATGATTATATAATACAAGAAAATGTTTATTTTTTTGTGACACCTTACCACTCACCGGAGGGCTATAAAAAATGTAAAGTTTTCATAGTGCAGCATTATTTAAGTCTATATAGTTACTAACACATTAAAACTAACTGCTTTCAAGTACTATTTATAACAATCGGATTAGGGGGGTAATTAGAACCAATTGTTCAAAAAGATTTAAAGTTCCCAATCAGTGGGGCATTTATGACGTCATTCTAATGAAGGTTTTGTTTTAAAATTTAAGAAATGCATTAAATGTGTTGACAATACGTGTTCATAGTTTAATACAGATTCAGGTAAGATATGTTTTATCTCTTTTATAATGTAAAATGGATCTAAAAGGTTGTAATATTTACTAGATAAAACTTAAATATTGTGAAATGAGATCTTCCATCTTAGTTATGAATGAATGATTTAGATTTGTCTACAAGAATACATTATCCATCCCTTAACAATTATTTTCTAATGTTTTCGAGAAATCAGGGACTTCACAAGAATCAAAGGAAGCATACATTTAATACGAAAGCTCTCACGGCTGGAGTCAACTAAGAAATCATGATTCTTGGGTTTAGAACTTGTCAAATTGAAACTTCTCTCCTATTTACAAAATTACAATTTGACCATTTTTCCCCATTTTCCACGAGCCATGTGTGCCATGACCAAGCATAAATATACACTTCCATTAATAAGTTCTAAACAGTTCAAAAAATTAAATTAATGTAAAAGACCAAGTTACAGAACAGAATAAGGAATTTTCATTTATAGTAAAAATGGTTAGTGACACTGTAGTAAAAATTCCTGTGAGGTAAAAGGAGTCGCAACCCGGGAAAATGTAATGCCCTATAAAGTGTTCTGAAATGTTTCATAGCCACTCTGTAGGCATTATTCACAGCATACAGTACATCAAATGTTCCATAATAAAAACTAAAAAAATTAAAATATTAACACTCCCTATCTCAAAAACTAATGTCTTGCAGTCGCATGTTAATATGAACTTCTAGCCCTAAAGTGAGTCAAAAATTATGTCCTGCATTTTTTGTCACCAACCAAAAAAACACCCTGTATCAAAGTATATACAAAATTTGGACACTAAATACAATTTGATATTAGCTCGAAAGCTGGCCTCATGTTTCGTTGCTAAATCTGCTTAAAAGCATATATATATATATATATATATATATATATATATATATATATATATATATATATATATATATATATATATTTGTCCTGTTAATGCTTAGAATATACTCTTGCTAATGCACAGGTGGGACTAATGCTTCACAACTATATGCCCAGTGTGTCCAAAAAAGTATGCAAAATATGGAAAACTTTATTAAGTAGGTATACATTCGGAAATTTTTCTTTCTGGTTAAAGTTGGTGCTTATAGAAAAAAATAGTTTAGACAGTAATAAACTTTAGGTCAGATATACAGGGTTATCAAAACATACAAACAAATGGATTTCAATATTAAAATTACAAAAAATACAATTTTTGTGGTGGCAGTTTTAAAGGCCGGCAAAGATTTTTCATATAAGTTATTTTTCACTATAAATAACTCCATTTAACTATACTAAATACGGAAATATTTTACAAAGTTGTCAATTACGATCTTTTGTGAAGACCTTTCAAATTGCCTAGGATTGACACTGGTGGTATAAAATTTGTGGGGTGTATGCTTTTAACAAACTGCCGTGCGAGACACTTTTTAATATTTTTCTGATTAAATACAATTTCTAATATTGTGTTTTATATATTTTTCTCAACAAATTTTCTAAATATTAGTCCGTAGAAAACAGTTGAATGTTCATTTAATTAAAAAGATAATAATATTAACCTAATAAGAATGTGTCAAAGATCAAAATCAGGATCTTGTAAGATTTATTTTGTCTTTAACGCAAGATATGCTAGTATTATTTTCCCTACCGCTTAACAATTAACCAAACCAATTACGCTGTACATTTTTTAACGTTCATACAAGTGCCTAAAGCAAGTTCTAAAATCCGCCTTGAACGTTTCATTAATATAAAAATATTCCAGCCACAATTTGTTATCTCCTCTATGTCACTAATATTCACTAAATTCACTTTCGCGCGTTTTTTTAAAGCCCAGGCCACAAATTCCCACTTCGAATTCATAACGATAATACACAAATATCTAATCTTCTTATTAAAATTATAATCCAAATTTTCTGCGACGCTGCCATGTCGCCAGTACGGATAAAGTCGTCGTATTTAGTAGGGCTTTTCAAACCCGTAGAACCTATACAGAGTTGTATATCATTTACACACAACGACTAGAGCGCCAACTACAGAACGATACCGTGAACCCTGACGCGTATGTTTTTAGAGAGTAACATGTAAATATAAAGCCCAAGCAAAAAATTAGGTACAGTTTTCTTTAACTTTGGTTTGAACGTAGGAAAGCTTTACACACGTTTGTATTTAGGAAGCCCGAAGGTGCAATGGGCTTCGAATGCCCGTGCAATATGACATTTTGGGCCAAATGACGGAGGATATATATATATATACAGGGTGGCCCAACGAAAAGGTCCCACCCTTATTTATGACTTTCCTGGTATATTTTGGGAAAAACGCTTGGACACGTCAATTTTGATTTTTAGGGGGACGTCTTTTCATGTATGATTGTATAATACATGTTCCAAAAATAAGATATCGCATTACACTTGACATTTTTAAATGGAAACCCCCAATTATTTTTCTATTTTTGGATTCTCCAGGAATTTTATATATATATATATATTCATATATAATAATTGATATATCAAGTATATATATTCAAGAAAGGGTATAACGAAACTTTATTATCAAAACGGAAACATTGCATACTGCTCGGTTGTTTAATACGTTACATTCAGTCAAAAATATTATATATATATATATATATATACAGTTTTACATTCATAAAATTTATATATATATATATATATATATATATATATATATATATATATATATATATATATATATATATATATATATATATATATATATATATATATATATATATATATATATATATATTTTCTATTATTTCGGTTATTCGTGGCTGTATTTTCCAACATGTCCAAGTACAACTCCCCCGTCAAGTTTCCAGGAATAAAGAAAGGTCCTACAATATGATTTCCGAAAATGCCGGCCCAGACATTAATTTTTTGTGGGTATTGCGAATGTACCTCTCGAAACAAATGTGGATTCGAGTCGCTCCAATATCGACAATTATGTCTATTTACAGCACCATGTAAATAGAAGGTACATTCATCCGAAAAACAAATGTTAAATAACAAATTTGGGTTATTGTTCAAACGTTGTGTCATTAATTCGCAAAACTCCAACCTTCTATCATAATCGTCTTCATTAAGCTCATGGACAAGTTTAGTTTTGTACGGGTGAAATTTATAGGATTTCAAAATTCTTTGCACTGTTGAGCGTGTAAATCCTGAAGAAGTAGCCAGACCACGAGTACTTTGGGTGTTGTCAAGAGCCACGTGTCCCAAAACTGCTATTTCTCTGGCTTCATTTCTACTTGGACGATTTTCCTGATTCCGGCGAATATTAGATACAGATCCAGTTGCTTCAAATTTTCTTATTAATTTAGCCACATACTTATGGTTAATATTTTTGTCTGGATGTAACGCATTAAACAACCGGGCGGTAGCTCTTGCAATGCTTCCGTTTTGATAATACAGTTTCGTTATTTCGACCCTTTCTTGAATTGAATAAATCATTGCAAAATATTATAATAGAACTAGGCAACTTAACGATTTCAAATCAAAGATAAAGTTGTTCTATGATTTACGATGACATTGACGGATGCTAAATTTCTTGCTGGTATCGGTGATTATTATTTTTTTCCGTATTATCAGTACTAAATTAAATGAGGCGAATTTTATAAAAAAAATTAAAAAAACTTCAAAATGGTTGAAGATAGGTATAAACTCTATTATACAAAAGTTACTAAAAACTTCCTGGAGAATCCAAAAATAGAAAAAAAATTGGGGGTTTCCATTTAAAAATGTCAAGGGTAATGCGATATCTTATTTTTGGAACACCCTGTATTATACAATCATACATGAAAAGACGTCCCCCTAAAAATCAAAATTGACGTGTCCATATATATATATATATATATATATATATATATATATATATATATATATATATATATATATATATATATATATATATATATATATATATATATATATATATATATATATATATATATATATATATATATATATATATATATATATATATATATATATATATATATATATATATATATATATATATATATATATATATATATATATATATATATATATATATATATATATATATATATATATATATATATATATATATAGTGTGTATCAGCCAAATGGAATAAATTCGATAATAAATAAATGGGGGCGTGTTCGGAAAAACGCTTGGACCCGTCGATTGGAATTTTTAGTTGCTCATTTTCTCCAATAAAAACTTTTTATAAAGGGTGTGTCCGGTAACAGTGGTCAATGCCAACTTTCTTATTTCAAATGCAGCACCCCGGATATTATTTAATTTTTGGATTCTTTAGGAGATTCTAAACATATTTTATGTTCAATGTCCTATACCTATCTTCAACTATTTCGGCAATATTAAGTGTTTTCAAATTTATTTTTAGTTTATTTATTTCGAATTTATTATTATTCATGAAAGGGGCTCTGGTTACTGAACTATTTATTTGATTACAAAAATTCGCTACAACACACTCAATACTTATTTACCATTTAGGTCTTCATATTAAGAATGTAAGCAAAACCCATTTTAGCGTTCCTTTTTATTGATATGGAACAAAAAGAGCCAGTTTTGTTTACTTTTAAGTTTTGTTTACTTTTGTGTAAAATGCCTGGCCTTTCTCTTTGCAAGACAGTAGTTGTCAGTGTCAGTGTCATAGTCTTTTGAATTTCGTTAACTGCATAATACCTAATATCAGAAAAATGGTTCATTTAACAGAAATGCATAAAATAACAATTCTACAAATGATTGGTTATGGAGATAACACACGAGTGGAAGTTGCCCGCTTATTTCATGAAAGATTTCCAAATTTGCCGCATATATCCCAAGGGACAATTAGTAAAATAGAAAAGCAGTTTCGCGAGCTTGGACATGTGAGGCAGATAAAAAAAGCAGCTGCCAATTCAATAAATGATGATACTAAATTGGATATTATGCTTGAGTTTGAGGAAAACCCACATATTTCTAGTCGACAAGCCGCCGCAATGTTCGATATTAGCTATTCGTCGATTATTCGAACATTAAAAGAAAATAAAATGCATCCCTATAAAGTGATACCAACTCAGGAGCTCATGGAAGACGATTATTATAGGAGAACTTATTTTTGTGAACAAATGATGGCTATGTTAGATAACAATGTTATTCAATTAGAACATGTTTTGTTTTCGGATGAGTGCACCTTTACACTTCACGGTCATGTACATCGTCAAAATTGCCGCTATTGGTCTAGGGAAAATCCTCACTGGATCAGTGAAGAACATACTCAATATCCTGAAAAGGTTAATGTTTGGGCAGGAATTGTTAGGGATCATATCATAGGCCCCTTTTTCATTGACGGCAATTTGAATGGCGATAATTATTTAGCACTGCTCCAAAATAATGTCGTGCCAACTTTGACAAATTTGTATCCGGATCCAGCAAACCCACAAGTTCCAGCGAATATGATATGGTTTCAGCAAGATGGAGCACCGCCCCATTACCAAATTAATGTCCGGCAGTACCTCAACGGAATATTTCCAAATCGGTGGATAGGGAGACGAGGATCGATAGAATGACCAGCGCGATCCCCTGATCTGACGCCATTAGACTTTTTCTTATGGGGACATATTAAAAATGTTGTATACAAAACTAAACCCCTCGACTTAGCTGACTTAAGAAGACGAATAACGCTTGCGATTAGATCGGTCACGCCTGAGATGCTAAATAACGTTAGAAGAAATTTCTATTTAAGATTAGGAATTTGCCAAGACGTTCGCGGCGAGCATATTCAACAGTTCCTAAATTAACTTTTTACTTTTGTTTATACATTATGAAGAAATAAATAATTTTATTTTTTTAATCTTAATTTTTGCAATAAATTTGAAAACACTTAATATTGCCGAAATAGTTGAAGATAGGTATAGGACATTGAACATAAAATATGTTTAGAATCTCCTAAAGAATCCAAAAATTAAATAATATCCGGGGTGTTGCATTTGAAATAAGAAAGTTGGCATTGACCACTGTTACAGGACACACCCTGTATAAAAAGTTTTTATTGGAGAAAATGAGCAACTAAAAATACCAATCGACGGGTCCAAGCGTTTTCCGAACACGCCCCCATTTATTTATTATCGAATTTATTCCATTTGGCTGATACACACTGTATATATATATATATATATATATATATATATATATATATATATATATATATATATATATATATATATATCTATATGTATATATATATATATATATATATATATATATATATATATATATATATATATATATATATATATATATATATATATATATATATATATATATATATATATATATATGTATATATATATATTATATATATATATATATATATATATATATATATATATATATATATATATATATATATATATATATATATATATATATATATATATATATATATATATATACTAATTTTTGTTTTCTTCGGTATTTTGGTTCGATAGTAGGAATAAATTTAAAGCAAATTTAATTTCATTTTTGTTACATTTTTATAGACATTTCGACCATTTATGGTTGGTCTTCATCAGTATTTTTTTTTTGTGTGTGTCTGTAACAATAGAAAACCGAGATAAGATATTTTTCTTAAAAGACTATTATAAATTGTATGGACAAATTATTAATAATATTATTTTAACATTTTAGATGACTTACCATAAGAAGGATCTTTCAGAATTCATCCTTATGCAACATTTAAAAACAGCACGTTTTCCATACAACACTCAGAAACAGCACATTTAAAAACATTGAAAAGAACGTCATACAGATTAAAATTACTATAATATTAATTGCTACGAGTATGTCTATCTTCGAGCGACACTGCTTTAACTGGCAGAATGCATTCATGTGAAACGTCGGTTAAGGAATTCTATGGGTTTTTTTTATATATATATACAGGGTGTTTCCTAAACATTGGTAAAAAATTCGTAGGGTGATTCCTAAGGTATTTTTATGAAAAAAAGTTATTACAAACATTTGTCAAAAATGCTTCCTAAGGGAGCTACGCCCCTTCAAATGGGGCACCCTGAAGACGGTTTTTCCTCCATATTTCCGAAACCGTTCATACAAAAATCATGAAAGTTGGTACATCGTACAAACTTTGAATGCTGAATCAGAATTTGAGCCCAGAGTATCAAAATTTTAATCAGGGGTGTACCATACCGGGGGGGTTGAGGGTAAAAACAACCCCGTTTTTTTATGACACGCTTACTTTACATTCTGATATCATGATATGATACCTGGAGGTTTTTTACGTGCAAAATCGCAATTTTCTACAGTAATGCATCGGCACCCTAAAGACGGGTTTTCCTCAAAATTATTGAAACCGCTCACCGTGAAATATTGAAATAATTGAAAAATAGTGAAATTTGGGATACTGCATAAACTTTTGACGCCAAATTAGATTCTGAGCTCTAAAACTTTGATAATTTTATCAGAGGCTTATCATATTGAATTGGTTAGGGTTAAAAACAACCCAATTTTTTGATAGTAATTTATTTTTGACATTTTGATTTTAGAATTAGATCTTTGAATATTTTTTACGTAAAAAAGATACCACTTCTGGTTCACATTCATTAGGCTATTAGTTTTTGCGAAAATTGCAATTTATTCCGTCGACGCCGTTATTTACCCCTTTAAGAATACATAGGTAAGCAGTAAGTATTTTGTCGTTTGATATTTTTTTGGAGAGTCCTTAGTGTCGAAAACAGAGGGTGATAGAAATGCTTTTCGAAAAACAAGAATAATACAAACTATTTTATTATCGAAATATTCATTAATTTAATTTTCGTATTACTTCACAAAAATTGTTGAAAATGACCACCATCTGCTAGGATACATGAATCTAGTCTTCGCCTCATTGACTGACGAACTCTTTTAAATATGGCAGGGGTATTCCTTATCGCATTGCAACCTGCAATTATACGATTTCTTAAATCGTCCACATTTTCCACTGGTGTGACATAAACTAATGACTTTAGATGACCCCATAGAAAATAATCTAAAGGGTTTAAGTCCGGAGACCGAGCAGGCCATAAGTGAGGTCCACCCCGACCAATCCAGCGGTCTCCATATGTTGCTGTTAACCACTCACGAGCTGCCATACTAAAATGCGCTGGCGCACCATCGTGCATAAACCACATTGCATCTCGCGTTGCCAATGGTACATCCTCAAGGAAGTTAGGTAGGGTTTCTTCCAAGAAGTTTCGATAAACCTCGCCGGTGAGCTTTCTGGTAGGAATACTGGTCCAATCAGCCAGTCACCAATAATTCCCATCCAAACGTTTAAAGAAAACTGATGCTGAAAACGATCTTCACGTATCTCATGCGGATTTTCGTCAGTCCATACATGATTGTTATGAAAATTCATGATTGCATTTTTTGAGAAATGCGCTTCATCGGTAAAAAGAATCAACGACAGCAGCTGAGGGATTTGAACCAATAGCTGCAAAAGCCGTTGATAAAATTGGATGCGTGGAGGAAAATCAGTAGGGAGAAGTGCCTGAACTCGTTGTATGTGGTATGGATACAACAAATTGTCTTTAAGAATTGTCCACACAGTTTTATTACTGATATTCAACGCACCTGCAATTTTTCTAGTGGAAGTACCTGGATCTTCCTCTATTATATGCAGAACATTTTCTTCGATTTCCACCTTTCTTGCTGTCACGGGTCTTCCCGGTCCTCTATTTTGTTTCAATGTGCCTGTCTCATGAAGTCGTTGATGTATTCTCTGGAACATTCTGCTGTCAGGAGCATTACGGTTAGGATATCGTTCAATGTACAACCTTCTAGCCCCTAAAGCATTACCATTCGCAAGTCCATATAAGAAATGCATATCAGTCATTTCAGCGTTCGTATAGCGATTCATGATGAAAAACTTCACTAGCAAGAAGAATGAAGATTCAGATTTAAACTAACTTTGCTTCCGATATCTGCACCAGTCTGCTATGATTTGAAAATGTTATTCTATCGGAATGTTAATAAAAGATAAAAACGCATTTTATTTTTTAATTTCCGACTGATTTATTATTGACAAATAATGACACTATGTCAAAGTCACTTAACTATGAAATAATGCCCGGTATTCACGTTAAAGGCAATGGTACATAGACCACGTTAAGCAAATAAAACTAATTTCAGATTTTTTGGCACACCCGTTATTTACTTCAAGTCTTCAATTACTTTTCTTTGTTGATCTCTAGAATGAATATCTTTTTAACGCACATTTAGTTTTTCATTTAGATGAGATCTATCCAACACATACTTACTAACTGTAAATTTCTCAGCAGATAAATACAATTTTCTAGAAAACGATTAGCCCAATGAATATCAAGAGTATCTTTTTCACGTAAAAATTCTTCAAGAGTCTAATCATCAAAAAATTGGGTTTATTTTTACCCCTAACCACTTAAGTATGATACGCCTCCGATAATTTTTTTTTTGGGAATCCTCAGCTCAGAATCTAATTTGGCGTCAAAAGTTTATGCAGTATCCCAAATTTTAATATTTCACTGTGAGAGGTTTCAATAATTTTGAGGAAAAGCCGTCTTTAGGTACTATCCCTATTGATATGAACTAACAGTACCTTTTTTACGTAAAAAACCTCCAGGTATCATATCATGATATCAGAATGTAAAGTAAGCATGTCATAAAAAATGGGGTTGTTTTTACCCTCAACCCCCCCGGTATGGTACACCCCTGATTAAAATTTTGATACTCTGGGCTCAAATTCTGATTCAGCATTCAAAGTTTGTACGATGTACCAACTTTCATGATATTTGTATGAACGGTTTCGGAAATATGGAGGAAAAACCGTTTTCAGGGTGCCCCATTTGCAGGGGCGTAGCTCCCTTAGGAAGCATTTTTGACAAATGTTTGTAATAACTTTTTTTCATAAAAATACCTTAGGAATCACCCTACGAATTTTTTACCAATGTTTAGGAAACACCCTGTATATTAGTTTAAAAAAGCAAAGATAATTAGGTTTGTTTTGAACTGTTTTATTATTTAAAAGGTGATATATTGTTTATTTACTTTTGAATTTAGAAGAAAGGGGGCTAATTTAGTTTGTCTTTTTTTTTTTTATTTTATATTAATTTAATGTATATATGAAGTCAGTTTTAGAGTTATTTGATAACGTTATAATATATTTGGCTCAAATTCTTTATGTCTGTTTTGTCATTTATAGCATTGACCTCCCGTTTTATGTATAACATTTCGAGAAACTCTCTCTTTTTTTGATTAATTTCCGTATTTAGAATAGTAGTATCTTGAAAGTTAAAAGTATGTTTATATTCTGTTTCGTGATTTGTAAGCGCTGTTTTATTTTTTTTATCATACTTGTGTCCATTTAAACGATTTTTAAGATACTGTGTGGTTTGCCCTATATAGACCTTTGGGCAGTCGTTGCATTTTATTTTGTATATAGTGTGTGTTTTTTGAAACTTAGGTGTTTTTGATTTTAAAGAAGAAAAAAATTGTTTTTGTAGGGTATTGTAACTTTTGTGAGATACGGTTAGATCTTGTTTTTTAAGGGAGTTTTTGTAAATTTTCCGACAGTCCTTGAATATAGGGTATTGAAATATATTTATTTTTATTGTTTTGATTGTTGCTGAGGTTAGAATTATTTTTATTAATGTTATTTAATCGGGACTTAAAAATTGGGTTTATTAATTTCATTGGGTAGTTGTTTTTTAATAAAGTATTTTTTGCTTTTTGGATAGCTTCTTGTCGAAATTCTAGATCGCTTAATTTGCCCTATCCGCGAGCCCTATAATGACAGATTTTTTTTGGGAGTGTGGGTGTTGCGAAAGATAGCTTATGTATCTACCAGACCAAGTATTTTTTGTATACCACTTTGTTTTTATGCAAGTTTCTTTGTTATATAAGGTCATGTCTAGAAAATTTATTTTTTTATCTTTTTCAGTTTCGATGGTGAAATTAAGTTTTTGGTGAAAATTGTTAAACGCGTTAAGGATATATTCGCATTTTCCTTGTGGTATGATTGTTAAACAATCATCAACGTATCTGTAGAAGAATGGAAGTTTAAAATTTAAGTTTTTAATAACGTTGTTTTCTAATTCTTCCATCACTAATTGTGCAACGACACTTGAAATAGATGAGCCCATTGCACAGCCGTCAAGTTGTTTATAGAATTTGTTTTTATGCATAAAGTAAGTGGATTTTGGAACTAATTCTATTCCTTTTAAAAAATCATCAAGTGGGATATCAGTATGTTTTTTTATATCATTCCATTTTTTCCTGATGATTTCGAATGTTAGATCAATTGGAATGTTAGTATATAGTGAGACTACGTCTAGCGAGATTAAAGTGTGGTTATTTGGTATTTGGATGTTTTTTATTTTTTCTTTAAAATCCCAAGAGTCTTTGATGAAAGTATCAGTTTTGTTTATGACATTTGCTATAATAGTTTTCAGGAATTTTGAGAGACCATTTAGAGGTGATTGGATACATGAGATGATAGGCCGTAAGGGTATACCATCCTTATGCAGTTTTGGTAGCCCGTATATTTTTGGCGCTTGAGCGTTATGTATTTTTAAATTTTTTGCTATGGTGGTATAAATATAGTTTTTGTTTTCCCAGATTTTGATTAGTTCATTAATTAAAAATATACGGGCTACCAAAACTGCGGATAGGGCAATCAAATTAAGCGATCTAGAATTTCGACAAGAAGCTATCCAAAAAGCAAAAAATAAATACTTTATTAAAAAACAGCTACCCAATGAAATTAATAAACTCAATTTTTAAGTCCCGATTAAATAACATTAATAAAAATAATTCTAACCCCAGCAACAATCAAAACAATAAAAATAAATATATTTCAATACCCTATATTCAAGGATTGTCGGAAAATTTACAAAAATCCCTTAAAAAACAAGATCTAACCGTATCTCACAAAAGTTACAATACCAACAATTTTTTTCCTCTTTAAAATCAAAAACACCTAAGTTTCAAAAAACACACACTATATACAAAATAAAATGCAACGACTGCCCAAAGGTTTATATAGGGCAAACCACACAGTATCTTAAAAATCGTTTGAATGGACACAAGTATGATAAAAAAAATAAAACAGCGCTTACAAATCACGAAACAGAATATAAACATACTTTTAACTTTCAAGATACTACTATTCTAAATACGGAAATTAATCAAAAAAAGAGAGAGTTTCTGGAAATGTTATACATAAAACGGGAGATCAATGCTATAAATGACAAAACAAACATAAAGAATTTGAGCCAAATATATTATAACATTATCAAATAACTCTAAAACTGACTTCATATATACATTAAATTAATATAAAATAAAAAAAAAACAAACTAAATTAGCCCCCTTTCTTCTAAATTCAAAAGTAAATAAACAATATATCACCTTTTAAATAATAAAACAGTTCAAAACAAATCTAATTATCTTTGCTTTTTTAAACTAATATATATAAAAAAAAAACCCATAGAATTTCTTAACCGACGTTTCACATGAATGCATTCTGCCAGTTAAAGCAGTGTCGCTCGAAGATAGACATACTCGTAGCAATTAATATTATAGTAATTTTAATCTGTATGACGTTCTTTTCAATGTTTTTAAATGTGCTGTTTCTGAGTGTTGTATGGAAAACGTGCGGTTTTTAAATGTTGCATAAGGATGAATTCTGAAAGATCCTTCTTATGGTAAGTCATCTAAAATGTTAAAATAATATTATTAATAATTTGTCCATACAATTTATAATAGTCTTTTAAGAAAAATATCTTATCTCGGTTTTCTATTGTTACAGACACACAAAAAAAAATACTGATGAAGACCAACCATAAATGGTCGAAACGTCTATAAAAATGAAACAAAAATGAAATTAAATTTATTTTAATTTTATTCCTTTTATCGAACCAAAATACCCAAGAAAACAAAATTAGAATATATATGTATAAAAGGTTCAGAACTAAACAAAAAAAAATATATATATATATATATATATATATATATATATATATACAGGGTGTTCAAAGTTAAGTAGGCACCATTGCTGACTTTTTTGTTATGAGAGCTATGGTATCGGTTAAATTATGAAAGTTTTTGTATTTTTTCTTGCTGACTACGATAGTGAAAGCAGAAAAACAATAGAATGTACGGTTCTCGAGATATTTACAAAAAAGTATATTTCTTTAATAGAACACCCTGTATATGCCTACTTCATTCGATTCGCCGTCAAAAATGTAATAAAAGTTGTTCTTTATCATTTTTGCCTAAAGTGCAAAATAACAGAAAAAAACAGCAATTTTTAATTTTAATCTAGTTGCCTACGGCATAAAAACAATATTAGAGACGGCGCTGACATTCACTAAATCTAATGTCAAGCTATTTTCAATAGTAAGCTTGCTCTATTATTAATAGAATAAAAATGGTGTTTACTCACTTAGAGAAGTGTAATATGGTGGAAATGTATATTTTGCGCAGAAAAAATACTACCGAGGCACTTCAGCGTTATAACGAAAAGTATTTATCTCCCAAACCGTCGCTCGTCATTTATTTTTAAAACTTGGTTCATGTAGGAAAATTTAGTTTTTTAGCAATAACTTAATAATTAAGGACAAGCATTTAGATTGGTTTATTGAAGTCACATAAATAACAACCAAGAGCAGGGTGAGATCTTATTACTAAAGATTAAGTATAAACTAAAATGTGTTACATAAATCACTTTAAGGTTTTATCACAAATAGAGATGTAACACAGATACATTTCAAGGGTCGAGGAGAAGGAAGAACTTTATAAGTGAAGAAACTGAAATAAATTTGTTAGCGTACTTTGACACCTATCCTGAAAATTCCATAAGGGACCTTTGCAATGACAGTTGTTTGTGTTTAGGAACTATTCATGTTTTTTGAAAAAAACACAAATTTGTTCCATACAACTACAATATCGCCTAATACAAACCTTAGAAACAGGTGATTTCCAAAGACGACTTGATTTTTGTACATGGTTTCTTAATCAATGCAGGGTAATTCATAATATTATAATAAAACAAATAAAACAATAATACTAGCTGCATACTGCATAATGTTTTATTTACAGTTTCTGGTTGAAAATAAATTTGAATAATGAAGAACGAAATAGGTAGATAATAAAAAATGCTAGAAAACATCACCATGTTGTACGCACAGCTGGCACCTCTTACATATGCTTCTGGTAACATTGATTAACATTTTTCTGTCAATACCAAGAATCACATCGGTAATACTTTGTCTTAACTCGTCAACGTTTGGATACTTTTTTTAGGTAAACTCTGTCCTTTGTCGTATCCCCATAAAAAGAAATGTAAAGGTGTGATATCCAGGGACCTTGGAGGCCAGCGTATTGGGCCTTTTTTACCTATCCACGTATTCTCAAAGTATCTTTGAAGTAGTTGCTGGACAACTTGGGTGTGCCCCATCCTGCTGAAAATACATGCATCTTCTTTCCTCTAAACACACATCGTCCACATAATTTTCTAAAATTTTTGATATTATTTCCAGGTACCGGTCTCCATTTAAAGTGCCTTCACAAAAATGAGGTCCAATAATTCTTCCTTTGTATTTTCCACACCATACGTTTAAACTGAATGGCCTGTGAGGATTACGCCGGTGGACTTGCATGGGATTTTCCCGTAACCAATAATGACGATTTTTTCGGTTAAACATTCCCCCATTGGAAAGTGGAAAGCTTCGTCACTTCATAAAACCATTTGTGTTAAATTAGGAAATATCCTGCATTGATTAAGAAACCTTGTACAAAAATCAAGTCGTCTTTGGAATTGACCTGCCAAGGTTTGTATTAGGCGATATCTGTATGGAACAAATTTGTGCTTTTCTAAAACGGCATGAATGGTTTCTAAACACAAACCACTGTCATTGCAAAGGTCTCTTATAGAATTTTCAGGATAGGTTTAAAAGAACGCTAACACATTTATTTCAGTTTCTTCACTTATTATAAAGGTCTTTCTTCTCCTCGATTTTTGAAATGTGTCGGTATTAGACCTGCATTTGCGATAAAGCTTTAAAAATAAACGACGGTTTGGGAGTCTGCGATTTGAATACTTCTCGCTATAACGCTGAAGTGCCTCGGTACTATTTTCTGCACAGAGTATACATTTCCACTATATCACACTTCTCTAAGTGAGTAAACACCATTTTTATTCTGTTAATAATAGCGCAAGCTTATTATTAAAAATAGCTTCACATTAGAGTTAGTGAATGTCAGCGCCGTCTCTACTATCGTTTAGGCAATAGGCAACTAAATTAAAATTAAAAATTCCTGTTTTCTCTGTTATTTTGCACTTTAGGCAAAAATGATAAAGAACAAGTTTTATTATATTTTTGACGGCGAATCGAATGAAGTAGACATATACAGGGTGTTCAATTAAAAATATATACTTTTTTGCCAATATCTCGAGAACCGTATATTCTATTGTTTTTCTACTTTCATAATTTAACGGACATCGTAGCTCTCATAACAAAAAAGTTAGCAATGGTGCCAACTTAACTTTGAACACCCTGTATATATGTATATATATATATAAATATATATATATATATATATATATATATATATATATATATATGTATATAAATAAAACATATTTTAGGCATCTAGGGACGCCAAAAGGCGAAGATTTGTAAAAAAGGGTGGTTTTTTCAGATTACAAAAATTTTATTTGGCCGCCATTTTGTTCCGCCTTCTTGAATTATTACCACACTTTTAGTAGTTCAATTCTATACTACAATTAGTTATGGCACACAATTTGAAATCAGGGCATTAAGTAGTTTTTGAGGCTGAATATTAAATACTTTATTAAGCCGCCATTTTGTTCCGCCATCCTGGATTCGTAACAAAATTTTACAAGTTGATTCCTACATAATACTTGATTTTTGTACACAATTTGAGGTAAATTGGAAAAGCACTTTTTTAGTAATAATTTTTTTAACATTTCACAAGGCCGCCATTTTGTTTTGCCATATTGGATTTCTACCAAATTTGCAAAATTTGAAATAAATTGGATGATTATTTTTAATATTAATTTTTTTAACAATTCACTAGGCTGCCATTTTGTTTCGCCATGTTGGATTTTTTCCAAAATGTTACCAGGTCATCTCCATATGACCCTTAATTTTTGACACACAGAACGCCGGAATCCAGAAAATATGTTTTTCGTCATCTAGGGACCCTGAAACGTAAAGATCTGAAAAAATCTGGGAGGGTGATTTTTTCACGATTACAATACTTCCCTTTTATGAGGGAAGTAATGATAAAATATTGTATCTTCCTAATCATCTTCAATACAATTCTAATACATGGTCGATGTTTGTGACATCGGTAATTAGATACACTTCTAGTTTGCTTTAAAGAACAAATAACGATTCACAATTCGATGAGTGAAATACATTACATCATAGCCGATGCCGATTTTTAATAGTCAAATTGTGTGATGAGCAATACGTCGAAGCATTATGAGTTTTTCATCAAGAGACTTGACAGATTCTGTAAGCGCATGCTTATACACAATATGCCGACATTTGAGTTCAAGTTTATTTTTAATGGGAGACATTAGGGATACAAAGTCGGTTAAACTAACGGAAAGTTGCGCATGCATACAGTTTGTTACAAATTCGAGGTACGAGCATTGAAGACGGTAATATTAATTTTACTTTTTATTTCAGTCCCCCTAGTTTTCCCACAATTTGTGTTAACTCCGTCTTAGCAATTAGAGTTGATATTTACTTTGACCTGCTGTAATTATGCAATCGTAAAGTAATCTATGGGTAATCAATCTACACTGTCCCTCAAAAAGTTTGGCCTAATAGAAAATTATGTTGGTTCTTAAAAAAAAATTATATTTTTCTCGTTAATATTTTTTAAATATTTTATTTTTATAAACCATAATGATTACGAAAAACTCATTTGTTGATTGATTAAAGCGATAATTTACAATACATTAACAAAAGTACACACAACCAAAACATATTCCATTACAACTGTCGAGAGACCGTGCAAATATTCTAAGGTTAGCCCTCATTAAACACTTCAATCGGTAAATATCTTGTCTCTTTTTCTAATTCGCAGAGTTAATATGCTGTTTCGTTTATATGCTGTTATAGAAGCTTGGTAACGCTGTAGGGATGTGACAACTTACTCGAAATTTTGGCGGATGTTTTAGCGTAGCTTTTGCGCAAATGTATATTAGATATAAATGGATGTCACAACGATGGTATAAATTTAATCATTGTTTTAACAGTTATCTAATATTTCTTTACGGAAATAAAGTCCCCTTTAAATTCTATAAAAGTCATATTTTTGTTTTTTTATATATATATATATATATATATATATATATATATATATATATATATATATATATATATCCTTTCAGGGGTAACGTGACTTGGTGGTACACGAAGGTTAACGTCGGACTCACAGTCCCTAATTTTGGTCTATTTTTTTTTACTGCTACAGTAAAAACAACGACGACGACGATTAGGCTGTGGATTAATTGGTTTTTCGATACGGCAAATTGCTTTGATTCTTGACCTAATTGATCTTGGAATTTGTTGATTTAAATATCGACGTTTTAGGTGATCATTTAGAAGTTCCGTACCTACGGCTTCTAAACAAACCTTCTCTGTGTCATATCTATAGGATTTGATTTAAATTTGTTTATTATAAATGAGTTGATCCCGGCTACATTCATTGCCGAATAAAAAATTACCATAAGCCGTCGACAAGTGGCTCGAGCGCAATTGTAGGCGGCACACATTTTATCAACTAGGTCTATACACCTGCTTTAGATTTATTATAATCAATTATGATCTGTGGCCTACCCGTAGATTCGTCTAGCAAATCGTCATGGTGTATAGTTGACAGTAAAATGACATTTTTGTTTTTTCTTGGTGTATATGAAACAATGGTAGCTTTTCCCTGAAAACTTACTAACTTACTAAACAAACTAACTTACTAAACATACTTGCTTTTCTGGCCTCCCAGGATCAGTAAATTTCAGTGGAAGCTTCGGTTTATTTTTTCTTATGGTGCCAATCATAGTAAGGTTATGTTCGTTTAATAGTAGCTCGGCCAAGTTCAAGCTTCTAAAAAATTGTCCATCGTGACATTTCTATTAAAACCAGCTATCGGCTTACAAAGGGGAGGAACAAGGGAAATATTGCTTGTATCAACTTTGTACGGTCCAGCTGGCTGTTGTCCAACATAAACTTTTAGGTTTGCGGTGTAAGGAAAGCTGCACCTGCCACGAAAGTCTTCCAGTTTTTCATCCACTGTTGTATATGCGTATAAGCTATGCACAAAAGTCCTAGTAGCGCCCTAAGTTATCAGTTTTCTTTGCGGACCTATAAATATTGGAATCGTATGCACACATTTCAATAAATGTTATCTACAGTTTTTTGTAACATCTCTTCAGTGAAACAACAACTCCATATCTCTGATGCATTATTCTTATTTCGTACTTTCCCTTTTACTCCAGAAATTTTTACATTGATTATATTTTCCCGGCGAGTTCGTACCCGTCGGTGTCCTACATGCTTTCTCCATTTAGTTTTTCTGTTCTTACCAATGAAATATGGCACTCTTTGTGGAACATGGATCAGTTCTGGGACTTCCTCTATTTCTTCCTCAATATCTTGTTCCAACTGGGTGTTGTGGTCCTCTCTCTCTTCCTCCTCGGCTCAATATCTCGTTCCATCTCGGTGTTGTGGTCTTCTCTCTCTTCCCTTTCCGATCTTTCCTCAAAATCTTGTTCCATCTCGGTGTTGTGGTCCTTTCTCTCTTTGAAACCATCTTGCAAACTAACATCGTCATCGTCAGGTTCAAGTTCTTGCTCAGGATCAGATATTCCGCATGTAGCTTTGCAAGATATGCTTGATCTTTTTCGTACCAAGCCATAATTAAAAAATCTGTAAAAAAAGTTCATATCAGTAAAGCATATACATGGTTTCAATTATATAATGCTGTTGCTACTATTTAAAAAATTTATAGCTTTTATTTATAAACCAATGAACTAAAAATTCAAAAATAAATAAACTTACAGACACACAGATATTTTAAAAATTTGAATATTTTCTCAAAAGCTTAAGGCTTTATTTAAAGAGTGATGGCGACTCACGCCTCAAGCCTTTGAGGAAATATTCGAATCTTTTTAAGTGCTGTGTTTCTGTGAGTTTAATTATTTTTTACTTTTTAGTTCATTAGTTAATAAATAAAAGTTTTTTTTAATATTTTTTAACATTTATTTTATAGCTTCTAGCATAATTTTTTACGCAACATGGATAAGACATTCACTATATGACACCATAATATTTTATTGCCACCGGGTTTATGAAGTATGCCAAATTTCAGTCAGTTCCAATAACCAGAACGGTTTTTGCTATTTAGCATTTTTTTGAACACCCTGTATAAAAAATCACTATTTGACACCATAATACTGTATTGTCACCGGGTTTATAACACTATACCAAATTTCAGTCAATTCCAATAATCAGAACTGATGTTTACTATTTAGCATTTTTTTGCGCACCCTGTATAACATATTCACCATTTGTCACCATAATATTGTATTGTCACCGGGTTTATATAGGTATGTATACCAAATTTCATTCAATTCAAATAAGGGGAACTGCTTCAAAACTTAGTTGCAAGATTTGACCCACACATAAATACTAACTAACTAGCTAACTATCTAACTAACTAACTAACATACAAGTAAAGTTAAATAAAATCTTTTAATTTATTTACCTCAGAAATGTAATAGGTACTTTGCATTTGTAAGCTGACGAAAAATTTGTAACAACTTGGGTGACGTACGGACTCACAGTCCGAAATTTAATCTAGCAAGATATCAATGCACACCAGACAAATATGAAATCAGTACTGCATAAAGTACCCCCATACATGAAGCTAGACAGCGTGGGCCGACCGAGGTCGAAATGAATCGTGAAAGATCGGCAAATTATTCGTCAGTCGGGCTCGTGATCGTTATCTCTGAAAGGATATATATACTGATATATATATATATATATATATATATATATATATATATATATATATATATATATATATATATATATATATATATATATATATATATATATATATATATATATATATATATATATATATATATATATATATATATATATATATATATATATATATATATATATATATATATATATATATATATATATATATATATATATATATATATATATATATATATATATATATATATATATATATATATATATATATATATATATATATATATATATATATATATATATATATATATATATATATATATATATATATATATATATATATATATATATATATATATATATATATATATATATATATATATATATTTGCACCTGCAGAAATTATATATTTCTGCTATCTCTATATATATATAAAAGAAGAAGTCCTGACTGACTGATTGATCAACGCACAGCCAAAACGGCTAAAGGTTTTGAAATGAAATTTTGTACACGTATTCCTAACATATTGAAGGTGAACAATAAGAAAGGATTTTGCGAAATTCCAATTAGAAAGGTTTAAAATTGCATTTTTGACGAGCCGGACCCGCAATTTCTGGATTAAATGGTGAATGCGTAATGTGTTAACTACAGTTGTGTATAGATGGCGGCTCAAGTAGTTTATAACCTTTTTTATTCATTTTATTCCTTTCAAATAAGCAAATCGTCTGCAATTTTGTATTATATTCTCATTTAAGCCATTTGGTTTGAAGCAGAGACACCAGAGATAAGGATAAGAGGATTATTATTTCAGATTATTGAAAACGCGGTATCGGTATCCGATTTTTATGCTATTTGTGTTGTGGTAATATTAATATATTATCTGTTTCAGTGTTTTGAGGTTTAATTAGATTGTGAAATTTCGAATGAGTGGACGTGGCATTCTGGTTTTGTTACTTTTGTTTCTATGTTAGTTGTTAGTTTGGGTTTTTTTACTCTATCTGTGGTTATGTTTTAGGTTACGGTTATTATCATTATATGCTTTGATTTTGCTTATTTTAATTAATGATCAATAATGGATAATATTATGGAAAATATCAATATCGACGGTGTGGTAATTCCACACAGAATAGTGCAAATTTTAGGTGATGGAGCGTGTCTTTTTCGTTCCATTTCTTATCTAATGTTTAATAATGAAGTACATGCGCAAGAAATCAGACAACAAATAGTTAATCATGTTGTGAGCAATTGGCAAAGATTCGCACACATGACTTATAATAATAGGGAGGAAACCTACTCCTGTGCAAACATATACTTTCGTGATATGTCTCTACCTTCTACTTATGGGGGATTGTGCGAAGTATGGGCCGCTGGAGAAATATATCCTTTTGTTTTTGAAGTGTTTCGTGGTGGCCAGCTTTATGTTAAATGCGGCCGTGCGGGTTTCCAATAAAACGAATGCGATTTAACGGTTCACTTTCTGGAGGTCATTTTGAGGTTCTTGAAGTTGCTGATTTATTGAATTTTCCCCGATTGCTTAATAATACTTCCCATGACTTGCATTTTTCTTCTTTTAATAGTAGTTCTCCGATCAAAATCCTACCAATAACACCAGAGGCTCCCCAAAATATTGTACTTTTCTCGGAAAATTATGTATCTGTTGAGAATACTTTAACCCCAGCGAATAATTCAGATAATAAAGATGAAATAAAAAAACGTAAACGTCGGTCTAGGTGCACATCTCGAGTGCGCAAAAGTCAGACTACGATGGCCAATAAAAAGTATAAACTTAAAAGTACTGTGGAACAAAAATTAGCTCATCGTATCGCTTCACAAAAATACCAAAAAAATAATAAAGAAGGTCATCGAGAAAGCGTAGCAAGATATCAGCAAAAGAACCCCGAGGTTCATCGAGAAAGTGTAGCTAGATATCAACAAAAGAACCCCGAGGTTCATCAAGAAAGTGTAGCTAGATATCAGCAAAATAAACCCAGAGGTTCATCGAGCAACTGTAGGAAAGCATCAAGAAAAAAATCCAGATAGTCGTAGATTGCTCCAAGCAAGATATGAAGCAAGTCATCCAGGTATAAGAGTAGAAAGGCGAATAAAGCCTTGGAAGGTTAAATTCATGTCGGGTTTCAATTATGATGCAAACATAGATTATGAAAATGATAGTATGGTGTCTATAGGTTCTATGTGTCATAAATGCGAGCATTGCAATGCATTCAAGTGGAAGGATGAATCCAAAGGCATGTGTTGCGATGGAGGAAAGGTGAAATTATCCCCCATTCAACCTCCACCAGAACCATTAAAAGAATTACTCTTAGGCGATCATCCAGATCATGTACATTTTATGCAATATATAAGAAAATATAATGGATGTTTCCAAATGACATCATTCGGGGCCAATCGAGTGGTGGAAAGTGGCTTCATGCCAACTTTCAAAGTTCAAGGACAGGTATACCATTTGATTGGTAGCTTATTACCATCCCCAGAAACGAATCCAAAGTTTTTACAAATATATTTTGTAGGGGAGGACGAAACGGAAACTCAATTACGCTGTCAAACCAACTTGGTGTAAAAAAAGGGTTAGTTAATATCCTACAAAAAATGTTACACAATGTAAACGTGTATATCAAAGATTTGAAAACTGCGATAGACAAAGTTCCTTCTAATTGCGATCAATTCCAAATTATTGTAAATGCGGATAAGAAACCCTCAGGAGAACATCGAGGTCGATTCAATGCCCCTGTCGCGAAAGAAGTCGCTATTGTTATAGTAGGCCAACAGTTTGAGAAAAGAGATATTATTTTGCAAAGTCGCGATAATAAATTACAACGTATTAGTGAGCTCCATCGTTTATATGACGCATTGCAATATCCTCTTATGTTTTGTCGAGGTGAAGATGGATTGAAATGTGGATAAAGTTGACGAAATAGAACAGTATGAAACTGGCCGGTATATTTGCAGCTCAGAGGCAGTATGGCGAATATTATCTTTTTCGATCCATGAGAGATATCCTGCAGTTGTAAACCTTGCCGTCCATTTGGAAAATGGGCAGCGAGTACATTTTACAACAGATAATGTATTGGACAAAATTACTAATCCACCGAGTACTACTCTATTGGCTTTTTTTGAATTATGTCAAAGAGATGAATTTGCCAAAACATTATTTTATTACGAGGTTCCATCATACTATGTCTGGAATAATAAAAATTTTATTCGTAGAAAGCGTGGACAAGATGTTGAAGGTTGGCCTGGAGTCAAGAAAGATTCTGCCTTAGGTAGAGTTTACACCATTCATCCAAATAATACTGAATGCTATCATTTGCGTATGCTGTTACATGTGGTTCGAGGCCCAACGTCATTTGAGCATTTGAAATCAGTGAATGGTGTAATTCTTCCTACATTTCAGGCCGCATGTCGAGAACTGGGTTTGCTTGAGAGCGATGAGCATCACGATCTAGCTCTAGAAGAGGCTGCTTTATGCCACACTCCGCTCAGGCTTCGAGAGTTATTCTCCGTGATGTTAATATTTTGTCAGCTTTCAGATCCTTGCAAATTATGGGAGAAATATAAAATAGATTTTTCTGAAGACATCACTAGGCTGATCCGGCGTGAGCACAATGAGCAGGCTGAAAATCTCAGGAATGAAATCTATAACAAATGTTTGCTACTCATTGAAGATGCAGTATTATCCTTGGGCGGTCAGAGCCTAAAACATTATGGATTACCACAACCGAATAGGTCAAATGTTGATTTAGAGAATAGAGAATATATGAGAGAAATTAATTATGATACAGAGGTACTTGGAGAGATTGTTTCATGTAATGAAACCAATCTCACTGCTGAACAGCTAGCAGTCTACAAACAAGTGCTCAACAGTGTCGAATCGGGACAAGGAAAAATTTTCTTCTTGGACGCTCCAGGTGGAACTGGTAAAACCTTTTTAATTAATTCACTTCTGGCCAAAGTAAGAAGTCAAAGAGGAATTGCACTAGCTTCCGCATCTTCTGGTATTGCAGCCACCTTGCTGCAAGGTGGAAAAACTGCCCATTCGGCATTCAAATTGCCTTTGAATTTATTAAATGTAGAGACACCACTGTGCTTCATTTCCAAACAAAGCAACATGGCTAAGGTTCTTAGACATTGCAAGTTGATTGTTTGGGATGAAAGTACAATGGCTCACAAAGGCGGTTTCGAGGCATTGAATAGAACTCTGCAAGATATTAGGGACAGTGATCAGGTCATGGGTGGAGTAACTGTGTTACTAGCTGGAGACTTTCGCCAAACATTGCCTGTTGTACCGAGAGGGACGCGAGCAGACGAAGTGAAGGCTTGCATAAAAAAGTCTATTTTATGGATTCTAACCACAAAACTTCACCTTTCAAAAAATATGCGAGTCCACTTAAAAGGAGATGCATCTGCTGGCGAATTTTCAGAACTTTTTATGACAATCGGTAATGGTGACTATCCCGAAACCAACGATAAAATTATAATACCTGGCACATTAGGTATTGTTGTCAAAAGTCTTGATGAATTAATTTCAAAGATATATCCAGATATTGTCAATATAAATGAAAAATCTATGGATTGGTTAGCAGAAAGGGCCATTTTGACTCCGAGAAATGATAGTGCCGCAGCTATTAATGATGCCTTACTAAAAACAATTGCTAGCAAAGAATATGAATTTAAATCAGTTGATAAAGTTATGGAAGTCGATGATGCAGTAAATTATCCGGTTGAGTTTCTTAATTCATTGAATCCTCCAGGTTTTCCGATACATAATCTAAAATTGAAAATAGGTACTCCCGTAATGCTATTGCGTAATCTTAACCCCCCTAAATTATGTAATGGTACCAGGTTGCGCGTAAAATCGTTAGGAAAAAATATTATAGAAGCTACAGTTTTTACCGGTTGTGCAAAAGGGGAATCAGTATTTATTCCACGCATACCTTTAATTCCATCCGATTATCCTTTTGCCTTCAAAAGAACACAATTTCCTATAAAAGTATCTTTTGCTATGACAATCAATAAATCGCAAGGACAATCATTGAAAGTAGCTGGAGTCGATCTTAGAGAGGATTGTTTTTCCCATGGGCAATTTTATGTAGCTTGCTCAAGAGTGAGTTCGCCGAGTAGCTTAATTATTTTATCACTGGATGGGGAAACAAAAAATGTAGTGTACAAAGAAGTATTGAAATAATTTTGAATTATCTTTTATTCTTTTTGTAGGTAAATTTTATTTTGACGCGGATCGTTCCTCCATTTCATAAATAAATTTTACCTTGACGTGCTTTGTGAATGCAGATAATGCACTAAATTATTTCAATCCTATAATTTTTTTCAAAGTAGTTGAAACGACTTGCGTCTACGAGCAGCTTACACAATGTTTCCACAATAATTTATGTAGGCATTACGATCGGAGTTTTATGTGCGTTTGATAGTATTTTTGCATTTTTTTTAATGGAACCTTCTCGCTAAATGATTTATCTTTATCTATTTATCTTCAATTAAAACAAGAAAAAACATTGAAAAATAAAAAAAATTTGGCTTCAGCAAGATTTGAACACAGAACTTCTTGCCTGCAAGCCACATGTCCTACCAGTACACCAACTGTCTGTGTTGAGTAGAAACGTATAGGTATCTAAATACAATACTACAGTAGATGCATAACGTATAACGTACGAATAAGCCATTTGGAAAAATTGTGTTCCGAACTTTCTATTTTCAATAACACAAACTGTATCAACACATACATGACATATATATTGAGCGAGCGAAGCCGCGACGGGTATTCTGCTAGTATATATATATATATATCCTTTCAGAGATAACGTACGGATCACGAGCCCGACTGACGAATAATTTGCCGATCTTTCACGATTCATTTCGACCTCGGTCGGCCCACGCTGTCTAGCTTCATGTATGGGGGTACTTTATGCAGTACTGATTTCATATTTGTCTGGTGTGCATTGATATCTTGCTAGATTAAATTTCGGACTGTGAGTCCGTACGTCACCCAAGTTGTTACAAATTTTTCGTCAGCTTACAAATGCAAAGTACCTATTACATTTCTGAGGTAAATAAATTAAAAGATTTTATTTAACTTTACTTGTATGTTAGTTAGTTAGTTAGATAGTTAGCTAGTTAGTTAGTATTTATGTGTGGGTCAAATCTTGCAACTAAGTTTTGAAGCAGTTCCCCTTATTAGAATTGAATGAAATTTGGTATACATACCTATATAAACCCGGTGACAATACAATATTATGGTGACAAATGGTGAATATGTTATACAGGGTGCGCAAAAAAATGCTAAATAGTAAACATCAGTTCTGATTATTGGAATTGACTGAAATTTGGTATAGTGTTATAAACCCGGTGACAATACAGTATTATGGTGTCAAATAGTGATTTTTTATACAGGGTGCTCAAAAAAATGCTAAATAGCAAAAACCGTTCTGGTTATTGGAACTGACTGAAATTTGGCATACTTCATAAACCCGGTGGCAATAAAATATTATGGTGTCATATAGTGAATGTCTTATCCATGTTGCGTAAAAAATTATGCTAGAAGCTATAAAATAAATGTTAAAAAATATTAAAAAAAAGCTTTTATTTATTAACTAATGAACTAAAAAGTAAAAAATAATTAAACTTACAGAAACACAGCACTTAAAAAGATTCGAATATTTCCTCAAAGGCTAGAGGCGTGAGTCGCCATCACTCTTGAAATAAAGCCTTAAGCTTTTGAGAAAATATTCAAATTTTTAAAATATCTGTGTTTGTAAGTTTAATTATTTTTGAATTTTTAGTTCATTGGTTTATAAATAAAAGCTATTTTTTAAATAGTAGCATACAGCATTATATAATTGAAACCATGTATATGCTTTACTGATATGAACTTTTTTACAGATTTTTTAATTATGGCTTGGTACGAAAAAGATCAAGCATATCTTGCAAAGCTACATGCGGAATATCTGATCCTGAGCAAGAACTTGAACCTGACGATGACGATGTTAGTTTGCAAGATGGTTTCAAAGAGAGAAAGGACCACAACACCGAGATGGAACAAGATTTTGAGGAAAGATCGGAGAGGGAAGAGAGAGAAGACCACAACACCGAGATGGAACGAGATATTGAGCCGAGGAGGAAGAGAGAGAGGACCACAACACCCAGTTGGAACAAGATATTGAGGAAGAAATAGAGGAAGTCCCAGAACTGATCCATGTTCCACAAAGAGTGCCATATTTCATTGGTAAGAACAGAAAAACTAAATGGAGAAAGCATGTAGGACACCGACGGGTACGAACTCGCCGGGAAAATATAATCAATGTAAAAATTTCTGGAGTAAAAGGGAAAGTACGAAATAAGAATAATGCATCAGAGATATGGAGTTGTTGGTTCACTGAAGAGATGTTACAAAAAACTGTAGATAACATTTATTGAAATGTGTGCATACGATTCCAATATTTATAGGTCCGCAAAGAAAACTGATATTTTGGAACTTAGGGCGCTACTAGGACTTTTGTGCATAGCTTATACGCATATACAAGAGTGGATGAAAAACTGGAAGACTTTCGTGGCAGGTGCAGCTTTAGGGTATATATTCCTAATAAACCCAATAAATATGGGATAAAAATTTACGCTTTAGTAGACGCTTTCCTTACACCTCAAACCTAGAAGTTTATGTTGGACAACAGCCAGCTGGACCGTACAAAGTTGATACAAGCAATATTTCCCTTGTTCCTCCCTTTTGTAAGCCGATAACTGGTTTTAATAGAAATGTCAAGTTGGACAATTTTTTAGAAGCTTGAACTTGGCCGAGCTACTATTAAACGAACATAAACTTACTATGATTGGCACCATAAGAAAAAATAAACCAGAGCTTCCACTGCTATTTACTGATCCTGGGAGGCCAGAAAAGCAAGTATGTTTAGTAAGTTAGTTTGTTTAGTAAGTTAGTAAGTTTTCAGGGAAAAGCTACCATTGTTTCATATACACCAAGAAAAAACAAAAATGTCATTTTACTGTCAACTATGCACCATGACGATTTGCTAGACGAATCTACGGGTAGGCCACAGATCATAATTGATTAAAATAAATCTAAAGCAGGTGTATAGACCTAGTTGATAAAATGTGTGCCGCCTACAATTGCGCTCGAGCCACTTGTCGATGGCTTATGGTGGTGGTTTTTAGAAGCCCTAGGTACGGAACTTCTAAATGATCACCTAAAACGTCGATATTTAAATCAACAAATTCCAAGATCAATTTGGTCAAGAATCAAAGCAATTTGCCGTATCGAAAAACCAATTAATCCACAGCCTAATCGTCGTCGTCGTTGTTTTTACTGTAGCAGTAAAAAAAAAATAGACCAAAATTAGGGACTGTCAGTCCGACGTTAACCTTCGTGTACCCCCAAGTCACGTTACCCCGGAAAGGATATATATATATATATATATATATATATATATATATATATATATATATAGAAAAAACAAAAATATGACTTTTATTGAATTTAAAGGGGACTTTATTTCCGTAAAGAAATATTAGATAATTGTTTAAACAATGATTAAATTTATACCATCGTTGTGACATCCATTTATATCTAATGTACATTTGCGCAAAAGCTACGCTAAAACATCCGCCAAAATTTCGAGTAAGTTGTCACATCCCTACAGCGTTGCCAAGCTTCTATAATAGCATATAAACGAAACAGCATATTAACTCTGCGAATTAGAAAAAGAGACAAGATATTTACCGATTGAAGTGTTTAATGAGGGCTAACCTTAGAATATTTGCACGGTCTCTCGACAGTTGTAATGGAATATGTTTTGGTTGTGTGTGATATTAAAAAAAGTTGTACTTTTGTTAATGTATTGTAAATTATCGCTTTAATCAATCAACAAATGAGTTTTTCGTAATCATTATGGTTTATAAAAATAAAATATTTAAAAAATATTAACGAGAAAAATATAATTTTCTTTTTAACAATCAACATAATTTTCTATTAGGTTTTTTTAGAAGCCCTAGGTACGGAACTTCTAAATGATCACCTAAAACGTCGATATTTAAATCAACAAATTCCAAGATCAATTAGGTCAAGAATCAAAGCAATTTGCCGTATCGAAAAACCAATTAATCCACAGCCTAATCGTCGTCGTCGTTGTTTTTACTGTAGCAGTAAAAAAAAATAGACTAAAAATAAGGGACTGTCAGTCCGACGTTAACCTTCGTCTACCACCAAGTCACGTTACCCCTGAAAGGATCTATATATATATATATATATATATATATATATATATATATATATATATATATATATATATATATATATATATAAAACAAAAATATGACTTTTATTGAATTTAAAGGGGACTTTATTTCCGTAAAGAAATATTAGATAACTGTTTAAACAATAATTAAATTTATACCATCGTTGTGACATCCATTTATATCTAATGTACATTTGCGCAAAAGCTACGCTAAAACATCCGCCAAAATTTCGAGTAAGTTGTCACATCCCTACAGCGTTGCCAAGCTTCTATAATAGCATATAAACGAAACAGCATATTAACTCTGCGAATTAGAAAAAGAGACAAGATATTTACCGATTGAAGTGTTTAATGAGGGCTAACCTTAGAATATTTGCACGGTCTCTCGACAGTTGTAATGGAATATGTTTTGGTTGTGTGTGATATTAAAAAAAGTTGTACTTTTGTTAATGTATTGTAAATTATCGTTTTAGTCAATCAACAAATGAGTTTTTCGTAATCATTATGGTTTATAAAAATAAAATATTTAAAAAATATTAACGAGAAAAATATAATTTTTTTTTTAACAACCAACATAATTTTCTATTAGGCCAAACTTTTTGACGGACAGTGTAGATTGATTACCCATAGATTACTTTTGTCACAATACGATTGCATAATTACAGCAGGTCAAAGTAAATATCAACTCTAATTGCTAAGACGGAGTTAACACAAATTGTGGGAAAACTAGGGGGACTGCAATAAAAAGTAAAATTAATATTACCGTCTTCAATGCTCGTACCTCGAATTTGTAACAAACTGTATGCATGCGCAACTTTCCGTTAGTTTAACCGACTTTGTATTCCTAATATCTCCCATTAAAAATAAATTTGAACTCAAATGTCGGCATATTGGGTATACGCATGCGCTTACAGAATCTGTCAAGTCTCTTGATGAAAAACTCATAATGCTTCGACGTATTGCGCATCACACAATTTGACTATTAAAAATCGGCATCGGCTATGATGTAATGTATTTCACTCATCGAATTGTGAATCGTTATTTGTTCTTTAAAGCAAACCAGAAGTGTATCTAATTACCGATGTCACAAACATCGACCATGTATTAGAATTGTATTGAAGATGATTAGGAAGATACAATATTTTGTTATAAAAGGGAAGTATTGTAATCGTGAAAAAATCACCCTCCCAGATTTTTTCAGATCTTTACGTTTCAGGGTCCCTAGATGACGAAAAACATATTTTCTGGATTCCGGCGTTCTGTGTCAAAAATTAAGGGTCATATGGAGATGACCTGGTAACATTTTGGAAAAAATCCAACATGGCGAAACAAAATGGCAGCCTAGTGAATTGTTAAAAAAATTAATATTAAAAAATAATCATTCAATTTATTTCAAATTTTGCAAATTTGGTAGAAATCCAATATGGCAAAAAAATGGCGGCCTTGTGAAATGTTAAAAAAATTATTACCAAAAAAGTGCTTTTCCAATTTACCTCAAATTGTGTACAAAAATCAAGTATTATGTAGGAATCTACTTGTAAAATTTTGTTACGAATCCAGGATGGCGGAACAAAATGGCGGCTTAATAAATTATTTAAGATTCAGCCTCAAAAACTACTTAATGCCCTGATTTCAAATTGTGTGCCATAACTAATTGTAGTATAGAATTGAACTAGTAAAAGTGTGGTAATAATTCAAGATGGCGGAACAAAATGGCGGCCAAATAAAATTTTTGTAATCTGAAAAAACCACCCTTTTTTACAAATCTTCGCCTTTTGGCGTCCCTAGATACCTAAAATATGTTTTATTTAGCCCGTCGATCCGTCTGTCGGTTTGTCTATCTGTCTGTCTGTCATTTAGCGGCATAGCTTCAAAACAATTCATCAGATTGACTTCAAATTTTAGTCAAAAATTAAGGCTCATATGGGGATGACCTGGTAATATTTTGGTTAAAATCCAATATGCCTGAACAAGATGGCGGTTTAATGAAACGTTAAAGAAATTGTTACTAAAAAAACTAATCGTCCAATTTTTCTCAAATTTTGTACAAAAATAAAGTATTACGTAAGAATCAACTTGTAAAATATGTTTTGTGAAGACCGTTGGTCCGTCTGTCGGTTTGTCTGTCTGTCTATCAGTTTGCGGCATAGCTTAAAAATTACTCATCAGATTGACTTCAAATTTTAGTAAAAAATTAAGACTCATATGGGAATGACCTGGTAATATTTTGGTAAAAATTCAATATGCCGGAACAAGACGACAGCCTAATGAAACAATAAAAAAATTTATTACTTAAAAACTAATTATCCAATTAGCACAAAAATCAAGTATTTTGTAGGAATCAACTGGTAAAATTTTGGCATGAATACAAGATGGCGGAACAAAATGGCGGTTTAATAAAATATTCATCCAAAAAAAACTACTTAATGAAGTGATTTCAAATTGTGTGCCAGAACTAATTGTATTATAGAGATGAATTAGTAAAACTATAACACTAATTCAATGGCGGAACAAAACAACAAAAAAAAACTAATTTACCTGAAATTTTGTAAAAAAATCGAGTGTTACATGAACAAGTAATATCTTGGTATGAATATAAGATGGCAAAACAAAATGGCGGCCTAATAAAATATTTCAAAAATCAGTCTGAAAAAACTACTTATTAGATTAATTTCAAATTTTTGTGCAAGCCTTAAATGTAATATAGAGATAAACTGGTAAAGTCGCGTAACGAATTCAAGATAGGGAAATAAAAAAAAATTAACGTAAAAAATCTTCTTATTCAATTGACAGTAAATTTTGTAGAAAAATTAAATATGATATAAGGATAAACTGGTGCGAATTCAACATAACGTAACAAAATCGCGGTGTGGGACAATGTAAAAACTACTTATTGAATTATTTTAAATTATGCCCAAAGTCAAGTGTGGCATAGGTAGAAACTGGTAAAATATTAATAGGGATCCAATATATTGGAACAAAATCGCGACCAATAAAAATGTTTGAAAATACAGTATCTGTATGTGTTCCTAAATAACTACTCAACTAAATTGATTTACACTTCACAATTCTTAGTAAAAGGAAATACTCATAATGAGGGAAGTTCTGGCTAAAGGAAATTTAACGAGATTTTTTATTTTGTGATCTGCAGTATTTTTGTTACCATACAGATGCTATGATTCGGCGTTATAGTATAGGATAACTCTGCAAAATTCTGCGCCTTACATACAGGGTGGTCTAACAGTGCGTTTAAGTCCAATAGCTCGGCTATTGTGGGGATTAGAAAAAAAAATTATACGAAGCTGGTAGAGATTGCTGAGAGCTACCATCTAAAATTATTTTCGACTATACAGGTAAGACAAAAGTATTGTAATTAAATAAAATGGCGGCCTATTAAAATGAAAAAAGAAAATTACTAAAAAACTGCTTATCCAGTTTCCTCAAATTCTGCAGAATGTGGGGTACATTTTCAAGAAGGCGAAATAAAATATCAGCCTAATAAAATTTTAAGAAATTATTACTAAATACTGCTGCTCCAATTTACTTTAACCATTGCACAAGAATCATGTTTGATGTAGGGATAAAATGGAAAAATTTTGGGGTAGAGCCTTGATAGTGAACAAAAATGGCGTCCTAATTAAATGTATCAGTAGCAAAAAAAATACGTATACAACGGACTTGAAATTTTACACAAAAATAAAGTGTAAAACAGGGATGAACTGGTAAAATTTGGTCTATCCCATGTCGCGAAACAAAATAGCTGCTTAAGGAAATGTTTAAAAAAGTCGGTAAAATTCTATTTCCTTTCCTTAGAATAGAAGAAAAAGTCTTTTTATGGAGAAAAATAATGAAAGTTATCGTTAATTTTTTTGTCGACCATATACATAAATTTTTAGATATATTTATAATCAACAGCAAAAGTTATAGTTCGAGCGGGGATCGAAACCATAACTTAAAAGAAATGCAAAATAATTAAAATTATAAAATGTTGACAACAAATAAAAGCATAATTAAAAAAAACGGTATGTGTATATGAAGAAACAGTAGAAAACAATTGAAAATGAATATGAAGAAAAATAAATTTTAAAAAATCGTGTTCTGCTTTACCCGGAATATCCCTCGTAACAAGCAGTTTATATTGGCAATAATTTTATAGATATTGTAAAAATTGTACTTATTGGCCACTTTTCGATATTATGAGACGTATCTTTGACGGCTTGTATTTTTATAATGCGTTAGAATAAATCATTTTAGCATGGTGAAAATTTCTAAATATGGTCTTCTTTTAGCTGTGGTTCTTTAGCATTCTTTGATTACGGTATACAGAGTAAATTCAAATCCTGGATGCCAATTTTATCGATTAATCTAAATAGCATGACCTGTAAATTATTATATTTTCAGATTCCTCCCTTATTAGCCATTGATTTTGTATATGGTTTGTGTGGTCTATACAGAGTCGTTCAAGATTTATGGCAACTTTTCGAAAACATGAGAGGTGGACATCTCAATCTATTACAGGAAAATATTGCTTCTTTTAAGATAATTTTTTTTTAATTTATTCATACTAGCATAGATTGGCCGAAAAAGTTGAAAATTTTAAAAAATAAAAATTATCACTAGTAAAAAAAGATTTTATCTAAAAATTTCACAAATACAAGTGATAGTATTACAATGATCTAGTAATAAAAATTAGTGGATATTACCATATGATCGAGATAAATTATGTGTGACTGCAATTGACAAACAAAAATCTTTTTTGGCATTTTCGCAACTGAATAAAAATATCCAACTAATACATGTTGATATATGTAATTTTATTAATTATTTGCTTAATTTAATTCAAAGTTAGATATTTTTATTCAGTTGCGAAAATGCAAAAAAGATTTTTGCTTGTCAATCTAAACACAATGAATGCAATTTTTTGTTAGTCTTGAATATATCACGTATCAATATATTTTGAAAGATCATGCAACGGTTTGATGAGACCGGAAATATAGAATACACAAAAACTGATCGAGTCAAAACTCCTTTAAACTAGTTACGACTTAGAGTGGACATCTTAACAACTAATTTAAACTAATTGTTAAGTTGTCCACCCTAGAGCAATTAGAATGTAAAGATAAAAAAAATAAAACAATAAAAAACAATTCTAAGTAATAAAGCGTATAAAACAGTAAAAACTACTTAATTAGATGTTCGAAATGATTACTGTTCTGTTCGACACAAATATTTAAACGATTTTTAAAAGATAGGATAACATTTTTTAATGTATTACAATTAATATCATTAAATACACTTCGGTTTCTTACCTTCATATTTTCTTTTGTAGTCGGAGGTATTTGAGAGATTAAATTTTTAACAAAGCCCCAAAGGAAAAAGTCCATTTTTGTCAAGTAAAGGGATCTAGGCGGCAACGCAATCGGTCCTCCCCATCCTATCCAGCGTTCTTGAAATTTTTCAGTAAGACATGCATGAATGTCTAAAGTCTGTTCTAAAGTTTTTCCTCAAAAACTAGAGATATAGATGTGCAGTAAGTCTTTCTTCAAAAAAATGCGGACCGATGACAAAATTTCCAACAATTTCACCCCATACGTTAAAAGACCACCCATTTTGACTAGTTATGCGAATATAGTGAGGATTTTCAGTACGGTCGTAATGAAAATTAAGTCTATTGACATTTCCAATTTTGTAGAATGTTGCTTTGTCAGTAAATAACACAAAGTCAGTAAATCTTGGCTCTCTCAGAATTTGTTGTTGTGTCCAGTGACAAAAATCTAGTCGCCTTTGATAATCATCCTTATACAATTCTCAATGTAGTATGGGTGAAACTTGTTTTTTTTTTGAATTCGTAGAATAGTGGTTTTACTTACATCTGTTTTCCTCCCTAGTCAAAATAGGTGGTTCTTAACGTCAAATGTGCCTCTAATATCTTCGAAAAATGGCCATAAATCTTGAACGACTCTGTAAGCCCCACAAACCTTATATTAGTTAAATGGCCAAAAAGGGAAGCATCGGCGTGGATAATATAATAATATACAGGGCGTTCCACTTAAATTAATCGAGAAAACTTGCATCCAGGATTTTTATTTACTTTGTATATCGTTATTAAAGAATACTAAAGAAAAATACCGCAGTTGAAAGAAGACCACATTTGAAAGTTTTTACCATGATAACATCAAAAAGTGGCCATAAGTCTTGAATGACTCTGTATAGTCCCCAAAAACTCTATACTGACTTAAACGCTAAATTTTTCCATTTTGTCACTATATCAAACTTGATTGTTGTGCAATGGTTAAGGTAAATTGCTGCAGCAGTTTTTAGCAATAATTAGGGGAAATTGGATAAGCAGTTTTTTAGTAATTATCTTTTTATCTTTTAATGGGCCGCCATTTTATTCTGCCATACTGGATTTTTACCAATATGAAAGCGCACTATGAGTAAAATACCCCTCCTTTTTAAGTTAGAAGATAAACAGCCGCATGTACCTTTTCTTTGTCTTATGATAAGCAGAAGTTTTTTATAAACTTAAGCTCAATTCCACAATAACAATTTAAGTAGTAGACTAACTTTTAATCAATAATCCTGTATACACATGCTTACACAGGAACATCTACTACGGCTATTAATATTGACTTAAAAAGTTACCAATAATTAACCAACAAAAGCTAAATTTTTTTGATAATCTGCATTTTTAAAGACGACATATTCCTTAGACCAGGTTTAAGTTAACATGACGGGTTTTTATTTGACTTTTACGGCCATAGACCAGTTTACTAAACTAAATAACAACTCAACAAATTGAGACAAATATTTCTCCAGCTACGGGATGTCGCAAGAAGCTTTCTCGCAAAACTGAGTAAACGCAATATGAACTCGGATGTATGCAAACGTAAAAAATTATTCTAAAAAATTCGTCGGCTCTTTTTTAGGAAGCGATTGCTGCAGTGTTGTCAATTTTCGGATGTCACAACTAATTACTAATCAAATAAATATATACATCTTTTTTAGCGGATGTCAGAAAGTAGTATATCTAAAATTTCTAGTGTAAAAAAAATATACAATATACGGATGTATATGTATTTTTTACCTATTAAATTTAGTCTATAAGTTAACCTTTTATTAAGTTGAACATCTACTACTATAAATATTAATATGAATACCTAAAGTAGTTAATACAGTTATTGATCCTTCCCCGTAGATGTATTCCCTGCGATAAAATAACGCGCGGCCTAGTATACCTCGCATCTAGCTGTTAGCTGCAGGTGTTCGGTGTGATTTACGACCGCCCGCAAAAAAAGCCGGCTTTTGGGAGCACAACAAAGAGAGAAAAAACTGTTTCTGTCTCAGGGGCGTGCAGACCATGGAAGCAAGGGAAGCGGAAGCAGTGCTTCCCCAAAAAAAAAATTACAAAACATCTTCTAAAATATAATTTTTAAAATAGGAAACCATTAATTTAGCTTATATTAAAAATGCTAAAATATTATTTTAATTATCAAGCCCATAATAAATGCGGCGTTGACTCCGACTCAGCGACAATAGAATATCGAATAGAACCTATGCTAGCTTCTCTGCAGCCAAGTCCTGTATGCTTGATTTCCTGTGAATCGAGCCAGAGGTTATTGAACTTTCCACGGGCTGTTTGCAATTTTTGCATTTCAGTCGCGTCCTTTAAGTGATGGCGGAAGCTATCGTTGGAGTAGGTTCTTTGTTTGAACGGCTATCCGTGTGTTGTGTGATACGTACGTCGCGTCGTGCATGGTGCGATATGGAAGACAATAATACGGACGTGGATATGCAAATACCGTCAACTTCGGCTGTCGGTAACAACGTTGAAAATGTTGAAGAATTTTGGTAAGAAGAATGTGTGTGAATGTGTGGTGTATGTCCTAATAATAAAGGGATTTTCAACACTAAACTTCGCTGATAAGCTTCAAAGAATTTCCAAAGGAAGGGCAAAACCGCCTATTAAAAATTTAACCACAAAAATGAAAAACTGTATTAGACATTTTTATCCGGAAAAACAATACGAACAATTTAAATGGCTAACAGGGTGTGAAAATATAAGTAAATTATTTTGTTGGGCATGTTTACTTTTTGACAATGAAAAAGGTCTCTGGAATAAAACTGGTTTTTCCGATTTAAACAATTTTCATAAAGCTGTAAAAAGACACATTATGTCCAAAGCGCATTTGCAGGCCGTCATAAAAGAGAAAGTCTTCGGCAAAACAAGAATTGAACACGCCTTTAATAAACAGTTGGAAATTAGTCACCGCCAACACAATGAACTAGTCGATAAAAATAGGCAAATATTAAGAAGACTTATCGATGTTGTTTGTTTTCTCGGACAGCACGAATTGGGATTTAGAGGTCATGACGAAACAAGGGTTTCTTCAAATATAGGAAACTTTCAAGATTTACTTAGTTTAATGGCTAAATATGATGATTGCTTAAAAAATCATTTAGAGCAGTCTGTCCCCTGCTGCAACCATTATTCTAAAAGGAATTAAGCAGGAGATTGGCGAGGTGCGGTTCATTGCTTTAGTTTTGGACGAAACAACTGATATCACTAATTTTAGCCAATTATCTATAGTAATACGCTACGTTAAAATAGACGGAAGTATTCAAGAGCGATTTTTAGGTTTTAAGAATGTGTCCAAAAATCGAACAGCAGATGCACTATATACCGTAGTTTATAACGTTACTAAAGAAATTAATAGAGAGAGTTGCTCAAAGCTATGATGGAGCTGCAGTGAGGGCAGAACAATTAGGGGGTCTGCAAGCTAAATTTCAAGAAACTTTCCCAAGTGCTGTGTTTGTCCATTGTTTTGCTCATAAATTAAATTTAGTTATATCAGTCCATCAATCACATTGAAGAGTGTAAAGTATTTTTCGTTACTTTAAGTGCTGTGTTTGTCCATTGTTTTGCCCATAAATTTAATTTAGTTTTTTATCACTCCATCAATCACACTAAAGAGTATAAAGTATTTTTCGTTACTTTAAGTGGCATGGCTGCTTCTTTCTTTGATTTGGAAAGTCAACAAAACGTACGAAAGCTTTGAACTCCATTGTCCACAAACGATTGCCTAAAGTAGCTCCTACTAGGTGGAACTATACTGGAAGACTTGTGTTAACAGTATGTAAAAATCGTGAATCACTGGTTGAACTATTTGAGAATATAATAGAAAATAATGAAATGTGGGACCCAGAAGCAATAAATAGTTCAAGGGGGTTTTTGGACTGTTTGAAACGAGATTTTAATTTTAATTATTTGTTGAACATATTTTCAGAAATATCTCCATTCTCGGACAATGTTTTTAATATATTACAAATCAAAACAAATGATATTGCTTTTTGGATAAAAAAAGTGAATGATTTTAAGTCCATGTTAAACCAAAAAAAAGATGACTTTGACCTATTTTGGGTGAAAACGATACGTTAAATGTATAGCTACAAGCCAAGCCTCTTCGAACAGACAAGGTGGGAGATGTTCAAATATCATACAGAGGCCTCTTTTATGTAATAATGGATCAAATTCAGCAACAAATAAACTATAGATTTAACGGTTTAAATGATTTTAAATTCCTCGAGCTCTGCAATTTTGATGCATTTAAAGTAAAAACTTTTTCAGAAGATGCGTTTAAATCTCTTCTTCTTCATTATGGCCAGTTCCTCAACCGAGTGTTACTGCGATCTGAACTAAAAGTGATTTACGAAACTGACGACATTAACGCAAAAAATAACGCTAAGGAACTAATGCAATTTTTAAACGACAAGGATCTGGAAGATGCCTACACCGAAGTGTCGAAATTGTGTGAATTAGTATTGACAATACCTGCTACAAGTTCATCAGTAAAACGCAATTTTTCAACACAAACGTATAAAAAATTTCATGAGAAATTCAACGGGACAGGAGAGACTTTCGCATACATCGCTGTTGTCCATTGAAAATAAACTTCTCCAAAATATGTCGAAGCATCGACGTTTTTATGATGACGTCATTGACGAATTCTCAAAAAATGATCGAAGAATCATTAAAAATAGGTAAGTTTCTAAAAATTGCTTCCCTTTCTCAAAATTTCACCGCACGCCCCTGTTCTGTCTTAAACTGTGTTAATATATTACAACTGAAAAAAGAATAGGTATTAAAAATACGAAAACTTTAATGTGTGTTTGAAACCGATTATTCGTATTTCAAACTCGATCTTCACGTCTACGGTGTAAGACTTTAGGCATTCGCTTAAGTATATCATGGGGTCGTAAAATTCTCCTTCGTAATAACTGTTCTGGAAATTTTCATAGTTATAGTAGGCTGCTGTGTAGGGTTTCCTTGAAAATTCTAAATTCCATCTTTCATACGGAATTACTTTTTTAAAGTTTTTGTCATCTCCACTACGCTGAAATCCAAGTCTTAAATAACGAGGTTTTTTAAGACTTGTGCTAATTCTCATGGCGCAAACATCGTATGGAATTTTTCGGTAAGAAGGAAGCTCGTAAAGGTCCCACATGCAATACCCCATTTGTATATTTGCAATACCAACCCCTGTTTTAATACTCGACAATATTTTTAGCTGCTTAACCTTAAATAATCAACTTTGCCATTATAAAAATTGTTAAAATATACATTACAATCAATTGCCCTTAATATTCAAAAAACCCTTCGTATAATACTCGGCAAAGCCCCTTGGAAAAATGTTTAAAAGTAATTTAGTAGAAAATACATTACTAGTAGAATCCATAATATCGGTTGTTTTTACTTAGATCCTAACAGCTTGTCTGACAACTGCAACTTTCTCACCACCTAGCTCATATCGAATTTTGTCGAATAAAAAAGCTAATGAATTATTAGATGAACTGCACTTTTTCATAATGTTTGTTGGTTTAAATGTTTCTTCGACATAGGTGTAACTTTCCGATATGTCCAAAATTGTGTCTTGAGAGGGAACTGGAATACGAATTTTATTGGAACTTAGGAAACTAGGGGTTCCGGAGGGTTAATATATATATTTATGCAAGCTTATGATGAAATTATCGAATATAGGTACATTAAAAGAAACAATTATCTATCAAAATCTAACGTCAGGATCGTAATTTAACTCTGCTCTAGCAATTTATTTACTTTTATTATGTTTTGCTATTGTTTAACATATCGAAGAAAAAATATGCGTTAGGCAATTGTAACGAAAATTGTATTTTAAATATTCTTCTATTCTCCAGAGATAATATTAAAATAAACACGTAGTATGCTTATTTTTATAATATCTGCTTGAAAGGTTAATTATTGATCTTTGTTGTGGACTGTCCTTCTGTATATATTGGCCAATCTAGTCAACACCTTCAAAATAGATTAAATAAACAAAAATGCAATCATACTTTTAGCTTTGAAGAAACAAAAATACTTCTGACAGAGCCACACAAAAGACAACGCGAGTACCACAAAATGATACAAATTAAAAAAAATCCTCGCTCTATAAACTCCCTTTGAAATTTCAGATTCAACAGTTTAACTAAAAAGTAGTTGCATATAGAACAACGAAACGTTAATACCTAATCATAAAAACGATGAAAATGCCTTGGATGATCGTCAAATAATGTCTGTTTAAATTCCTACAACAAAAAACAAACCACAACTCCAATATTATCCCATCTCCATTAACTGCTTTACGGCAATGTTACGAGTATAACGAATGTTATATTAACAATGTTTTGATGATTTTTTTTCGATCATTATTTCGTTTTTTCATTGTTTTTGTTTTTTGTTTTAAGGTAAATTTCGCTTTGTCCATAAAATTGTAACAATTTTCCTGCGACAATAAGGCATACTTTTATTTGTTTTTAATACCACCTCTACACATGCTTATTGGAATTTGCAATATAGTAGCCAATTGACATTAATATTAATATGTCGTTTATGTGAAAGACTATTTTTTTATTTTTCACGTTGTGTTGTCTATTTAATATGCATAATATATATGAAAAATCTGTTTACGTGAGTTAAATGATCAACTTTTAATAATCACTTTTTAAAAAACTTTTATTTTCAAATTTACAAATTAGAGACTCAAAATTAATCGTTACAATAGTAATTTGTTCAACTGACTGCCTATACAGAAACAATGCATGAATATATAAATTATAAAAAGCAACGTAAACAATATTTTTGTCTATTCAGCAAGTGTTAGTTATATAACTCCTCCCTCCATAGGATTCAACTCCCAAAATTTAAAGGGGAAGTTGAATAAAAATTTCTTCTTTGGGAACGTTCTTCCTTTTCTTGTTTTTCACAAACTTTGGCACCATCTTCTTGTAAACTAGGCATAGGCAGCAAATGATGATTAGGGCATATATAAGGATGGTTCCTATACTGGGAAGTCTTTTTATTTCGTTAATGGTTAATTGGGGTTGGTTTTCTTCAATTTCTTTTCTAAGATGAAGTTCATCTAATTTTAAGTCGTTTACATGAAGACTTAAATTTAAAGTAGGCAGGAGTGTTGTCACTGTCTCGAAATCTGGAAACAGGATAGGCTGTTGAGTGGACTTCGTTATTCTTTTTTCATTAATTATGACAACTGAATTCACGGTAACTTGGCATCCAGTTGGAATTTGCCATAGGTAAGTGCCAATTATATTTTGGATTTCCTCTTGGTCTTCACATCGAAGTTTATTTACTTGTTTAGCAGGAAGGACCAGTATCCATTTATCGGTTTGATCTAGTTGATTGATTATTGGTTCGGTTAACTTGACTTCTGTTACATACGGAGGTGTTGTTGTCGGAGGTCAGGAGTTATACATCGCAAGGACTGTCTTCTTGAATTTCTTTTAGGTCTTCTTTCTTGCAAATATACGATTCCGAGAGGATTTCTTGACATTCTTGACCATAGTATGTGTAATGCAATTGATTTTATATTAGAAATTTATTTTTAGGTAAAACAACCTTAAACCGACTCTGGCACTATACAGGGTGTGCCAAACTGATTTAGCCAGGCTCTAGTTCCCAAACCGTTTGAGATATTTAGTTCGAATAAAAATTAGAATGTGTAGCTATAAGGATACTTTAAAATGACTTCGAAGAAAAATGTTTGAAAAAAAATAGTCTAAAAAAATTCCACCCTAACCTTAAAATTTTAAATGCCATCCTGTATATTTTTTTATATAATTGTGTAGGATTGCAAATTCCCTATTCAGTACTTTTTTCCGATTGTAATTCGGTTAAGAAACAGCTTAGAAAATTAACATTTTCTCTTCCTATCACGTTAGCCATGATTCGATAAAACAAAAACAAAACATTTTTGACACTTGTCAAATTGAACTAAATGAGAATGCAAGTGAGGTTGTTTATTATTCCTGTCAATTTCGTGTTAAAACGCCAAGTTTGTTTACTCCAGAAGAATACGTTGATATGATTCTAATTTACGGTGAGTGCTTGAAAAATAAAAGAAGAGCCAGATACGTATATTGCATTCGTTTTCCTAATCGTCCAACGCCAAATGAAAATACATTTGTGAACCTAGAACGCATCCTGAGATAAGGGCATTTCCCGAATGGGAATGGCAATAATTCCAGAAAACCGGTACGTAATGAAGAAAATATTATAAATGTTTTAGCATATGTACATTTCAATCCTCATGTGTCGATTCGGAAACTCTCTGAAGAACTTAATATAACAAGAAGTTCTGTTGAGCGTATTTTACAAGACTTTAAGTATCATCCTTATAAAGTTCATCTGGTGCAAGGACTCTATCCAGGTGACACTGACAGACGCCTGCAATTTATTGCAAGCATATTTTAACTAAAATATTGTGGGGTGATGAAGCCAAGTTCCACAATAATGGTCTCATTAACAGGCGTAATTCCAATTATTGGTGTCCAGTTAATCCACATTGGGTAATGGAGACTAGATTTCAACGCATCTAGAGTCTCAATGTTTGATATGGATTATTTAATGGAAGGATCATTGGACCCTATTTTTGTGAAGAGACTTTAACGGGAGAATGGTACCTGCACTTTCTACAACACGTTTTACCTCAACTTCTAGAAGAAATTCCGTTGGCTGAAAGACAACAAAAGTGGTGGCAGCAAGATGGAGCACCTGCTCATAATGCTCACATAGTTACTGAATTTTTCCAGAACAGGTTTGAGGCTAATTTCATCCCAAATGCTTCTCCCGTAATAAGGAGGCCTGCACGTTCGCTTGATCTTTCCCCTGTAGATTTGTTCTTGTGGGGAACCTTAAAAGATATGGTATATTTAAGTAAATCCAATGATGTAGAGGACCTGAAGAATAAAATTAGAAATGCCTGTCGCAGACTGTCGCCACAAATGATAATTGCTACACGTACGCGAAACCTTTTGACAAGATTGAAGCTTGCGTTGCCGCTGAAGAGTTAAGCGGATTTACCCCATGACTAACTTGATCGGAAGATAAAATGTTAATTTTCTAAGCTATTTCTTAACCGATTTTTAATCGAATAGGGAATTTACAATCTTACAAAACCATGTAAAAAATATACAGGGTGTCGTTAAAAATTTTAAGGTTAGGGTCGAATTTTTTGGGACTATTTTTTTTCAAACATTTTTCTTCAAAGTGATTTTAAAGTATCCTCATAGCTACACATTCTAGTTTTTATTCCAACCAAATTTCTCAAACGGTTTGGGAACTAGAGCCCTAAATCAGTTTGGGACACCCTGTATAGGCACTGAATAAAAATGAAAATAATCAAACGTTTTAGAGGCCGTTATTGGAATATGAAGAAGATATGTTATTTTGTTATTTATAACAAATGATTCGACTTGGATTAATTTTTCAGAAAGCAGAGTGTTCTCTAATGTAACTGGTATAGGCATTTGTTTTAGGCCTATACGTTCTTGCAAAAGTTTAATTTCATATAAAAGGTCTTCTGTTCTTATTATGCTAGGATGCAAAACTTTTAATTTTCAAAAGGTTAAGTTAATTGAATCGATTATTTCGAAAACATTTATTTATTATTTGATTAATTATATCCTTAATATAAAGAGAATTTTCTCGGTATGTAGTTTTTTGAACAATTAATACTTTTTGATTTATTCTAGATTCTAATAGTTTTTCATTGTGACTTATTTGTCTTATTGTGTAATTGAATTTTTCAATTACTGTTAAAGAAAGCGAATTTTGTTTCAGAATACTTGCTTTCAAATTGTTCTGGTTGTTTTGTAAATCCCTAATAAAGTTTTCGTATCTTTTTCCGTCTTGTGCGTCAAGATTTCCTGTTACAGCTTTAAAAATCGAACCTAAGCCATTTATTACTCCCCTTGTTACTCTAGAATGTGGTAATATTTCCTTTAACTTATTGTCTACTCGGTTTTGGGTAAGATTTAATAGTTTTATTTGATTTTAAATGAAGTTTGTGTATTTCTGTAACTATTAAGTTTAAATCATAATAATGGATCAGAGTGTAAGTATAATATTTCATTTTTACATTCCCTAGCTTAATCGGTAAAATACCGGAATTATTGTCTAGCCTTCATATGCTGATGACCTGTCCTTGGCTACTGCATACATGCACGATGCTGAAATATAATACCTGGTGTTAAAATCGTTAATTGTTTGTTAGTGTTATAATAAAAGTTATATTAAAGTTATATTTAAGTTACGTTTTTATGTATCGAAATTGTATTTGTTTCTTAAAGGTCGTTTGAGATTATTCATGTGTATTTTTCCATTTGTAGGTGTTGTTATCGTTTTTTGTACAGGATCAACGATTTCGATTTGCGAGGGCCGCGAAAAGGTATCACCCAGTTTTTTTTGTTCGGGTGCAAATAAAGTAGGTTTGTCACGATTTAAGTTTATTTTATGTATTGTGATTTTCTTTTTCATTTATCAATTGTTCATTGATTTTTGATTATAACTGTTTAGTTTTGTCTTTGTGTTCTGTAACATAGTCCGTCAGTGGCATTTGATCTAAATTTAAGTTAAATGGGCCATTTGTACTTAATTGTCCTTTAATTATATCAAATGGCTTAAAATTTGTTACAGAGTGGATGGTATGATTATATGCTAAAATTGCATACTTCATTTGATGGGTTATCGGTGTTTTTAGAAACCCTTGATTATTTAATAATCTTATGTGCTCCAATAGGGTTGAAGGCACCCTCTCAATTTTGCCATATGATCGTGGGTGGGTTGGTGAGCAAACATATATTTTTATTTTGTGTAGTTGTAATAATTCTATAACAACGGTGTTTTTAAATTCTGTACCATTGTCTACGATGATTTACGTTAAAATTCCATGGTCTGAAAAGAGAGATATCAGATTATCTGATATTTCTGATGCGGACGTTGACTGCAAATGGTAGGCATGAGCATATTTCGAGAAACTGTCGATAATTTTCAAAAATTTTTCTATATTCAGTGTGTAGGTATCTAAATGTATAATATCAAAAGGTTTAGTCGCAGTTGGTGTAATATTCATTTCCATGTTGGTTGGGTGTCTTTCGTATTTACTTCTTTGGCAGATCTCACATTCATTTATATAAGTTTGTATTGAGTCCCTTAAATTTGGCCAATAATATTTATTTTTTATGCGTTTTTCTACTTCGTCTAGACCTCGGTGATTCGTCTTACTTTCATGGTAGTTTTGAATTATTTTTATTAGGCATCGTCTAAACCTCAAGGATGGCCATTTAAAATTCTTTCTTTCTCTAACGAAATCTAGAATGTTGTTCTCGAAATTGTTTTCTGAAAACTGCACTAGGAGCCTTCTTTTCTTTTCAAATAATATAATTCTTCTTGTTTTCGCTTGTGAATGTAGCACTTGAGATATCATAACCTGATTTGCACCGTAATTGACTGCTGATTCGATTATAGGTACTCCTACTATCGAATCTTGCGTTTTGTGATCTTCTGCATCAGCTGTTTCTTGATGTTTTTCTAGGTTGCGCGGCAATTGACATTTGGTTAAGATTTTCTTCATTTTCGACATTGGTTTCGGCTTGTAGTTGCTTTTTAAAATCTTCCATGTAAGAAGCAATGTTTGCGAATCCATCTGTTTCTTTTGTGTGTAATTCGATACGACTTAAATCGTCGGCATTGGTGTTTAACTTTCCTTTATTGTAAATTTTTTTATAATCAAACTTTGCCAAATTAATTTTCCAACGTTCTAATTTGAAACTTGCCTCTTTCGGACTGAAAAGCCATTGTAGTGGTTTGTGGTCACTGATAATATTGAATTTTCTGCCAAACAAATATGGTCTAAAATATTTGGTAGCCCACACTAAACAGACATTCTTTCTCTATGGTAGAATAGTTTTGCTGCGAATCGTTGAGAGTTCTCGACGCATATGCTATTGGCAAATCTTGTCCTATGAAACCTTGGGACAATACTGCACTCAGTGCCACATTGCTTGCGTCACAAGTTAAGTTGAATGGTTTTGAAAAATCCGGATATTGCAGGATAGATTGATTTACTGATACGTTTTTACAGGTTTTGAAACAATTAATAAACTCTTGAACATATTTGATCTTAGCGCACTTATTCAAATACTTTGTTAGTGGTTTGGTTACCTTAGCGAAGTTATTAATAAAGCGTCGGTAATAGCCTAGTAACCCGAGAAATCCTTTTATCTCTTTTGTGGTTTTTGGCAGAGGATAATTTTTAATAGCCTTTATTTTATCTGGGTTCGGTCGTACACCATCAGGTGTTACCACGTGACCTAAATAAGCCACTTCTCGACGTAAAAATTCACTCTTATCTAGTTGTATTTTAAAAGTTGACTCGGGTAGTTTTTTAAATACTGATTTAAGATGTTCTACGTGCTCTTGTAATGACGTAGAAAATACGATGATGTCGTCAAGGTACACTAGACATTTTTCATTTTGGGTACCCCGGAGAATGTTGTCCATCACTCTTTGAAACGTTGCTGGGGCATTTTTTAGCCCGAAAGGCATGTGAGTGTACTCAAAATGACCATTATCGGTGTTAAAAGCTGTTTTTGGAACGTCATTCTCGTCTATTTCTATCTGGTAAAAACTGCTGGCAAGGTCTAACGTCGTCAAATATTGACATTTGCCCAGTTTGTCGAGCAAAGCTGTAATATTTGTGAGCGGATATTTATCGTCAATAGTCTTTTCATTCAGACGCCGGAAGTCGACAACCACACGCCATTTCTGTTTCCCAGACGCGTCAGCCTTTTTTGGGACCACCCATATGGGCGAGGACCAAGGTGAGCTTGGACGTATGATATTTTGATCGAGCATCTTTTTTATTTGTGTTTCTGCCTTTTTATGAATAAAAGGATATCTGTATGTTTTTGTATATACAGGCTATTTATCTGTTGTTATCGAATGTTTGATATTGCTAGTAAATGTTAATATTAAATGGTTAAAAAATATCAGAATATTCTCTACATAATTTTAAAATTTGTTCCTTTCTACTATATTAAGATGGTCTACGGATTTTAGATGGGTCAAAATTATTTAAATTTAATTTAAAATCAATATTTTCGAATACTCTATGGTCAAATTTTTCCGCAGTAAATGGTTCCGAAATATTTAAAGGCACTGGTTGACAATTATGATTTAAAATAGTGGTCAGAGCCTAATAATTTTTTGCAATAGTTACACCATTTGGAGTTTCGCAATTGTGTAACCTTTGATATGGGACTATTATTTCGCCATTTAACATGTTGGTTTTAATTTTCACGATTTGCTCGGCACGTGGGGAAACAGTTATATTATTACACGGAGTTACAAGGAATCCGGTCTCATAACTTATATTAGCTTGTAATTCTTTAAGATTATCAAGGCCTAGGAGTCCATTATTTAAATAAATAAAATTTGAGACATTTGTTTCTGGGTAACTTAAATATAGAAGATGCTGGGTTTTTAACACTATATTCATGTGCCGACAGTTGAGACAATATGGGTCATACGATATACTTTACTATAAAATTGTTTTGCTAAATTTGGGTCGATAAATGATTTTGTGGAACCAGAGTCAATTAAAATTTTTAAATTGTGTTCTGGAAATATAATATAAGATAGTTCGCTTGAATTAATGTTATTAAAGGATATTATCTGCGGTTTTATGTTTCTGGGTTGTCCGACGTGTCGTCTCGAAAATTTGCGGCACTGCCGGAAGCGTAATTTTCTTGTTCAAATGAGTCAGTGTACTGGCCTTGACACTGCTCGTCATATGTCTGGGCGTCATTGTCTTGTTGTTTGTCGTCAGAATAGCCGTAATTATTTTTAAATCAGCACAATAATTTTGGCTGTTTTGGTCTAGAGTATCGGTATTATATAATTCCTTCGATATAAAGTTACGTGGTTGGTTGCTAGTAAAATAATTATTATTGTATTGTTGACCCGGTGTGGGTTTAGACATATTTGTTTGTCTTGTGGATATACTCATTGGAGAAGCTTTTGGCAAAGGTTTGTTTTGGTTTGGTCTGAATACGTTGTTTGAATGTGCCGGTTTAAATACCTGTGAATTGGTGGGAAATCTTTGTGGTCTTATGTTAAAATTCGGTTTTATTTCTATAGGTCCTGTTGGGAATGTTGGTTTTGTTTGAAATTGGTTGTGTGGTGTATGTGCATTGAATGGTGGACTGAAAAATTGATTTGAATTTGTTGGTCTAAAATGTGGTATAGGTTGCTTTAAATTAGTTGGTTTTAATATATTTTGAAAATAGTGGTTGTTATATTCATCAGTAACAAATTGTAATGCTTCGGGAAGGTCCCTAGGACGCATGAAACGTATCGTTGTACCTAATGGCTCATTGAACCCAGATAAAAATGTTTTTAATGCTAGTTTATTATAAAGATCTCTTTTGAGTTCTTTTGCAGCCTGTTCTTCCTCGTGTAAGTCGATAAAAGAGCAAAGTAAATTTAAAATGTGTAAAATTCGGTCATAAAATTGGCTTGGTTTTTCATTATTTTGCTGTCTTAACATGACTAAATCCCTATTAAGACATGCTTCGTCACGTTGGTCTGCAAAATGTCTACTTAAAGTTGTTTTTAGTCCGTCCCAAGCAGAGACATTTTGGGTGCCCAAAATTAATTTCGCATTTTCCGAAAGTTTACCAATAATACAATTTATCAAGTACATATTCTGAAAGTTGTGTTTATTTGCTTTATAAAATGCGTCAATAATATTTTGGCAAACTGATAAATATCTATTTAAGTCATTTGGATTACCGTCAAATTGTGGTATGCAATTTAGATATTCTGTTTTAAATTGTGCCGTTGTTAAGTTATTACTATTAGAGAAATTTGATTTATCAATATTATTATTTTTTAAAAGAGTACCTGCGGTACTAATTGAATTTACTAGACTAATTACTTCTGTTGATTGAGAAGCAGAGTCAGCTGAAGGTTCTAGTTGCAAATTGAGATTAATTAACTTGTCAATAATATCGATAACGTCAGACAAAAATATCAATTGCACTTACATACAAAAAGTGACGATTTTGAACATCTTCTATAAGGTCAAACTTCTTGGATGGCGATTTTTGTCCTCCCAAAACGGTCTGTCCTTGTGAGAACTGGGCAAAGTGGGTCCCATCTCCTTTAACTTCAAGGTAGAAGGTTCACGATGAACTGGGATTTTCGATTTTCAGAAATCCGCTCTGACACCTCACATCCAAACACTAACGTAAGTTCTTTTTCGGTTAGTTCGATATCGACCAGCCGATAATCAAGCCCGAAAAATCTGTACGACTTTTGTTGCTTGCCAGTTAAATGATCAAATTTTAATAATCACTTTTAAAAAAACTTTTATTTACAAATTAGAGACTCAAAATTAATCGTTACAGTAGTAATTTGTACAACTGACTGCCTATACAGAAACAATGCATGAGTATATAAATTATAAAATGCAAAGTAAACAGTATTATTGTCCATTCAGCAAGTGTTGGTCATATATCTTGTGTTATATGTATGTGCACGTGATATACATGTTGTTTTGTTTTTGTAATTTGTGGTTTTTAGTTTATTTTCTTTTAGATCTTTCAGACATGACAAAATCAGTTGAAATTAGTTTTGGAAATATATATATATATATATATATATATATATATATATATATATATATATAAAGTAGGTATTATCGACCGTATATAAAATTATAAAAAGGTTTTGGTTTCGGGTCTAGCGGTCAGTGGGTAAGAAAAAAAAAACTCTTTTTTCCTTAAGTGCTCAATATTTCGCCAATGTTTATTAGCTTCATCAGGAGCAGCTACAAGATTAACAGAAAACAAAATTAAAATATTACACTAGCGTTAAAATTTATATAAAACAAAAAAAAAACAAGAAACATTAGGTACTTTTTAAAATTACTTACAAGAAAGTAGAGTCAAACTCTGTAAAATTTGAACATTGTCACGTTCGCAACAGGACAAAACAATGTAGCGTTATCAACAAATAACCATAGCTCGATCAATCGGAATGCAGAAAAAATGCACAATAAATCCTTATCAGCGTAAACTATCTTAGGTGCTAATAATTATTTCTACGAGGAGTATGTACAGTATGGAATTAAAAAGGATCACATTAAATTTAACAGATTACAATAAATATTACTTAACTGATTTGTGTCTGATTTGTAATTTATACATCTATTATTCCTATTAATATGAAACATTTCCAGAAACAATCTTTTTTTATAGTTGGATGCAATTTCCAAAATTTTTACATTTGCAAAATCAAAATTATGGCCAGTTTTTTTATTATGTTCAGCTAACGCACAGGAGTTTTTTCCTAAACGGCAATCACTCTTGTGGCCAGTGATTCTTTGTCGAAGCCATTGTGAAGTTTGGCCAATATACTGTCCATCACATTCCAAGCACGATAACTCGTACATTACATTACTATTAAACAACAAAGGTGTTTTATCTTTGACTCTAGAAAACAGATTAAAATTTTTTATTGTGTTGTATTTCACTACCTTAATCTCTGGAAAGGATTTAAATAATTTTGAAATGTTGTTAGTAAGGCCAGTAATAAAGGGCAGTTTTCTATATTTAAGGGTAATGGGTTGATTTTCTTCCGTGGGACCATCGAATGAATTTGAGTTGTAAATTAATTTTCTTAAAATGTGTGCAGGATAACCGTTATTTAAGAACATCTGTAACAATTTCTTTAAGTTTTTTTGTAAAAATGAATCATCGGAAATATGCGTTACCCTATTTTTCATCGCTATTACTGTATTGTATTTTTGATTTTTTGGATGGTTAGAAAAATAATTTAGAAACCTACCTGATGCCGTAGGTTTCTGATACCAATCCAAAATAATTACGTTATTGGGGTTTCTAATTACTTTAGTGTCCAAGAAGGGCACACTACGTTGGGATTCTTTTTCTATGGTAAACTGAATATTATCGTGAAAATCATTAAAATATTGTAGGGTTAGATCTGCACTATCATAGGGAACTGCACAAATTACATCGTCTACGTATTTATATATAAAAGGCATACGAAAAGGTAATTTAGGGATAACACTGCCAAACAAGTTATCTAGAACAATTGTTGCAAGAATCGGGCTAATCGGTGAGCCCATAGGAGTACCAAAAATTTGTTTATAAAACGAATTGTTAAAACTAAAGTACGTATTGTTAAAAATAAATTTAATTAATGTTATGAAATTATTTTTCGAAAGGGTGGTGAATTGCTTAATTGTGTTCCATTTTGTGTTTAATATATCAATTACTAGGTTAACAGGAATATTCGTAAACAGAGACACAACATCTAAAGAGATTAATACATAATTATTTGGCAATTGAAGGTTTCCTACGGAATTAACAAACGTAAAGGTATCTTTAATGTTATAGTCGGTTTCATCTGCCAAAGCATTCGTTAAAATGTCTGCTAAAAATTTGGATATACAATAGGTAGTGGAATTAATGGAACTAATTATTGGACGAAAAGGAACATTTGCCTTGTGTATTTTAGGTAAACAATATAGTTTAGGGGAAGATGAATTATATATTATAAGTTGTTTATATTCTTGATCAGTAATCTCTTTTTTAGTTTTTATGTTTTTTATTAATTCATTATATGTATTTTGTACAGATGTTGTTGGGTCTTTATTTAATTTTGTATAGGTGGAAACGTCTTGTAACATTGTTTCAGTTTTATTGATGTATTCAAGTTTGTCAATCGCGACGGTGCATCCACCCTTATCAGACTGCAATATGTAAAGGTCAGGATGAGATTTTAAAAATATTTTAGATTTATTATACAATACATTTAATTGATTTGGTTTTTCTTTGTGTGAGTTTTGCAAAAAATTGGTAACTATGTTGGTAGCCCGTGCCCTTAGCAAATCCTTAGATTCCTTGGGAACATCATCTATGATGCTCTCAAGGTCGGCAATAAAAACGTTTGACTTAAAGTCTTTATCTGAGCACGGAACTCCAAATTTTGGTCCCAAAGAAAGAAAGTCTGATATATCGCGTGGGATATCTACAGATGATATGTTATCAAACCACTTGTTGTTGTCAATAAACAAACGATTATGTGAAAAGCTTCTTTCTTTTAACTTATTAAATTTTTCTATGTTATTATGTTTTACTTTTTTAAATTTGTTATTAAAAGTTCGTTTCAATCTGTTTTCAAATTCATATACGATATGATGCGGTAAGATATCCAATAAATTGGATTTTATTTGTGTTGTTTTTTTAATATTTCCAGAAATGTTATCACATGTTATTCTGATCTCTAACGACAACGTCTTTTTACAATTTCTAGAGATAAAATTATCTACTCTACTATTATTTACAAAATTATTACCTATAACCAACAAATTATGAACATTCCTTATACCATCATGAATGTGCCTTGGCTCAATGTTGGAACTCCTACATCGTAACAAAAAAATTCGTCTGTTGATATTATTTGCAAGTTTGGTGTTTAAACCTGCCCATTGCTTCATCAGTTTTGTAGCATCTAGTCCATATAACTGTGTGATTTCTTGATAAAAACCCATCATAACATAAAGTAGGTATTATCGACCGTATATAAAATTATAAAAAGGTTTTGGTTTCGGGTCTAGCGGTCAGTGGGTAAGAAAAAAAAAACTCTTTTTTCCTTAAGTGCTCAATATTTCGCCAATGTTTATTAGCTTCATCAGGAGCAGCTACAAGATTAACAGAAAACAAAATTAAAATATTACACTAGCGTTAAAATTTATATAAAACAAAAAAAAACAAGAAACATTAGGTACTTTTTAAAATTACTTACAAGAAAGTAGAGTCAAACTCTGTAAAATTTGAACATTGTCACGTTCGCAACAGGACAAAACAATGTAGCGTTATCAACAAATAACCATAGCTCGATCAATCGGAATGCAAGAAAAAATGCACAATAAATCCTTATCAGCGTAAACTATCTTAGGTGCTAATAATTATTTCTACGAGGAGTATGTACAGTATGGAATTAAAAAGGATCACATTAAATTTAACAGATTACAATAAATATTACTTAACTGATTTGTGTCTGATTTGTAATTTATACATCTATTATTCCTATTAATATGAAACATTTCCAGAAACAATCTTTTTTTATAGTTGGATGCAATTTCCAAAATTTTTACATTTGCAAAATCAAAATTATGGCCAGTTTTTTTATTATGTTCAGCTAACGCACAGGAGTTTTTTCCTAAACGGCAATCACTCTTGTGGCCAGTGATTCTTTGTCGAAGCCATTGTGAAGTTTGGCCAATATACTGTCCATCACATTCCAAACACGATAACTCGTACACTACATTACTATTAAACAACAAAGGTGTTTTATCTTTGACTCTAGAAAACAGATTAAAATTTTTTATTGTGTTGTATTTCACTACCTTAATCTCTGGAAAGGATTTAAATAATTTTGAAATGTTGTTAGTAAGGCCAGTAATAAAAGGCAGTTTTCTATATTTAAGGGTGATGGGTTGATTTTCTTCCGTGGGACCATCGAATGAATTTTTTCTTGCATTCCGATTGATCGAGCTATGGTTATTTGTTGATAACGCTACATTGTTTTGTCCTGTTGCGAACGTGACAATGTTCAAATTTTACAGAGTTTGACTCTACTTTCTTGTAAGTAATTTTAAAAAGTACCTAATGTTTCTTGTTTTTTTTTTGTTTTATATAAATTTTAACGCTAGTGTAATATTTTAATTTTGTTTTCTGTTAATCTTGTAGCTGCTCCTGATGAAGCTAATAAACATTGGCGAAATATTGAGCACTTAAGGAAAAAAGAGTTTTTTTTTTTTTTCTTACCCACTGACCGCTAGACCCGAAACCAAAACCTTTTTATATATATATATATATATATATATATATATATATATATATATATATATATATATATATATATATATATATATATATATTTATTTATATATATATATATATATATATATTTCCAAAACTAATTTCATTTCATATTTATATATATATATATATATATATACATATTAACAGCTTTGTTTTTGGTTTATTTTATTTATAATAAATCTTAACTTCACTAACAGTTTTTATTTTGGTTTAATTATTTATTAATAATCACATCACTTTTAAATTTGTAATGTATCAGTTCTACAGCCTTTATAATTTGTTGTCGAATAAACCTAAACTAAATTTGACTCTCGTAGTCGAATTATCTGCATATAAGTTAAATAAAAATCAATGAAATTAGTTAATATAAACAATCTTAACAATACTGTCTGAAACAATTTCAAGATTTAAAACATAATAACTGCGATTTAAAATTGACTACAGAGTTTGAATTTTAGGTACTTATAAATTAATTAGTTCATTGCTTTTTTGAATTAGTCTTTTTTATACAAAACTTATCTCTATTTCTCGTAGGATAGTTGTGAGTGCCTCTATTATAAGCAATGTAGCCATCAAGGTAGTTCGACAATAAATTATTTTTAATTTTGTGAATAAACGTCACTGTGAAGAGGCAAATTTTGTATTCAATAATTTTCATTCAATTCCTATATTTTTTAGTATATTTTATTGATTGTCGTATTCTTAAAACAAACAAAATGGCATTTAAATTATATAGACAAAAATTAGCCCAGTGCCCTCTAATTCTCACTTGTCGCGGTCAGGATTCATCTCCAAAACGTCTGGAGCTACAAATTTGGTGACAATATAGGAAAATTGAATAATTGCTCTTATTAGCTATCCAGACACCAAAAAAAAAAGCTTTTAATGACATCAGTTTAACTTCTTTATTTTATTGTTTGTACTTTGTCTACAAAATTTAGTTTAGGTTTGTCGATAACAAATAACAAATTATAAAGGCTGTAAAACTAATACATTATTTAAATATAAAAGTGATGTGATTATAAATAAAATAATTAAACCAAAATAAAAGCTTTTAATGAAGTTATCTGTAAAATCTGATATGTTTGAGAATTTGTTTATGCATTATTTACTGCTGGTCAGTAGCAGAAATTGATATATTATTTAATAATGTGTTTTTCGAAATATTTAGTATAAAACGTTTTTATTTAAAACTTAAAAAAAATAAATGTATGTTATTTTAAAAGTTTAAAGTTCAGTCTTTCGTAACATCTACATAAAATACCAATAGAATTTTAAATTCCGAACTTCTTAGGGAATAGACAAATTATGTATATTTTCACTTCCTTCGTAAAAGGGAAGTACTGTAATCGTGAAAAAATCACTCTACGAGATTTTTTTTCAGATCCTCACGTTTCAGGGTCCCTAGATGAGGAAAAACATGTTTTCTCAATTCCGTCGGTCTGTCTTTCTGTCTGTTTGTCTGTCTGTTCGCGGCGTAGCTAAAACAATACTTACCCGATTGACTTGAAATTTTGGTCAAAAATTAAGGGTCATATGGGGATGACCTGGTAACATTTTGATAAAAATCCAATATGGTGAAACAAAATGGAGGCTTAGTGAAATGTTAAAAAAATTATTATTAAAAAATTTCTCATTCAATTTATCTCAAATTTTGCAAAAACATCAAGTATTAAATTGGAATCAACTGGTTACATTTTGGTACGAATCCAAGATGGCGGAACAAAATGACGGGTTAATAAAATATATAAAAATTCAGCCTGAAAAAACTGCTTATTGGTTTGATTTCAAATTGTATGCCATAACTAATTGTGGTACAGGGATCAACTAGTCAAATCGTGGTACTAATTCAAGATGGCCGAACCAAATGGTGAGCAAATAAAATATTTTTAAGCTTGAAAAAAGTCACCCTCTCACTTTTACACATCTTTACGTTTTAACGTCGCTAAATGCCAAAAAATATTGTTTTATCAACTCCGTCGGTCCGTCTGTCGGTCTTTCTTCTGTTTGTCAGTTCGCGGCATAGCTTAAAGACTACTTACCCGGTTGACTTCAAATTTTGGTCAAAAATTAAGGGTCATATGGGAATGGCCTGATAACATTTTGGTAAAAATCTAATATGGCGAAACAAAATGGCGGCCTAGTAAAATGTTAAGAAAGTTATTATTAAAAAATACTTATCCAATGTATCTGAAATTTTGCAAAAAAACATCAAGTATTATGTTCGAATGAACTGATAATATTTTGGTACGAATCCAGGATGGCTGAATAAAATGGCGGCTTAATAAAATATTTAAAAATTCAGCCTGAATAACTACTTAATGAATTGATTTCAAATTGTGTGCGATAACTAACTGTGGTATAGAGGTCAACTAGTAAAACTGTGATACTAATTCAAGATGGCGGAACAAGATGGCGGCCAAATAAAATGTTTATAATTGTGAAAAAATCACCCACTCTTTCAAGTTTTATATATATCTTCACGTTTTAGCGTTCCTAGATGCCAAAAAATATGTTTCATCAATTCCGTCGGCCCGTCTATCGCTCTGTCTGTCTGTCTGTCAGTTCAAGAAAATGTGGTATTTGTACAACTACTATGTGTCTATAAAAACTTAAGGTAAATGATATAATTTCTTATGCTTCCTTAAATAATATTGTTTATATCATCAGGTCATATGAGGATGAACATTTTGGTAAAAATCCAATATGGCTGAACAATATTAAAAAAAATTGTTAGGGTGGTGTATTGTTTGGGGTTAAGATCCAGAAAGAAAAACAAGTTTTTTTTTAATTATCGACGCTTTGGGAACTTAATTTGCGCATCCTCAGGGCACATATATAGATCCTATTATCCTGCATACTCATATTATCTCATATTATCAGCCTTTACCTACTCCGTAGGTCCGCAGATATTTTCTAGATATTAAGTTTCTAAATGGTTTTCGTTAACAAACCTCTAGTTGTTATGTTACAGTGGTGTATTATGTGGGGTTAGGGTCCCGTAAAAAAACAAATGAGGTGCATAAAAGCAAAACGCGTTAAGTCCACTGATGCAAGTTATGAAAAAAAGCTTGCTTCTAAATTCTGGACTTTACAGGTTTTGCATATCAATCGTATGGATTAGATTCGTTTTGTTTTTTTTGCTATAAAACTATTTTTTTTAAATGAAATTTGAAATATTTTTATTTTTAATAAGTAACAAAACATTACAAAATAAAATATTTAAACATATAACTCGGGTGCCTCTTCGGTCGGTCCACATAAATCCATTTCTGATTCCTGGTGAACTTCGGTATGACGTTCTTCACATGAAGCGAAATAGTGTACATAAAACTGTAGAGAGGGGCTTGAAGGCCAGTCTGAACCGAAATGCAACTCTAGGACTCTCTATGTCTGATACTTTTTTGTGTTTACAGAAGCGGTGTCTTTTGGAATAACTGATGGATTAATGGCCAAGACATTTTTTTTACCTTTCGTAAGTGATTTGAAATTTCCACAACTATGGTAGTAAAACTCTTCTCCTTGTACCAAAATTAATTTACCCAAGTTCGTTGACCGTTTAAAGTGGTACCTGTTGCAAGGTTTAAATTTGAAATGCCAGTTCGAAATGGGTTTAGGATGATCTGTTGCCTCTTGCTTCCAGTCGAAAACCTCTCTGTCAATTCTCAGCCGTATAATGGTTGCATATTTTCTGATTATGTCGATGTAACTCTGGGGGTTTTCAATAACTTCTTGCTTTTTGAACTCTTTCGCAGAGACCAAATAAACGATCAAGTGTGAGGAAAGAATAGCCTCGTACTGGAAAGATTAACTCAACTTCTTTAACATTTTTAGGGGCTTGCAACAGCCATCTTAGTAGCATCATTATCATTGTTTTATTTTTATTTTGGCCGCCGCATCCGTCGGCGAACAGCCTTATTTTTTCAATCTCTGAAGGTTCTAGAGACACGCATGAAACTACCTCATTTGAACCCTTTGCGTAAGTTCCTTCAGTCCAAACGCAGCTGAAGCAGTTATTTTGGGACAAAGAACTTCCAACAACGATAGAAAAATTAAATAGGTAAAGCTAACGCCAGTAGTAAGTAAATTTTTCTGGCAATCAAAAGAGAGCTTTAAATAGCCCTGTTAATTTTGCTTTAATAATGAGAAAAAAGCGTTGACTCTCTTTTTGTGAATTGCTGTAGTAGCTTGTAATGATGAAAGTTTTCGAGGGTCCTTTTCTGTCTTTATTTTCTCTCTGAGTTCAAGGCATGTAGAGCATACATCGACTCGAGGCGAGCCAAATCCCAAATTGAAGTTACGATTAAAAACGAAGCGAAAATAAGAACTTTTCACTTTTAACTTATCTTCGGCCTGTGCATTGTACATGTTTGCTAATTTTTCTATGTTCAAGTCACAGCTAAGATAATGTCGAAGTGTGTTGCTACGGCAATAATGCGGCTCTATACAATTCAAAGAGCTGGTGTACCCGATAATCGATTCCTTCTTTTCCGTGAACTTTGAAGAAATGTGATATCTGCCTCTATTTTCTTGTGGGACAGTACTGTGGGTGGCAAAAGTACAAATAATATTTTGCAATCTTGAATTACTAATACCTAGAATTTGACGAAATGCCCGTTCACAAATTTGTACATCTTTCCCTTCCTGGAATAACCTGACATAAAACTTGCCAGTGAACTGTTTGCTTTGATGACTTCCAGCTGTTCTCTTCTAACGACCGCTGCATGATACTGTATGTTTCATAACAAAGCTGTCTTGATCAGTTTTTCTGCTAGTGGTATAAAACGCGTCTCCAAATTTTTTGATAACCTTGTAGGTAAGTTCGTTACATTTGTAGATTTTCTTTCTGTTGTGTTTGCAGTTAGGGTTCAAAATGGGTCTATATCGCGCAGAATATCTGAAAAAGAAAAAAAAACCAAATTATGAAATAGGCCTTGAATGTTTTTTTTTATTAATATCCATTAAGTAACTCTCCGCCACAGATTTGTTATTTTAAACCTAGTTATATTAAGAGGCGAAATTTTAAAAAGAAGCAATTTGCGATTGTGACAAGAACGTGCGATGCCTTTTAATTTTTTTTTTTAAATAAATCATATTATTTTGTATGTAGCATTCTTTAAAAAATCGGCTTAAGTTTTGATTAGCTTCAGCTAGGCTTTTTTTTTGTTTGTGGTGAATTTGTATCAAACAAGTTTCATCTGACGTCAAAGATGTAGATAAAATAAAATTATGCATCATCAAAGGCAAAGCAAAATAGTGAGATGTTTATTCATAAATATAAAAAAGTCAGCAAATTGAAATCTACAGTTAGCTTTTATAATATTTTATTTGCAACTAACCAAACGCAAACATTCAATAAGAAATAGTTATAATACGATGACATTTTTTACATACATTAACTACTTTGCATTTCTTTTTTTCTGGAACCAATATTAACACTTCTCTTTCGAGCCTGGGAAGGACAGACCACTGAAGGCGATTTTTCCAAATTAAAAAATGCACAAAGAGATAGAACACTTCAAATAAATAAACAATACTAATCATCAATACCTCAGTCTGGACAATGCAAAACGTAAATAACAGCGAAGATCCTCGTGTCCAGTTTATCACGCCACCGACAAACAGGCGAATAAAGCAAGCTTGTGGTTGGTCGCAGTGGACTTTTCCTAGTTTGTTTTTAAGGTGCGAAGAATTTTATACGTTTTGCTTCTAAGCTATATATATATATATATATATATATATATATATATATATATGTATTTATATATATATATATATATATATATATATATATATATATATGTATTTATATATATATATATATACATACCAAAATTGGACTTTACCCGATTTGCTTTTAAGCCCCCCAAATGTCTATTTTTAAGTAGTCGACGTTTCGTAACTTTATGATTGCATCCTCAGGACATACATAGTTTCTATATCCTGGATGAACCCCATATTATCAGTCTTTACTTACTCCGTTCGTCCGCAGATATTTCCCAGATATTATGTCTGCATGGTTTTCGTTAACGATCCTCTTGTGGTTGTTAGAGTGGTGTATTATTTGGGGTTAGGGTCCAGTAAAGAAATAAAAGGCTTTTTTAATGTCGACGCTTCGCAATTTTATTGTTACATCTTCAGGACACATATAGATTTTATGTTCTGCATGAAATTCGTATTATCAGTTTTTTCTACTACGTTGATCCGCAGATATTTTCTAGATATTAAGTTTCCAAATGGTTTTCGTAAACGATCCTCTTGTGTTTATGTTAGAGTGGTTTCTTATTTGGGGTTAGGATCCAGTAATAAAAACAAAAGTCTTTTTTAAATTGTCGATGTTTCGAAACTTTATTTTTGCTTTCTCAGGACACATATATAGATTTTATATCCTGCATGAAACCCATATTATCAGGCTTTACCTACTCCGTTGCAGATATTTCCCACACATTGAGTTTCTAATTGGTTTTCGCTAACAATCTTCCTGTTGTTAGAGTGGTGTATTATTTGGGGTTAGTAAATATCTGCAGATCAACGGACTGATCAAAAGACTGATAATATGGGTTTCATGTAGGATAGTAAATCTGTATCCTGAGGATGCAACTATAAAATTGCGAAACGTAGAGATTTTAAAAAAAGGCTTTTGTTTTTTATTGGATCCTAACCTCAAATAATAATTTATTAAATAATTTAACATAACAACAAGAGGATAGATAACGAAAACCAGTTAGAAACTTAATATCTGGGAAGTATCTGCGGACCAGAGAAGTAGGCAAAGACTGATAATATGGGTTTCAATTTAAGGCGACGAAACAAAATGGCCGTCAAATAAAATTTTTAAAAAATCAATGTAAAATAATATTGTTCAATTGATTTTGCAGAAAAATTAGATGTGAAAATGGCATAAACTGGTACGAATTCAATATAACGTAGCAAAATGGCGGTATGTGTCAATGTGAAAACTATTTATTAAATTCATTTTATTATGCACAAAAGTCAAGTGTGGCATAAGTAGAAAGAAAAAGGTAAAATATTGGTAGGAATCCAATATGATGGAACAAATAAAAATTAAAAGACAGTATGTGTAACACATATGTACTGTGACTATGTACTGAACTAAATTGGGTCACACTTCACTATTCCTAACAAATAAAAGAAAATCATAATGAGGGAAGCTCCGGGTAAAGAAATTTACCGCTTTTTTAAAAAGTGTGATCACACTTAAAAACAAGTATATATTTTTAACGGAATACATTATTGTATGCATTTCTGTCTTTCCTATCAAAAATTGTAGAATAAATTAGAATAGAAATATTTAATTTTCTACCTAAATTAGGGCATTATTAAGGTACTATAATGGAAAGCAGTAGCGTACTTAGGATTTTTTTCATAGTTCATAATTTTTGATGTTGACTAAAAAGGGACTTTACTTTCATACTACAAGAAAAGAGGAAACGATAAAAAATCTAAAAGATATCGAATGTCCGTGTTAATTATAAAAAGTGTGACCCCCCATAAATACACCCATGATGGAAAGGTGCGTCACTAAGACGTCATAAATCACATTAAAAATACAGCACACAAATGACATCATCGGTCTGTAACATTCGCCCTTCATTTAAACGTCACAAAGACGACATCTGGGGACGTCATCTATGACCAAAACTGACGAAACAAAGACGTCACATTGACGCCAGCTTGCTATCTGGGCGATATTGTATAAGTAATGAAAACTACTTGTATGGTATAATGTAAATATAATAATGATAAAATATTTTCATTACGAGCCAATTACAACATTATAGGTTTTGTAGCAGAAGACTTTATTTGTAAGATGGTGGGATCTAATCGTATATTATTCACAACGGGCAACAAAAATCAAGAATTAACCCTTCAAGGAGATATTATAAGAATAAGCATAATACATATTTTTTTCAAATTCAATATTGATAAAAATGGATTTTCGTTACAATCAACCGTAAATTTTTTCTTCGATATGTTAAACAATGGCAAAACATAATAAAAGTAAATAAAATGCTAGAGCAGAATTAATTTACGATCCTGACGTTAGATTAGAAGGGCAGCATCGCCTCTCTGCAAAGAATCGTGGTCCATTGGGTTGGAAGTACGAATCCAGAGAAAATAATTAAAACTAGTGAAAAAATGTTTTTTTTTTAATGTACCTTTGTAATGTTCGATTATTTCATCATAAGCTTGCATAAACAAACCCTGCGCAAGCCCTAGTTTCCTAAATTCCGCTGAAATTCGTATTACAGTTCCCTATCAAGACACAATTTTGGATAGATTATATACATATATATATATATATATATATATATATATATATATATATATATATATATATATATATATATATAATACCACCTTCAGGCTTCCTAAGTACAAACGGGTATAAAGCTTTCCTACGTTCACACCAAATTTAAAGAAAACTGTACCTAATTTTGCTTGGGCTTCATATTTACATGTTACTCTCTAAAAACATACGCGTCAGGGTTCACGGTATCGTACTGTAGTTGGCGCTCTAGTCGTTGTGTGTAAATGATATACAACTCTGTATAGGTTCTACGGGTTTGAAAAGCCCCACTAAATACGACGACTTTACCCGTACCGGCTACATGGCAGCGTCGCAGAAAATTTGGATTATAATTTTAATAAGGAGATTAGAGATTTGTGTATTATGGTTTTGAATTCGAAGTGGGAATTCGTGGCCGGGCTTCAAAAAAACGCCCGAAAGTGAATTTAGTGAATATTAGTGACATAGAGGAGATAACAAATTGTAGTTTAAGAAAAATTATCCTAGTTTTTTTCTTCAGTGTCAATCCTGTGCTAGGCTATTTGAAAGGTCTGCACAAAAGATCGTAATTGACAGATAAGTAAAATATTTCAGTATTTAGTATAGTTAAAAAGTACGGAAGCGTAGAAGGGCCACAATTTTTTTATTTTTCAATTCTGAGTTTAAAGTCGGAATTTAACAAAATTCTGAATTTAAAGTCAGAATTTAACAAAATTCTGAGTTCAAAGTCGGAATTTAATAAAATTCTGAGTTTAAAGTCGGAATTTAACTAAATTCTGAATTTAAAGTCAGAATTTAACAAAATTCTGAGTTCAAAGTCGGAATTTATTAAAATTCTGAGTTTAAAGTCGGAATTTAACTAAATGCTGTGTTGAAAGTCAGACTTTAATAAAATTCTGAGTTTAAAGTCAGAATTTAACAACATTCTGAGTTTAAAGTCGGAATTTAACAAAATTCTGAGTTTAAAGTCAGAATTTAGTCCGTACGATTGTATAACAGACTGGAACCAGAAAAACAAGTTCAATATTCTTGTTTGAATAATGGCAAATGCGCTATGAATTGTTCCACCAAACTACAGATAGTTAAAAAATGATAAAAGGGGGGGAGGGTACAAAATAAAAGTTTCCTATTTTGATTTTTGAGTGTTAAATAAGTCCCTGACAAATTAAACATATGTTTAATTAATTCGTTTTATATATTTTTATTTATTTCTATTGCTGAAAAAAAAGTCAAAATAAATACAAGAAAACCTATACACCAAAAAGTTCACAAAATATAAAGGTAATACAAAACGATAAATAAGTCTTAAGAAACGGTTCATATATGTTTCAACGATGTAAGGGTGTCTCGCGAAACATACTGACAGATCTCCCCTCTGTTTCAGGGTGATTCAAGTTGAGTGTCCTATTAGAAATATCTGGAGAACCAACGAATAGGATGTTTTGAGAATTTGGCTTTGACCATAGATGAACATAATATACTCTCGTTATAAAGTATTTTAAATTGCGCGGTGTTGCCGCTTCTACCTCAAACCGGAGACATCATCCGTTTTTTAAATAAAATGCCCTATATTTTAGTAAATTTTTACATTTTTCTAAAAAATCCAAGCACTTATTGAGTTACTTTTCTCATGCCTAAATTTAACTGTTTTCGAGAAAATGGCCCTTGAACAATGACAATTTTGACCCTTTGAAGCTCGGTAAATCTCAAACGAGTTTACTTGCAACGGAATGGATTTCACTTATCTGTCTTAATATTTAATTATCTATCTCTTGACACCAATTTCAGGTTTGGCAGGAGACGTCAAAAATACATTTCGCTAAATTCTGACTTTAAACTCAGAATTTAGTTAATTTCTGACTTTAAACTCAGAATTTAGCTAAATTTCGACTTTAAACTCAAAATTTTGTTAAATTCTGACTTTAAACTCTGAATTTTGTTAAATTCTGACTTTAAACTCAGAATCTAGTTAAATTCAGACTTTAAACTCAGAATTTAGTTAATTTCTGACTTTAAACTAAGAATTTAGTTAAATTTCGACTTTAAACTCAGAATTTTGTTAGATTCTGACTTTAAACTCAGAATTTTGTTAAATTCTGACTTCAAAGTCAAACTATATACACTTAAATAATGTTGCACTATTAAAACTTTACATTTTTTATAGCCTTCCGGTGAGTGGTAAGGTGTCACAAAAAAAATAAACATTTTCTTGTATTATATAATTATATTGTTAAAAATAGTACTTGACAGCAGCTAGTACTTTAAATATGTAAATAACACATTTTTTTAATAAAGTTTTAGAAGAATTAGTTTTATTTTCTTTTGTTAGTAATAATTACGACCCTTAAATGTGCAATAATTTTTTAACAGATAAACTGTAAGTTCTTAAACATTTATTTTTAGACCAAGGGTTTTTACATATGGAGGTAGTCACAATCTATAAAACTTTATATTTTTTCATTAATTGGTGATTAATTCAAACGCCACATACGATCAAATCAAAATAAAACAAATGGTAAAGTACCACAACAAAACCAAAAACATTTTCTTGCATTAATAATCTGATTGATTACCACAATACAATACTTTGAAATATAATACTTAAAATTGTAGTAAATATAATAAAACCATTTTTTCTATTAATGCATAGAAAATATTAGTGTATTACAAAAATTACTTCTTTTAGTTTTTCGAATTACCCTATTCACAGTTAAAAATGTTTACTTAATATAATTCTCCATTAATAAAAAATAAGTAGGATAACTGTTAAGAATAAATAAAAATGCTTGTATTGCTTTAGCATATTGGTAACGCAGCTGGGCGTATAATTCAACAAGTATATACATTTTTACACAGCGGGCTTCTTATTTTCTAAAAACGTATGGGATTCATAAAACCTGGAAAATATAACGATTTCTGTATATCAAGAAAAAGTTAGCCCTCTGCCTTTGCTTGCAATAACTGTAAGATTTAAATTGTTTTTCAATAAAATACACTTTGTTTAAACCAATATTTAGGCCGGGATTCGGGTAGTCTGTGGGACATACCTTGCTTCAAATTAGATATGAGATGTGTATATATATATATATATATATATATATATATATATATATATATATATATATATATATATATATATATATATATATATATATAAGATACCCTGGGCACAATCTAATCCTATGACTAGTTTTTGGATACCTTGCCTAAATTCCATGTAAAATGCATGGGGAGAAAACTCACCAAATTAACTTTTTCATAAAACGTTTTGTTATTAATATAGGTCTGAAAACTTTTTAGTTACGAGATGTTGGCGAATAATGTTTGCAATGTAATACCCTGTATATCGAGAATAAAATATTTGCCGACTTATGTTAAATATGTGATTTTTGATTATTTTGAGTAGTATATTATTGAAAATAACAAAAAGTTTAATTTAATTTGGACACAGTATAGTTGCTGTATCAACATTGAATAATCATTTGTATCAGTTCTGGAGAACCGTGACATATACTGTTAATGTTTATAAAAAGGCGCAATAGTTAGTCAAGAAAAAATGCACTTCGAATAAAACGCTGATCGTAGCGTCTACGGTGTTTTATTATTTTTATCCATATACCCAATAGGTTATGGGTCCAGTTCTACGCGAATGCAGAAAATCAAGTAACGAGACGGAGTCCGTCGGCGAAAAATATGCGGTGTGGAAATTTCGCGTTAAATCGCTACTTGATAAACTTAGTGTGCTACATGTTCTTGAAAATGACCCCTCAGACGATGCATTTGACGAGTGGCGTAAAAATGACTGTACTGCAAAAAGTGACTCTTTTCTCGGTTTTGCAAAAGATAATATTACTTCAAGACAAATCACTCAAAGCCTCGATGCCATTTACGAGAGACGGAGTTTAGCTTCGCAGCTTGATTCATGAAAACAACTTTTAAGTTTAAAATTAATGGGTGAAGTAACCATGTAGGAACATTTTATTAAATTTGATACTATTATCAACGATTTGATCGCAGCTCGACCTACCCTTGAGGAAACCGATAAAATATACAACCTATTATTAACATTACCCAGCAAGTATGATAGAATTTCTACCGCTTTGGAGACTAAATTTGATGATAAATCAACTAAAGGAATTTTTGTTGGGTACGCTCCAAACGTATATAAAATTTGGAACACTGAAAATGAAACATATTACCAGCCCAACACTTTCGGAAAAGGTCTTCATACCAATAAACAAACCGATAACCGAAAGCAATAAACCCTGCGACGAAAACACGGAATCCATTAAAATTCCCGATAAGGGCACAGATTTTGAATTGTCAAATAAATATAAGTCACAAGACTTAGTTAGGCAAAGTGAAAAATTAAAAAATCGTCCACGCTTAAATTATAAAGAAATAGAAAAAGATAACTTTTATGCATATACAGCATGTCCTCAAGCTTGTATTTAAAATCCTGAAAAATTAATATGAAATTAAACAACGGGATGATATAACTGTGGGAGCTAACCATTAAAATGAACTTAATTCGTTAGTCTTTAATGATACCGGGATAATTTTTTTTAGATTAAAATCCGATGAATTCGGAGATCCCACAAAATATAAAGCTAGATTAGTTGCAAGGTTTCACTCAAAAATACCTCATAGATTATGACGAAATTTTTGCACCAGTTGCTAAAATTTCCACATTCCGTTAACTTTTAGCTTTGGCAAATCAATTTGATCTTTTAATACATCAAATTGATGTTCCAACTGGCTTTTTAAATGGGATATTGCATGATGAAATTTACATGCAATTTCCAGAAGGTGTTGAGATCAATGGTAACCAGGTATGCAATTTAAATACATCTCTATATGGCCTAAAACAGTCTTCTCGTTGTTGGTATGAACGTCTTGATAGTGCATTAAAAGAAAAAGGTTATAAAAATTCGATAACTGATCATTGTTTATATTATTTTAACAAAGGGGATTTTTCGCAAAATATTTATTTACTTCTATATGTTGATGATATCTTTATTATCACAGGTAATTCCCAAACTATGTTTAGTACTAAAAATTATCTGCACAAATGTTTTAAAATGACTGACTTAAAGAAAATAAATATAGGGATAAAAGTTAAAAAGGGGACAGATACTCTATAACTAAATCAAACATTATATTTAAAACAGATCTTAAATAAATTTGGAATGAGCGATTGTAAACCAATTGACACACCTTTACCACTAAAAATTGATTTTGAGGCTCTAAATTCGAATGAATATTATGACGATTTTTGTTTTCCTGTTAATTTTTAGAAAAAATTCGATTGTGGAAATGTCTAAAACGGGTGCTCAGGTATTTAAAAGGTACTTTAGATTTAAAATCACATATACGAAAAGCGAGTACAAAGATATGCTAATTGGCTATGTGGACGCAGACTGGGGAGGAAATGAACTAAACAGAAAAAGAAATTTGCATAATAACATAGAATACTACGCGCCAAAATACTATTGCAGTTTCCTCTCTGGAAGCCGAATACATACAAAATTGTTTTGTAGAGATATTATTTTAAAAGGCTATGTCTCACTGAAGTATTTGTCTACAGGTAATCAATTGGCAATATATATGTATATATATATATATATATATATATATATATATATATATATATATATATATATATATATATATATATATATTTTTATATACATATTTATATATTCATTATAAATGAAACCACTTTTTGAGTGGGAGTGTTGGAAATAACAAAAAGTCTTCATTTAATTTGTACACAATATAGTTGCTGGGTCAACATTGAATAATCTTTTGTATCGGTTCTGGAGAACCATAAAGTAATTATCAAGTAAGCATATTAATATATAATATATAATATTACTATACTGTTAATGTTTATAAAAAGGCGCAATAGTCGAGAATTCACTTCGAATAAAAAGTTGATCGTACCGTCTAGGGTGTTTTATTATTTTTACCCATATACCCAATATATATATATATATATATATATATATATATATATATATATATATACTACACATTAAATATATTGAATATTTTTTTTCATTTTAGAAGCTATTATTATTTTTAGAAAATGAAAAATATTTTTTCAAATATTTTTTTTTACAAATAAACCTCAACACAAAAAAAAATTGTTGTACATACATACACGGAAAAGTACTACGTTTGCCAAAACACGTTTTGCGCATCATTTTTAGGTTAAAACAAGACTTACGTACCAACCAACAAGATTCCGTGTCTGATAGTGTAGATTTAGCTATATATAACCTATATATCTTTCTTCCTTGCAAATTCATCTCTCCACCACTATAGTATCGACTAGACTCAGGTGTAAAAATCTAGAAGCGGTATCAGAATAATTTTTTTTCCAAAAATTAAAAAAATAACTTATCTAAACGATAATAATAAGAGTATAATATATAATATACAACACAAAATGGAATCACAGAAACAACTGCTCCGCGGGCTAATTCCACGCATGGCATTCAATTACACTGTTGATTCCTGACTTTTGTTGGAAGAATGTTTAAAAGGATGACCAAACCCAAGTCTCCAATTATTATTGCAGTCCAACAATCTGTCACGTCTTATGACAGCATAGCTTAGCAAACTCAAAATTATTCTAAAATGCACATGGACCATATAGAAAAGAATAGATAACTTGCTCACAAATGAATTAGGTATGTAACTCATGCTATTGAAGAACATGATAGGTCCTTGAACTGTCCTGTAAGTAAAATAAATCAAATATAAAGAATCAACAAAAATAAAATAGTACCTACAGATATAGTAATAATAAATTAACAGCAAAAAAAGGTGCATATTCTACAACCATATATAATAATTTCTATATGAAGATAAATAAACTGCCCATAACAATGACCATTGAACACAACTAGAAAAATAAAACAAATATCATTAGTAATAATAAAAATATTAATTACAAGCTAAACATATAAACAATTCACTGGTGAATATAAAACTAACTGTAGTATAGCCTTGTATAGCGGATTGTTATTATCAGTATATTGCAATTGGTTAATATGTATGTGCAAAATAAGCACGCTGACGAGGCATCGTGCTAATGGCAATGTACTGGATGCAGTCGACATACAGAGAGATTATTACTAGCTCTAGACGAGAGTGGTAGTAAGGGCAATGGCGGACCTTGTTGGTCCGGCCCTTGGGCTGTACGGTATGTATTTATACTAATAGTCAATAGAAGGTGTTCTTAGTACAACGCCTTTCTTTACGCATCAAGCCAGACAGAAGAGTAAGATGAGCCACCCTAATAGATACGTTATTCAATCCCAAATCATAAGGTATTAGGATGATGGCGACCCTTGCCATAAAAGATCCTGCTTAAAAGCCCCTATTTTATGAAACTGTAAGGAATTAACAAATAAACAAATTGATGTCAAATTGGATGATAATGATGATGATGACCATATGGGCCAGAACGATGTTTTTTATTCAGGGTTTTATTTTAGGTTCAAGAGAAAAGAAAATTTAAATATGGAACGTTAATTTGAAAACTGATGGACATTTTGGTGCAAAGGACTTAAGTTGATGTATATAATAAATATGTCCAATGTCGAGTAGGCTTAAGGTACTAGAATTATTGATAGGTATATAGGTCATTTCATTAATTAAGGGAGTGTTTTATAAAAAAATATATTGTTAACAAGTTATTACATAAGTATACAATTTTAGATAGTGTATCATCATCAACAGCCTTTTCATCCACTGCTAGATATCGGCCTACCTCTCGCATATACTTATGCTGTGTGTCTTAGCTGTAATTTACACAGGTATATGGGATCTACAGTTTATCGTCGAATCCGAACGACGCTATTTGAGAGGTAATTTTAGCGTATTACTGATGGAGCGTGCATATCTTTATCGTCTAATAGTCGAAATTCGAATAAGCCAGTGTCTAGATATTCGAATATTACTTTGATTTTTCATGTTTTTAAACATGTTTTATCAATCCTGTCGGTCTGTCTGTCTGTCAGTTTGCGGCATGCAGAGGTGTCATAAGTACTGACAAAAAGTATTTGAAGTACAAGTAGCAAATAATACTTACGAAATCAGAAAAATAAACCAAGTAACAAGTACTTTCAAAGTTTAAAAGTATTTGAAGTATCAAGTAACTGGTAATTGTATTTGATTTTTGTCAAGTAAAGTAGTTCAGTTACTTTGCATGTATTTCAAATACTTATACAGGTATTTTAAGTAAAAATTGCAAATGAAGTACTAAAAAGCATTTCAAGTACCAACAAATGTAGGAAAATGTAAAAAAATTTAAATTGGTGAATATATATAGGCTGTATAAATTGGCTCCAAATGGTTTGCGATTCTCACTTAGAAGAGGCCTTATTTTGGCACCAGGTTACATTGTGTTTATATTTTTTTTTGTTCCTTACTTGTATGAATTTATTTTATTGAAATAAACAAACAACCTCTGCTTATTTTTACATCATCAGGAAACTGGCCACAAAATCAGCAAGCCATAGAAATAGAAAAACAAGGTAATTTAAATAAAAGGAACGACTTATTAAATTTATCAGCAGTATGTAAATCATTTAGATATAAACCAAAAACCACAGAAAATCAAGCGGCATTAGTCCAACAACAACGCCCCGAAAATATAAACAACGACGCATGACCGTTTAGATATAACCTTCGATTGAGGGTGGGGGTATAAAAGGAAGCTCCGCTGTCACTTACACTTTCAGTCTTCAATCGGACGCGAACCAGAAAGCTTAAAAAATGCCAAATGCGATTTTGGTGAAATGTCAGCAAAATTGTTCTTTTCAGAATGAGAGTGATGAACGGATGTACACCCGGAATGAAAACACCTAATATTTCATTCGTGCGGGACTACAAATCAATATCTCGCCACTGTGCAAATCCACCGAGAATCGAACCAGAGCTCTCGTTGTCGACTGTTGTCTCGTCTCCACCACCTCCGCTCAGCTTTTTATGGCAGGCTTCTGCACGCAACCGCATAACTCCACCAACGTTATTTGCGTGTCATATTGCTCCAACTCATTGGTCAACCACTTTTTTAATTTCAGAATTTGCAGAATGGCACTTTGTTCATTATCGCTAAATTCGTTTAGCCACAGCGACGGTGGAGACGACGGTCCTGGCTCTGCGGTTGCCCGAAACGGGAGCGAACGCCCCAAAATATACTCGATTCGATAGGCATGATCAAGTGCCTATGGGGTTTGTGAATCCAGTATTAAAATGTGCTGGATGCAAGCGTAAATTGTACATATTTGTACACATTGACGTTTGCATCCAGTGTAATCAATCGAAAATGCGACTCAAGAAAGAGGGTCAATAATTTCTTTCATTAATTGTATATTTTTTGATCGGTCTCACGGGTTTATGGTTTGAAATTTTCTTTTTTCCCTTAAAAAAAGTGAATGGGGTGCGACAAAAAGTTCAGTTCTCGCTTGGCATCCCCGTTAAGGACTTAGTCCAACTGGAAGCTCTTAATTTTCTTCTTTAATTCTTTTATAATTTAGTAACTGCTTTAATTCGCTTATAAGTAAATAAGAGGTAAACATAACTGGTACAATATACTTTAAAATTTAGTTTTTTTTTCAGAACCTACTTTTATTTCAATTTAAATATAAAAAATAAAAAACAATTTATATTTATAACAAGATTTAATGTACAACACTAAATAAAAAATTACAACAATTTTAAATTACTACAAACAAAAAATTACTACTTCTAAATGTTTAACAATTACTATTCATGTTTTTCAAACAAATATACCCTTTTTTTTAAGTTAAAATACACATCTAAATATTTTTGTATATTAACATCATCAGATATCAAGTACTCGCACATTTTCACTAAACATCTAATCTAATATCTGGATCAGTCTGATAAAATTGCATCTCAGCATCATCAGCTATCAATTCATCACACATTTTCACAAAACAATCTAATCTAATATCCGAATCTGTTTGATAAAAATCGGTATCTTTATGACCACAAGGCAGAGTTTTGGTTGATGAGGGAATTACATAACGTTTATCATCGTTCTGAGATAATGCCACTTATTCACTATTTCAGTATAAACATCATGTAATTCGGTACGGGAAGTCTTCATTTTTCTAAAAATTAAATTTCCTCGTTCTACAACTTTCCGGTAATCTTTGATATTAATTTTTTTTCAATTACCGATTTCTTTATGCCTTTAGCCTTTTTAATACGCTATTAATTCAACTGACATAATAGGCTTTAGCACTGGTCCAATAAAAGCTTACTATCGGATCACCGGGGAATCCATTTTTCATTCTTCCCAAGATCGATTAACTTTTCCCAATATTAAAAACATTTCCTTCAGACTAATTGGATGTGTTAAATATTTCTGGGTTTTCTGTAATTACTTTGTAAAAGTCTTCGGTAAATACTTTCAAAATTAAAGAGTCTGTATCCACGTATAGTAAAGAAGTATCGCTACCAATTTTTTTTTATAAAATTGTAAAAAAAACATATATCACAATTTTTGACAAGTCCAATATATAAAATCCGATATATATTGGTTTATCATAAATTATTTTAACTTCACCCTTATGAATGGCTACAAATTTTTCAGTAAATACAGAACAAGTTTTAAAATTAGGACGAGCAATTAACGCTCGACACCTACTTTCCCCCTTGAATTCTCCCACTGAGTAACTAATTTAATATCTTTTCGATTTTCTACATTTTCCCCGGTTTTACTAAAAACTGCATTATTATATAATTTAAAAAGATCATTTTCGAATTTATGTTTTGCTTTATTTCTCAATTTTGTGTTAAAATCAATGTAGGTTTTCAACCACGCCGAGTGATTAAATTTTAAAATTCTGTGCATGTGCATCATGTAACTCCCCAGGATAATACACATCCACTTCCAAAACGTAACCATGCGTTATCCTCTTCAACGTCCATAAGATTTAAATCTGTTATTTCACGTTCTGATAACCACGTAATTCCACTATATGTTAATGGTTGAGATATACTATGACCATACAAATTAGTGGCATCTAAATAACTGATAAAAGAAGATGGTTTAGTAGGATTGTGGTTTGGCAAAAATGTATTATTGGCAACAGGCTTCCTTTCTGACTTATTCCACCGCGAATACCCTTTTTGAAAAAGTTAACCATGTCAATATCTGTCAACAACTCTAACTTCACCTTGGTCATGCGATACATACAGTCAAAAGATAAACTTGGAAGGCTGTAGTACTGCGACGGATGTAGTTTATAGATATTTAAACAAGTGTTTTGAAATTGTTCAAAAACATCACATAATAGGAGAACGTCGGACTTCAAATACAAATCTGAATATTCGCCCAAATTCTTACAATTAAACAGACGCCACACTTCCTTTTCTGTCTCATAGTCTTCGTCGCTAATATGCTCTTCTTTTAAATTATCGTAAAACTGATTTTTAGTTGGAAGTTGGGGTAATTCATTTTTTCCATACAATCCATAAAACTGTATGGAAAAATACCCTTCTTTTGCATTAAATTAAATTGTACGACACGAAGGAAATATTTTCGTGTCTCTTTGAACCGATCAATCTTCCAATGATGCCGACAAAAATCTAAAGCTATCAGCAAACCTTAATTTCAAGTTTTTTTTATCATACCACTAGTTTTGTCATAACATAATCATGCACATAAATGCTTTTTGTAAATGATATATATTTTTCTTTGCTTTGGGCTATTACGTCAATTTTATCCCCATGACGACACATTTCTTTAATGAACATGTGACAGTCGTAACCACTTAAATTATTAAATATAATGGGGATAAAATTGGGTATTTTACAACTTAAATTACATATGGAATGTGTAGCACTAAATCTTTTTTGCCTTGTTATGTGGCAATGGTCCTTTACTTTCACATCATTCTCGTCGAAACGTTTTTCACATATACCACATACTCCTCAGTGGTTAATCGATTTATTGGTACAATATCTTTCAAATAAGTATTGTACAAATGCCTTAGATCGCTTTCGATATAGGAAACAAACACTTGTGCTGCATCAGCTCCTCTGTACAACTAAAATTTAGATATTGAATCATCAAAAGAGCACTTTACTAAATATGCGAAAGAATACGGCTCATGTTTATCGCTTTTTGCAGTGTAAGAATTTTGGGGGTTTGGCTCGGTATTTTCTATTAGCTTTAAAACAGGTTCAAAATCTGCATATACAACAAAGGGAACTTTCATTAGCTTTTCGATATTTTTAAATTTTAATATATTTTCCCCTACAGTATTTTCAAATTTATCTAATTTTTAAGCAATTGCCGGTGTCAACGTATATATGCGATTGAAATAAATTAGACAACCGTAGCAAAAATAGATTTTACTAGTATGGTGAGAAATCTGACTTGAAACTAATCGAGGTCTCTGATCCAGCAGTAATGACTTTTTAAACAGTCTGAAGTACAATTATGCTCAGAATCATCTTTAAAAGCACAATCTTGTTGAATTAGCAACACATTTACATACACTTGCAATTTTCGATCTGAATATCTTAATGGACCTACAACTTCATATATATATTTATTATTTTTAAACGTTGGTTCAACACCATACACATTGACGGAAATGTTATTCAATTGCTCAAATTTGGTTATATCCCTTAACTTAACTGGAAAATCTATACATACTAACACTGTTGAAAAACGTGAATATGATGCAAGTTCTGAAACTATTCTGCTTGTTAGATACAACGTTGAAGTTATCTCCCAGGCAAAACAGCACTCATTTTGGTTTTTCACATTGATAACAGCTTTTTGATTTCAAGACATTTGGGCAACTTTATGTATGAAGAAGCACCGACGGGACTAAACTTATTACCGTTTACTTCTAGGTATAGGCATTTCTGTAGTCCAACCCGAAAAAAAAAACATTAGTATTTGAAAATTAATACTTTCTACATACTGAACAATCATAGTGATTCAAATTAACGTAACTTTAACATGCCTGAATTTTTTCTTGAAATTTCGAAGACTAATTCGTCATTACATCGACAATTGATTGATACACTACATCCAAGTCGCTGCCAGGGTCAATAATTTAATTCGATGTAATAAATGATATGTCGCTGCATATGTCCTATGATGGTAAAATATATTGACCAACTACTAGCATATTGACTATTATTGTAACATGAATCCACAACATCTCGCTCACCAAGCATAGGACTTTCGACTTAATTTAATTAAAAAACAGTGACTAATGAATATGATCATTGTCACTTCTTATTCGATAAGTAGCAATTCTGCCTGTGAAAACACTTTGGATAACTTGAACACCAGTCGACAATGGTGAATATGAATTAATTCGATGCTGTAATGTTTTTTGATGAGTCATTTTATTCGTTGGCACTTGTATATTGCATGAAAAACAAATTTCCATATTCGATGTTGAGGGCTGTGGAAATGATCCATTCTGAATCTTCTGTTTTGACCCCCATTATTAAGTCGTGCTTTTCAAGGTTCCCTTTTGTGGCGTTGCATAGCAAAACTTCGCGAAAATGATACACCACAATCTTCACAGATATATTTCATGATTATATTATCAAACCGGACTTTCCAACACAAGTTGCCAAACGATACTGACTACGCACCACCTCCCACCAAATTTTATAGAAAACGGCTTGACCTTCAAAACATCCTCAAGGCATTTCAAAGTGAAATGTCAAGGGTATCTTAAGGTTGTTGAAGACATTTCAAAGTCAAACCCGAGGTCAAACCATTCGACCTTCAAAACAATCTCAAGGTCGTTTCAAAGTCACGAGCCAATTACATTTCAAGGTCAAACAAGTCAATGTCATCTCAAGGTCATGACCGGCGAGCTTGACGCTCAAAACTTCAAGGTCGAATCCAAGATCAAGTGGGCGGGGCCTCCTCAAGGTCAAATAACGTAACAGTGCGACAAGACAGGGGCGTAACAGGGGGAGTGCTCCAGAACATACATACTTCCACTACTAACATGGACATTTAATAACTGAAAGGGTCTTTAATACTAGATAGAATTTGAACGTCCCACTTCCTATCCCCAGAACAACCTTAGAAAAACATTCAATTTTATATAAAAGTAAAAATATGTACACCTCCCACAAATATTTAAAAATATAGAATATCTTAAATTGTTTAAGGAAAAAGTAAAATGTAGCTTGGAGGCAAAAGCATATTACAACTTATAAGAGTTTTTCGATGATAGTTTGTGTTACATAACAAGACAAGTTTGGAAACATTCGATTGTTGGGGAAAATATACGAGGTATCGAAAAATGTTTAATACAAAAGTTTTAGGGTTTTTAGGTGTCTGGTAGACAAAATAATTTTAATTATACTGTGTTGGTCATAAAGTCGTGGCATATTAAATTTGCATTTTTTAAATGAAACATCCCGTATATTATGTGCTTATCAAATGAGTCTCTTCTTACTGATTATAAATATACCCGGTAAATGTATTACTAGTGCCGAGTGCCATTAACTCTACTATGTATGAGAGCGTTTGCCGACTCTCTCTAATACTTTTATGACAGGGTCTTTCTTAAATTTCTCAGTGTCTTTAAAGATAAGGAAATCAAGCCTCGTATATCTATAATCAACAAGAAAGAGACCCGTTTGATAAACATATAATATACAGGGTGTTCCTTTATATCAGCTCGATTGTACCAAAGCGAAACCACCTCCGAAATTTTATTAAAATATTTCCCTTAAGGGGAATTTTTCAAATTTTATTTCATTGTTTAACCCTTTTCTTCTTGATATTGCCTATTAATTCCTTTTAGTGCCCCGATAATTCCTATATTTCTCAAATAATTTCTCATATTTCCTCAATATTATTTTCCTAATAATTCCCAAATAATTTACTGTACTTCCTGAATAACTAGTATTGTCCTTTATATCCATTACAAAAAAAAAACAAAAATAAGCTCATAAAAAATTGGAAGACATGGAAAAAATTCAGCATAACATCAAACAATATTTCTTAGCTGTAAAATGACCAGGGGGAAATTATCCAATTTGTTCAAATTGAGTATTTTCCCTTGTACCTTTTATAAAAAAAAGTAAAAAATAGCCTCATAAAAAACTGAGAGGCGTGAAAATAATGTAGGCCGATATATCATAAAGGTGTAATTTCCTGGTCAGTGGTCAGTTTTTTTTAATTTGCTTATATGTTTTTCCCTAACATTTCCTAACATTAAAAACAGGATTATTAAAAATATAAAATATTTTATTTCTCTAAAAACATAACCCTAAATTAATATTTCAACACATTTATTGAGACATTTTAAATGATTTGTATTTTTTCTGTATATTTATGGTGTCTTGCCGTTTTAATTGAAACGGACCATTTCCCAGAAGATCAATTGGACCATATATTATAAACTTTGAATCTACTTCCTCAAGGTCTGGGTGAGTCGGCCAACCAAAGTGATCCAACTCGCGCCTAAGAAATTTGAATCCGAACTTATTCTCGCTTTGTTTAGTAACAGCTCTTCCTACAAATCACACTTCATCATTACACAACATAGTACTCTTTGAGCTGTACATTTTCCTAAAAAATAAATAATACTTAAATAATTTTAAATTTTGCAATGTTGACCAATAATTCATAATTTGCCGTCTTAAAAACCTCCAGATACCGAAAATTAATCGAATCTGTAGAATTATCAAAATTTGTCATCCATGTTGGCTCCGCCATTTTGAACTATCACATGTTGGCAGAAGGGCATAATCACACCCTTAAATACCCCTAGATATCCATAACCAGTCGAATCTGCGAAAATATCAAAATTTAAAGCAAGTCCGTCATGATGGCGCCTACATTTTCAATTTTGAACTGTTGATTAAAAATTCATAATTTGCCGTCTTAAATACACTCATATACCGAATTGCAGCCGAATCTGCAAAAATATCAAAATTTGTCCGCTAGATGTTGATTTAAAATATATAATTACACCTTTAAATACCATCAGATATCGATTATCTGCTGAATCTGCGAAAATTTCAGTATTTGAAGCTAGTCTGCCATGTTGGCACTGCCATTGATAATTTGCCTTTTAAATACCCAAGACACCGAATTTGAGTCAAATTTGTAGAAATATCAAAATTTGTCCGCCATGTTGGCTACGCCGTTTTAATTTATTCCTACATACCCATAACCAGTCGAATCTGTGCAAATATCAAAGCTTGAAGCTAGTCTGGCGACGCCATTTTGAATTTTGAAATAACTGAAAATTCTTAATTTGACGTTTTAAATACGCCCGGATACCAATATCCAGAATCTGAGCAAATGTCAAAACTTAAAACTATTCCACTATGTTAACGCAGGCATTTTGAAAATAAACACAGATAACGATTTTCAGTCGAATCGTCGCCTGAGTCTGCAATTTTGAATTGAATTATTAAATAATGTTAAATGCCAACCCCAAATGCTCATTCTTCTCTGTGAATTAGATAATTGCCGATAGAAACAAATTTATTTTAAAATATCGGATCTGTTTTGTTTTTCAGGTTAGGTTATTTTAAAGCAATGATATGTAAGATGCTACTTACGTATTTTCATGCACATTTATACCAATGTGTGGTAAAATATTGTCACTAAAAACTATAAATAACATATACATACAAATTATGGTATTTTCGTTCGAATTACATACATTTGCAAAATTTCAAATCGATACGACGCCGACGCCGGTTAGAAATTAGTTAAAATCGACCCGTGTTTTTTGGTACAATCTGCTACCAAATTATTGTATGTAGGCCGATTTACATAGTTATATAGAAAGGAAATTAGAAACTATAATCTATTTTAAGCATTTTTGCATTTTTCACGGGCCTCCGCAACGAGTTCTACTCTAAAGAGGAATTTTAGAGACCCCGGACATAAACTAGGACATTTTTAAAACTTTTATTTTATTTTGCATCTATTCTTGCGAAGTCCAACCTATCCTAACTGTTATTGGGGATTTTAAAAATGAATGCGACGCTTAGCGGATAGAATCTGAACCTATTAAGCGAGTAATCATTTGTGACAGTCCATGTGTTTCGTTAGAAAGATTTAGACTAATTCGGATTTTTAAACATATAAAGCTTTTAAATTTGTTAGTTCAGTTAATTTCTGCGTATTTTTAAGTTGCTTCCTGTATATACTACAAATTGTGAAAATGGCATCCACGTCCAAAACAAAGCATAACACAAATTGTTGCGTTTATGGCTGTCATGCAAGAAAAGGTTCAGACAGAAACATTCATTTTCATTATTTTCCCAAAAAGGATAGTGGTATTCGCGTAAATATTTTAAACGCATTAGGACAAAAAGGACCTTTAGATAAGAGAAAAGCTTGGGAAAAAGTTTTATTAATGGGGAAACCAGTGACTAAAAACATGCGTGTTTGTTCAAGACATTTTAAAACTGAAGACTATTGTGCAAAAGGCAAGTAAAGTAATGTAAGCTAAAATATATAAACTAAAATTTAAAAAAAATATATAAAAACTACATATACTAAAATTAGTGTACGGAATACCCATTATTTGTTACACTTCCTTAGTTTATTAATGAGTTTTTATTGTTTTTTATAGCCATTGTATTAGTTATTATTATTTAACAGATCTATATGTTTACAGATTTCAAGTTAAAGCAACCAAAGCTAAAACGGTTAGGTGTACCTTCCCAGAATTTGCCAAAGAAAAGGTATTATGGTGGTCCGAAACCAAGTACTTCAGGAAGCCCTGATGCTCGTCAAAAACGTTTGGTTAAGAGACATAAGGATAAAGAAGACAATACAGCTTTCAATAACAAAATAAGTGATACCCCAGTGTGTGAAGCTCCTAGTGATAGTAATAATACAGAAATTCCGAGATGTTATGAAGATTTGTCAGTGGACGAAAAAGTGGCTGTTCAAAATGTATTATTCTTAATATTAGTGCAAGTGACAATATTTTTGTAACTTTTACTTCGACAATAAACAAGACACACATTTAAACTCACTCACTGGTATAAGAAGTTTTGAATTATTACATTCTCTCACCACACTCGTCAGTAAATTTTTCCCTGATAAAAAGAAACACAAATTGTCTGTTAAAGATATGTTCTATGTTTTATGAAATTAAAAATTCCATTAAAACTGAATATTTTATCATTTTTGTTTCATATTTCTACTCCAAGTTGTAAGGCAATTTTTGTTGAATATGTAGGATATTTATCAAATATTTTAAAAACTTGTATACCTTGGCCTTCATTTGAAGAATGTCAGCAAAATCTTCCTGTCTGTTTTTTTGCAGAGTCCTTTGCAGTGCATTTCAATGACTATATCTTGTCAATATTATTTAACTTTTTAACAAAAATTTAAATTATTGAACCAAATGCCCTAATTATTTTCCTCTGATGATGCACATCTAACAGGCGATGAATGAACTGCTTCCGAATTTTACTTTTCAAAACTACCCTTTTTTATCTAACTATCCAAGTACTTATACCAAGTTTCAAATTGATACGTCCAATGAAAAAATGCGACTGCCAATACAATGACAATATTACGGTACGGCTCCAAAAAGATATAACACGGCTATTTGAGAGTTGAGGTTAATAGGGTATTTGCATTGGAATATTGGAGAATATTATATTCCATGCACAAATCCTAATGTTTAAGGTAAATAAAATAAATGTACATTTTTCTAAAAAGATTTTTTTACTTTTCAATTCGATAGTTTACTACTAAAAGCTTTATTTCAATAATATTTTTTTAAATTTATTTTATTTTGTACTTTTTAGCAATATTTTTTCAGCGCGCTGCATAAGATATTTGCTATTGGATACCATGTTGTTGTATTGTTATGGTGTTTATGTTTGTGTACCAAATATCAGTCAATTTTGATAACGGGAACTGTTTTGTGCTTGGCATTTTTTTTGTGCAGTCTGTATAAAACACTATAAGACAATCAATTCTCAATTTCGTTAGGAAGGTACATTTTTCCTGGCGAATTCACCTTTTTGTAGAAATAATTTTTTTTATTTTCTCATTTTTTTTTAAATTAACCCTAAACGAAACTTTAGGTTTATACTATAGGCAGGCACTCATTAGGCACGCTCCTAGGGCCCGTCGAAAATAGGACGCGCCGCACTGCCACGCTTTGAAAATTATTTAAATGCATTTTGAGCCCCTGAACAATAACTTTTAGTGCGTAGAGCTCCGCCAGAATGGGCAGAAAATTCTTATTAACAAATAATTGTTTACATTTTTAAAAAAGCATTTAACTATTGGGTCGTGTTCTAAATTTTTACCTATCTTAGTTTCCGAGATAATTAGAGAAAATTTTGATTTTTGCCATTTTTGAAATAACTTTTGACAGGATAAAATTCTTTCGATTTCTTTTCGGTGCCTAATTCGACTATAAAACAAGTGGTTTTCGATCACATATCTTCACTCTCTTTTTTTGCCTAAGCGCATAAGGAACCACACATGACGTTGCCTGTAAATAAGTGGTCGAAAGCTACTTGTTTATAAAAGACTTAAACAATAAAGACGCAATTTTTACGTATAGAATTTGATTATTCCTTGTAAATCTCATTATCTCGAAAACTAAGTCTTAGTTAACAGTAAGTTAATTACTTGTTAATAACAATTTTCTGCCCACTCTGGGGACTCCTGCCCTAAAAGTTATTGTTCAGGGGCTCAACATACATTAAAAAACTTTGGTAGATCTTTATATTTTTCTAGCAAGAAGTTAAATTAAAGCTACCATAATTATTTTCAAAAATGGACCAAACCAATCTCGGGTTTTTATTTTCCCTTAATAAAAATATAGGACAGTTTTATCTAAATATAGAATAAAGGATACGGTAGGTGCAGCACTGACTATAGGCCAACAAAATAATTAACCACTAACATTTTTGATACCAGCAATTAACAAAACTGCGCGACGGTTTACCCTGATTAATTATATTGTTTTACTTCGGCTGCATACGAAATTTCTAAATATTTTATAAATAATTTAGCATCGAATTAAGGTCTATTAAAAAAATAAATTTTATAAGAAATTCAAAAATATCTTTGCAATTCCTAATATTCTTATCAGCAACTTTCATTTCTATTTTACAATATCTTATTCTATTATTATTTTTCTACCTTACGAAGATAGGTAGTACAAGTAAAATTTAATCAAAAAATACTGCTGATGTATCCACACACAAAGTAATACCGAATTTGCGAAGAAACTTAAACTACCAAATAAAAAACTCAATAGCGCCGGCCGTAACCAACGCCTGCTGAATCCTAAAATATTAGGCGAAACGGTCAAATCACAAACTTCTTAAATGGCTAAAACCTCATATCGGGGCTAGTGGAGGCGTTTTTGCCTCTAATTACGTCTTTATTAAGCAATGCCAAAATGAACAAGTTCTGAAAACATTATTCTACCTCTAAAGGCATGCCTCTGCTTGGAGTTCGAGGTCCGACCGACCTATGCTACTGCGCCCCTGGTTGGCCTCGATCTATGTAAACGTAACAGGTGACTTCGATCATGTGAGATGTTAAGATTGCCATGGGAAGAAGTAAGATAGCGATGGACGCTAACAGAACATCACGGCGAATTTAACTGAAAGTTGAATTTAGTATGTATATTAATTTTTGTCGGCGTAGCGGCAAGGGGTCAGCGGTAAGGTTTCAGCGGCAAGCTGACAAGTGGGGGTGTTTAGAATTAGAATACCTGGTGATTTGATTCTTTGAAAAGAAATATTTATGGTGAATTTCTGTAAACATTTATTTTATAATATTTTAACAAAGAGTATTTAATTTAAAAATACAAGCTAATAGGAAATAGGTACACTGACCATAAATAGGATGATTATTTTTGAACTTTTAGCAAATTTTCTCCAGGATTAGTAAATTTTGTTTTAACAGCAAACCCCTAAATAAAAGTCAAGGTAAAAGTATGCAATTTTCGTAAATTTCTTTTTCTCAGGAAATCAGAGAAAATTTTTAGGAATATTTTTATTTATAATACCAGGGTCAAACGAACTTACCTAAGTGATGTTCGATCTTGGTTAATGAGGCCTCGTCGAAGTAGACAAAGTTGTATAGTACCTCCCTCCTTGCTCTGATCAACCATAAATTTCAAAGCTGTAAAAATCAAAAACTCCGCCCCTAACTACTGCCCTGTCTATTCATCTGTCGTGTATAAATTTAGTCAATTTTAAAGCTGTTGTTGCATTTCTTGGGAAAATTACCTCTGATAAAATTAGGGTGGGTATAGGGACTTTATCTACTCGGCCTCATATAATCAAGATCGAACATCACTTAGGTAAGTTCGTTTTATCTTGTTATTATATATCGGCCTCGTCTTCATAGTTAAAGTTGTATAGATGTTTTAAGTCTTTGCAACAACATTAAGAAAAAACATAATATTATGTTCTATAAGTTTGAAAGGAAGTAGGAGAGAAAAAAGATGGTAAACTTAGACATTTTGTAATTTATTGTCAAAATTAGAAACTGAACAAATCTATTACTATTATTATTATATATATATATATATATATATATATATATATATATATATATATATATATATAGATATATATATATATATATATATATATATATATATATATATATATATATATATATATATATATATATATATATATATATATATATATATATATATATATATATATATATATATATATATATATATATATATATATATATATATATATATATATATATATATATATATATATATATATATATATATATATATATATATATATATATATATATATATATATATATATATATATATATATATATATATATATATATATATATATATATATATATATATATATATATATATATATATATATATATATATATATATATATATATATATATATATATATATTATATTTATATATATAAATATATATATATATATATATATATATATATATATATATATATATATATATATATATATATATATATATATATATATATATATATTTATATATATAAATATAAATATATATATATATATCTATATATACTTATTTAAACATTTTCTTGGGAATGGTGTTCGAATTATAACATATCATTGATGTTAAATGATTTTATTTTAAAAGGTTTTTCGTCAATATTAAAACGTTTCGACCACTTTATGGCCTTCATCAGTCATCTAAAACGAAAAAAATTACTGTCCTAAGAGTTTACAGTTTTTTTTAAATATTCAATTTTTAAATTCTTACAAGTTTACTTAAGGTACAATGTCTAAAATAGTAAAAATAATTTTCTTCGGCTTACTTCAATATATTCAAGACGATCCACACATTAAAAATATTTATATACATTTAAAATTCAAAACGAGGATCAGACACAACACGACACATACTTATTGCTATACATGTAAGACAGTGACTACTTATTATTTTATCGACAATGCAAAGTTGTTTACGTTTGTTTTTGTCTTTTTATTAGGGTTGGCAGTGGTAAACAATCTTTCGTGAATGGGTTCAAATAATCCGAATATTAATTATTTAGGATGTTAAAATAAATTTTGCTTAGATTTTTAATATCTGTTTTGTCGTTGATAGAGTTTTGGGCTTTGGATGTATAGACCATCTCAAGAAATTCCCGTTTCCTCTGATTATGCTCTGTTTGCAATATTTTGGTTTCCGAAAAATTGAAGGTGTGTTTAGTTTGACATTCATGTTTACTTAAGGCTGTTGTATTCTTTTTGTCAAACTTATGCCCATTTAAACGGTTTTGCAAATACTGTGATGTCTGACCAATATAAACACTTGGGCAATCGGTGCATGGAATTTCGTATATCACATGAGTTTTTTTGTTTTTATGTGTTTTACTTTTTAAGGAGCTAAAGTTTTTTTTCAGAAGATTATAGCCTTTATGACAAACAGTTATGTCATGTTTTTTAAATACTGATTGAAAATTTTCAGACAGCCCCCGTATGTAAGGAAGTGATAAAAAGTTATTTTTATTTTTACTTTTTTGTTGTGTGTCACTGGTATTAGGACTGTGAATTTTCTTTATACGTGTGTTGAAAAGAGTGTTAATAAGTTTTATTGGGTAACTATTTTTGATTAGAATTTCTTTGGCTTTTTTTATAGCATTTTCTTGATAAATTGGATCGCTTAATTTGAGAGCTCTATCAGCTAAACCTATAATTACGGACTTTTTTTGAGACATTGGATGGTGTGAGTGAAAATTGAGGTATCTTCGTCTTTTTTATGAGCGGATAGATTATTGATAGATATTTCAATTGAGGATATTATGTCTGGAATTGGGAGCTCTTGAGAGTTTTCTATAGGCATTGCAAGAGCTCCCAATTCCAGACATAATATCCTCAATTGAAATATCTATCAATATTCTATCCGCTCATAAAAAAGACGACCTTAGAGCAAACTGTTGCAATATTTTGACAAATCATAAAAATAAACTAAAATCGCATCAAACTAAGTCTAAAACTAAATTACTAGAAAAACAGTTGTGTCAAAAACTAAAAAAGACGCGTAATTTTTTAAAAGAAAATCCCCAGCTTAAAATATTAAAACCAGACAAATCAAATAAAACTGTAATTATGGACTCTAAAGAATATAATACAAAAATGAATAACCTTCTCGCTGATAAACAAACTTACAATCAAATAAACAGCGATCCTACAAATATATTTCAAAAACAAAATAATGAACTGATAAAAAAATGGGAAAACAAAAACTACATTTCTCCCAATACAGCCAAAGATTTAAAAATTCACAACGCACAAGCTCCCAAAATCTATGGGTTACCAAAGCTTCATAAGGAAAGAATACCTTTAAGACCGATAGTTTCCTGCGTGCAATCTCCATTAAATAAATTATCCAAATACTTAAAAGAAATTTTAAATAATATTATAAATAAAACTCCCTCTTTTATCAAGGATTCCTGGCATTTTAAGGAAAAGATTAAAAATATTACAATACCAGATAATTATACAATCATATCTCTTGACGTCGTATCATTATATACAAACGTTCCTATAGATTTAGCCTTAAACGTAATAAAGAAAAAATGGAATGAAATAAAAAAATATACCGACATCCCTCTAGAAGAATTTCTATCAGCTACCCAATTAACTCTAAAATCTATGTATTTTACCTATAACGACACCTATTATAAACAGATCGAAGGCTGCGCAATGGGATCTTCCATAGCAAGTGTAGTGGCACAGCTTGTGCTAGAAGATCTTGAAAGTCAAATCATTCCAAGTTTATCGTATAACATCCCCTTTTACTATAGATACGTGGATGATTGCATAATGGCTATTCCAAATAATATGACAGAAAATATTCTTAATTCTTTTAATTCCTTCCACCCTAAACTTAAATTCACAATCGAAGTGGAACAAAATAATAAAATCAATTTTCTTGATATGACATTGTATCACAATCAAAAGTCTATAAACACAATGTGGTACACCAAAAAAACTTGGTCGGAAAGATACCTCAATTTTCACTCACACCATCCAATGTCTCAAAAAAAGTCCGTACTTATAGGTTTAGCTGATAGAGCTCTCAAATTAAGCGATCCAATTTATCAAGAAAATGCTATAAAAAAAGCCAAAGAAATTCTAATGAAAAATAGTTACCCAATAAAACTTATTAACACTCTTTTCAACACACGTATAAAGAAAATTCACAGTCCTAATACCAGTGACACACAACAAAAAAGTAAAAATAAAAATAACTTTTTATCACTTCCTTACATACGGGGGCTGTCTGAAAATTTTCAATCAGTATTTAAAAAACATGACATAACTGTTTGTCATAAAGGCTATAATCTTCTGAAAAAAAACTTTAGCTCCTTAAAAAGTAAAACACATGAATACGAAATTCCATGTCAAATATTGGTCTAAACACAAATGGACATAAGTTTGACAAAAAGAATTCAATTTTTCAATTTTTCGGAAACCAAAATATTGTAAACAGAGCATAATCAGAGGAAACGGGAATTTCTTGAGATGGTCTATATATCCAAAGCCGAAAACTCTATCAACGACAAAACAGATATTAAAAATCTAAGCAAAATTTATTTTAACATCCTAAATAATTAATATTCGGATTATTTGAACCCATTCACGAAACATTGTTTACCACTGCCAACCCTAATAAAAAGACAAAAACAAACGTAAACAACTTTGCATTGTCGATAAAATAATAGGTAGTCACTGTCGTTTTACATGTATAGCAATAAGTATGTGTCGTGTTGTGTCTGATCCTCGTTTTGAATTTTAAATGTATATAAATATTTTTAATGTGTGGATCGTCTTGAATATATTGAAGTAAGCCGAAGAAAATTATTTTTACTATTTTAGACATTGTAACTTAAGTAAACTTGTAAGAATTTTAAAATTGAATATTTAAAAAAAACTGTAAACTCTTAGGGCAGTAATTTTTTCGTTTTAGCTGACTGATGAAGGCCATAAAGTGGTCGAAACGTTTTAATATTGACGAAAAACCTTTTAAAATAAAATCATTTAACATCAGTGATATGTTATAATTCGAACACCATTCCCAAGAATGTTTGTATATTTATGTATATATGTTGTACATGTTTGTATATTTCTATACGTAGTTTATGAAATATACCAAACAAAAAAAAGATTTATAACTTATCACCACCTAATACAGCATTGGCAAATTGTTCATAATCAATCAAAGGTCTATTATAAAAAAAAGCAAATGTCTTTGATTGTTTGGACCAACATGCTGCTGTTCTAATAGAGCCCATGTTAACACCTACTCGGGCTGCTGTCGATGTGGCAGCATGGCGAGTGCTATATGGACTAAACTTATCTGAATCCACTCCACCTTGCTTTTAATATGTCTTTAATCCAGCTACTGATGGTTTGAGAACAGACTTTGCTGTGTGGTTTTTTATATGTAACGAAAAGGTATTCACTTAAATCTTTAGTTTTTTCTACATATTTTAATAATACTCTAGCTACACAAATTTCGTGATCATAATCAAAAAATGGTAAAATGAGATGGGGTCTGTTTATTGCACTGGTTTTAATTCTACCTACTATTTTAATCTCAATTCGCTCATTGGGTTTAATAACAATATTTTCAATTTCTATTAAGCTTAGGGTCGGGATTCTTTGTCCAATAGCTAACAAGGTTGTTAGTTTTTTTGATAACATTTCGAGGGATATAAGGTCAGTGATTAAAGTTTTTATATAAGTTAAGACTATGTGAGGGTCCCAGGTGTTTTCGTACCTTAATCAAGGACGTTTTTTGCCAAACACACCTTTAAAAAACCGTTTAAGTCTATAATCCGTGGCTAACTCAGGTCCTGCGATTTGGGCGAGTGCAGAACGGTGGGAATTTAAGGTACCATAGGAGGCACTATTGTTAAATCGGTAAGTAAGGAATTCTATCTAAGAATAGATAGTTTATGCTACAGAAGTTCCACCAAAGCTTAAGCTCAACTGAATATTGTTTCAAGGTGGTGGGAGTGATGGATGCCAGACACAGTTCTAGCGATTGTTGTGGAACTTCCTTACGTAGTAATGCCTGCCCCTAGCTTCCCTGCAGCCAGGGAAAGGCTCTCGAGGTGAGGGGTCCCGTTAAAAGAAAGAAGACTAGAATTAGGCTAAAAAATTAGAGGTCGGCTAATAAACAGGTCTTGAAAAAGGGGGAACCAGGGTTGGGACATCCAGAGTGGTACCATGACAATACCTTCTGCCTTATTCGTAATGATTTTTTGCAGTACTCGTGGGATCATTGAAAAAAGTGGAAAGGCATAAAAGTAAAACGGTTTCCATTTAAGAGTAAAAGCATCAATTTTATAAGCTTCTGGATCTCTCATCCAAGAAACAAATTTTAAACATTTTTTATTAATTCGGCTGGCACAAAAGGTCTATGTTTGAGACACCAAATTTTTTGGTAATTTCTCTAAAAATATAGTTTGCGAGGCTCCATTCTGTCTCTTTATGAATTGTTCTTGAGGCCCTATCAGCATGAATATTAGATTTTGAAGCAATATATGAAGCAAAAATGTACACGTTTCGTTCTTGACACCAAGCCCATATTTTTCGTGCCAAATTATTAAATTTTTTTATTTAACACTGCCCATATGGGTAGAGAATCTTTTTACCAACTCTATTAACTTAGTGCGTTTCTCAGGTGGTAATGAGATTCTCATAGCTTTTGAATTATATATAAAACCTAAGTATTTACATATCTGAGTTGGATAAAAGCAACATTTTTCAAAATGTATTAAAAGACCTAAATGTTCCAAAAGTTTAACCGTCGCTCTTACATTATTTTGATAATCCTTTTTAGATTTGCCAAATAACAGGATTTCATCTAAATAAATTACTGACAGAAAAGTTGTTAGTTAACATAAAACGTAAATATTTTTTGTGAGATTTTTTTATTGGAATCAAATAGTAAGCAGTGGCAATCTATTGTTGCCATAAAACAATCTGGTGTAAGAAGACGTGCTACCATTTTATGATCTCCAATTTTAAAATGTGAAGTTATAACAAATTTATTGCATTTTTAATGATGTTAGGTTAATGATGAGTCGATAAGAACTGTCAGGTTTAGGAACAATAAAAATATTGGAAATAAATTGATTCTTGGTAGTATAAACTAATGATATTGTCTTATCTTTTTATGCTTCTCTGATTAATGACAAAATTATTTATTTTTCTTTATTAGTACGCTTTGGTTCCACAGGTATAATAGCTGTTTGCCTCGGTTTTTTAGTTAAAGGAATAGTAAAACCTTGAATGTAGGACAATATTTTTCATGAAATGAGAGATCATGCCATCTTTGAACAAAATTTTTTAGTCTACCACTAACCTCTACACTCGCCTCTACATTTGACGACGTCCCTTGCCGCTGTGATAATATATTGGTTTTTTCGCTAAAAACTGGGAACTCTGGTGCTTTTGGAGGTTGTTGCTGCGATATATTCGTCCACTCTGTAGAGCTTCCCTTTTTGTGTAAAATGGACGTCTCAACTTTTCCGAACTGCTAGTGGTGGGACGTGTGACCTTTTTCTTGGCCTTCAGCTGTTCTCGTGACTTTTCCAATTCTTTAGCAGACTTAATGGTGCTGTCAAGTTCATTTCCAAAGAGATAGTTGCTAATAGGTGTCGTTCTTAGGGTTTCTTGCTTTATTTAAATTAATCAACAATAATTCTCTTCTTGAGACAGACCCTGAATAATTAATGTTACATAAGATTTTACCTATGTCATTTAGACATTCAATGTTATCCTTATTAGCCCCTTCCCCTTCCTTGATCATTTTAGTAATCAACAAGGCAACCGCTGAAGTTGCAGCACTTATTTGCCTTTGCAAATGACTAAGTCGTTCGTCCCTTTTTGCTGTGTTTTCAGACAGAGCTATTTTAACTTCAGGGTTAATTTTTGGGGTGTAAAGTTCTTTACAGTTTTCGAAGGGTATGTATTTTTTGGTCAAGTATTTTTTAAGCTCTTCTGACAATCCCGAAATAAGAATTTTTCCCCAAGAAGAAGCCAGATCTGATTGAATGGGCTCAAAAACTTATTTCTCTTTATTCTCATCTTCTCCCAAGATCACTGAAATATTAAATTCTTGTGCCCCAACTAGAAGCAAGAAAGGTAGCTATGTAGAAAGAACTTATATAAAACAATTTTTGCCACTATTACTAATTAGATTTACCACCCTAGGTAAACAATGACATAATACTATACCACCCTAGGTATATTAAGAGTCAACAAAAAACGAAAACGCCTTTGTTTTTGTTTGTTTTAATAACAAATACACTCCTAGGATAAAAGAACAAAAAAAACACAGTGTTCCAGTTTCATGGTTTACTTACTGTTAACGTTGTTTCCCGTATTTTCTGTTACTGCGGGTTCTAATCCGGCGCCTTCGCCATTCATTTCATCGCCACCTGATAAAACAGATTATGGCAGCACTGATTGCAATCGATAACGTTGTCTACTGTGACATATGCGGCGCTGACTGTGCCTGCGATACGAACTTTCACGGATATCACTTAAGGAACCGTTCGACGAACTACTTGACCTTAAACGGCACCGGTATTTTCGTTGGAGTTTTTTAATACTTTTCAAACGTTTTTCCAACTTTTCTAGGATCGCTCCAATACCACGCCTTTGACTCTTTGATTGAATACGAGTTCCACTCGAACTTCTAAGTCTTTTCCGAGAGTAATTAGACCTTTTAGAAAAAAAAAAACTTAGCAAAATAAAATTTGGTTATGCGGAAATGGCGGACGGGCAACCTGATCGACCGGCACAAGAAAGAAGACTGAATGTTATACATGACAGATGAATAGATAGGGCAGTAGTTAGGGGCAGAGTTTTTTAATTTTACAGCTTTAAAATTTGTGGTTGATCAGAGCAAGGAGGGAGGTACTATAGAACTTTATCTATGAAGACGAGGCCGATATATAATAGGGTGATGTTTAACGTAATATATTTAAATGAACATTTAGTATGTTTTTTAACTCCTCTTAATTTTTGGTAAGTAGGTATCACTTACCAAAACCTAGGTCACTGAGAAATCTTCCTTTAGCACTTGCCGTAACGCAAAAAATTAGAGTCCAGTAATTTTGACCAAAAACCAATGTTTAAGTAGGTTATAAGATCATTTTACCTATACTTTTTTTAATGGAAACTCAGGTATTGCAGGTCGAAACGACGGATATCTTCTTCTAAACCTATTTTGAATTAAGAAAGAATAATAATTTTTACACGAGTTATTGCAAAATTTGTCCACGCGCTATTAATAAATTCAATAATTTTTCCAGTGGTCTAAAATGACGGGAGGGCGAGCGGGAGAGGAAAACCGATGATGGTATTTCAAAATCCATAAGAGATATGAGGTTGGTAAAATAGAGAAAAAATGCCCTATTGAATTTCGAATAATATGTCGTGGATAAAAGAGGAAAATTCCGGCTAGTTTCGGAGATATCCGTGAAAAACCGAAAAGTGTAATTTCTTCTTTGTTTTTTTCACGCTGTATTTGAAGAAATATTACAAAAATTAATTTTATACTTTTATTGTAATTTATAGCCACTTTTCTTCCCCTACAAGTTAGTGCAGTCAGTGTCAGTCAAATTCCGACGTTTGATATTTGAGGTCTCATCATCAACATATCTTTTTAAATAAGGACCTTAATTTTGTATTTTTTATTTGCATTTAGAATATTTAAAATTATCCTCTGTGGATTTGGTAAGATTCTGGTTTTCTGTCTCTCTCTCTAAAACATTGTCTCTTATGGGAAAATATTTTTTTCAAAAATTAATTGTGATACATAGTTTTTTTTGGAAGGCCAAGTTCTTGGGAAAAATAAAATAAAAAACCAGATCCGTATTTAAAGAAATGAAGTTGATGATGAGATCTCGAAGAGAAAACTTCGGATTTTAATGCATTGCCTTGTAGGGAAGGAAAAGTGGGTATAAAGATGTAAAATTTGTTTTGTAATATCTCTTGAAATGTATTCTGAAAAAAATAAAAAAATCATTATTTGTGTTTTTTTAAGGATATCTTCGGGAGTTGTCGTATTTTCCAACTTTCTCAACGGCATATTATGCGAAATTAAATTGCTTATCTTTGAGCAGATTTAATCACCCTCGTAGCACTTACGATTTTTGAGATGCCTGTACTATCCTTCTAAATAAGTAACACTTTGTACATCCGGAGATAAAACCACAATGAAAATTTTAGCTCTTAAACATTTGAGGATTTCTTAAATTATCAAAAGAAATTCCATTTTATAAAATAGCAGATAATACCTTCATCGTACATTTTAAAACTATTAATAATATATATATAGGATATGTTTCATGAAATATTTTGGCGCTTTATAAAAAAACAAAGTTTTTGCAATTTTCGGTAAAATCTAACCAATGTTTTTAATTTAATTTCATTATTCTAAATTGTTTCAAAGGGCAACGTTTCACTCTTACCTTGTTAAACAGTATAGTGGTTTCAATAAAAAAAAGTTTGATATGATACACAAGGGCCACTCTAATTTTTTTGCTTTTGACATTAAAGTTCATTTCAAATTATTTTCATCACATATTTTCTTATATACAGGGCAATGCATAAAGACGTGACAAGTTACGGTTATATATTTTTTATGGAACACCCTGTATATTATCGGAATTTAAAATTGTACCAATTATCCTAGGTATTTTTGTATAATATGGCATATACTCATTTTCAACTGTTTACCAAATATTGACAATTTAAAATTGACAACAGTGGTACATTTTGCCACAGCTTTAGAGTTGGCATTTAGTTTACAATTGAACACTAATGCAGATAGTTACCATTCAAAATGTTGTGAAGCCAATGTAGTAAAGACAATGCAAATCCGACAGGACGATTTTAGTGAACATTCCACATTGTCTACCACCTTCAAACAAATATTTGGAAGCCGGCTACGGACTCGGTATCAGCGAAACATTCGGAGGCTACGAGAATACAAGCATAAAGTTGACCAAAGGTATGACCCGTTTCTTTTGTGTTTAGCCCGAAATGATAATTTAATCCCAGTAGGGTTTAGACTTAAGAGGGAACTGCACGCAGTATTACGGATCAGTTGCAAGCCTTCCGCCGCTGCAATATTGTGTTAAAACTATAAGTGATATGTATTAGCTTCAAAATGATTTTAATAGGGAAATATGTATAGTTGGGCGCTAAATGCGATTTTTTATGAAAAATTCGAATTTAGAATGAAAAAATTTGTGACAAAGTTGTTCATTTTCGATCATTTTTTGACGCAAATACCGACCCATATAATTTTTTTTTCACAAAATGGCTGTTTACCGCCCTACACTGATCCTTTGTCTACATAACTGCAAAATTTGAGATGTTAAATCGCACTCGTGTCTGTATTTCTGCAGCGCGTGAACCTTGTTGAGCTGGTTTTTAACCGAATTGAATTTTAAGTTGCCTATAGACAGCATAATTTTTCAAGTTCTGACGTGAAGGAAACGTCTCGAATTGACACTGAAAAAACTGTAACCAAAAATATATAAATAAATTAAAAATAATAATGTAGAGAAATATAAAAATGATGCCAAATGTAAAACAGGTGGAATGTTATTTACACTACGTCTTTTAAATTATGGAAATAAATATAATTCCACTACTTCGGTGATCGACTTGACCTACAAATAAGCATCAAATCTATTTTTAGATTTATAAGAAAATCAATATCCCGAACCGGCTGCAAGGAAGAAGTGCGATCCGGTACTCAGTGTCGTATTATTAATGTTAGTTCGAAAGACACTTGTTTGAACGTCTCATGTAAAATTTTAAGTTTTATTTGTTTGTGGCGTATATTCTTCATTAAAGTTTTGTTTTCGAATCGGGGTGCTTTATTAACGAACTAATGTAAAGATATTTTACAGTAAAATTTAACCCAAATTAAAAATATGTCGGATATAATTCAATCTGGATATAACTGAATTGGTATCGACTTCAAAAAAGCAAGTATTGTAATCGTGAAATAATCATCCTCCGAGATTTTTTCAGATCTTCACGTTTCAGGGTCTCTAGATGCCATAACATGCCGTCTGTCTGTCTGTCTGTCTGTTTGCGGCATAGCTAAAAAACTACTTACTCGATTGACATGGTGAGAGCCTGGTAATTTTTGGTAAAAATCCAATATGCCCAAACAAAATGGCGGTCTAGTGAAAAAAATATTATTAAAAAACTACTTATCCAATTTACCTCAAATTTTGCACAAATATCAAATATTATGTTAGAATCAACTGGTAACATTTTGGACGAATCCAAGATGGCGGAACAAAATGGCAGTTGAATAAATAATTGTGGTGTAGGGACCAACTAGTGAAATTGTGGTACTAATTGAAGATGGCCGAACAAAATGGCGAACAAATGAAATGTTTGTAATCGTGAAAAATTCACCATTTCAGGTTATACATATCTTCACGTTTTAGTGTCCCTAGATGCTAAACATATGTTTTATCAATTCCGTCGTATAGCTTAAAGACTACTTAACCGATTGAGTTTAAATTTTGATAAAAAATTAAGGGTCATCTGGGGATGATCTAGTAATATTTTGGTAAAAATCCAACATGGCGAAACAAAATGGCACCCTAGTTAAATGTTAAAAAAATTAATATTAAACAACTACTAATGCAATTTATCTCAAGTTTTGCACCAACATTAAAGTAGTATAGAGAATCAAATGGTAAAATTTTGGTACGAATCCGGCGGAAAATGGCGGACTAATGAAATATTTAAAAATTGAAATGGATTGGTTTCAAATTGTTCGCCATAACTAATTTTGGTATAGGGATTATCTAGTGAAATTGTGGTACTAATTCAAGAAGACCGAATAAAATGGCGACCAAATAAAATGCCCGTAATCCTGAAAAAAAAACACCCTCTCAGGTTTTACATATTTTCACGATTCATATGCCAAAAATATGTTTTATTATTCCGTCGGCTCGTCTGTCGGTCTGTCGGTCTGTCTGTATAGCGGTCAGTTCGCGGCATATCTTAAAGACTACTTACGATAGGAGTCATATGGGGATGGGCTGGTTATATTTTGGTAAAAATCCAATATGGCTGAACAATGTTAATAACATTATCATTAACAAAACTAATTACCCAGTTTGGCACAAAAAATTAAGTGTTTCATAGGAATGAACTGGTAACATTTTGATATGAATTCAAGATAGCAAAACAAAATAGCGGCCTAATAAAATGTTTAAAAAATCAGCCTGAAAATACGATTTATTAAATAAACTTTAATTTTTGTGCAACAATTAAGTGTGATATAGAGATAAACTGGTACAGTTGTGGTACGAATTTAAAGAAAATTAAATGAGAAATGGCATAAACTGGTACGAATTCAACATGACGTAACAAAATGGCGGTATTTGACAATGTGGAAGCTATTTATTCAGTTTATTTTAAATTATACCCCAAAGTCAATTATAGCATAGGTAGAAAAAAACTGGTAAAATATTGATAGGAATGCAATATGATGGAACAAAATGGCGCCCATTAAAAATGTTTGAAAAGACAGTATACGTAACACATATATATATTGTGACTATTTACTGAACTGAATTGGGTCCCATTTCACTCATACTTTACTATTCCCAACAAAAATCATAACGAGGGAAGTTCCGGGTAAAGGAAATTTACCGATTATTTATGTATGAACCTCGATTACACTTAGTGATACATTGACCGATTTGAATAAATTTTTCAGGTGAGTACCGGGGTGGTCATATAGTTAGCACTGCTTTATTATATTGCCCTAAAATTTAGTGCTTGAAAGTGGGGGTGGGATTCATTACTTAGTAATGATATTTCTGGTGCCGTAAGTTTAAATGTTTTTAACATAGCAAATAACTTTTTTCTTGGCACAAAGAGTTTATGCGGAGGGGGTAATCTAAAATTATCAATTTTCATCTGGTTTTCGTGATTTTCAGGGACACAAAGTGCAATTTTACTATTTTAGTGTGATTTAAAGTACACCGATTACTTCGGGGAGATTGTGGCCAACATAGATGATTTTTTAAAGAAGTTTTTAGTGTGGTACCGGGGTTATTCCATAGAAAATATATTAAAAAAAGTAAAAACAGAGTAATGACGCCACTTTAAATTCTTTTTTGCCAGAGAGTTTTCGGACAAACTTTTAAATGCTTTAATATATATTGAAATTTTGAGCATGCAACTCTAATTAATCAAAAAATGTAATTTTGGCATAGTTGGAGGTAGAGCCCTGATCTAATGGGAGGCAATAATTTTCCTGGTCAGGTTATTTCACTAAACTTTTCCTATGTCATAACTGAGGTGCGTGGTGGGTAGTAGAAATTAAAAAAATAAATGTATATATAAATGTATATATATATATATATATATATATATATATATATATATATATATATATATATATATATATATATATATATATATATATATATATATATATATATATATATATATATATATATATATATATAAATTATGGTAAAATTATAAGTTCCTTGGGATCCAGTACCTAGGTTTAGGCCTCAGGAATCTTGAAAATGACATTTACAATAGAACCTTTTTTAAATGAAGGATTAAATAAAAAAAATTAAAGAAAAACTAAAATCGATTAAAAAAACACTGAAAAGTAAAAAATAATACTTAATTCAATCTTTAAAATTTAACTTTATGAAGTCGGCGTCAAACTAATAGAAACTGTAAATTTTGATGGTGACATTAAACACTACAGGTCTTAGTTGGAGTCAAATTTCTGCGCTAGAATAAAATATAATTTTTTGACTTCTCAGTGTTTTTTAAGTAGTTTTATTTTTTACATTTATTGAGTACTACGCGGGAGAGCTTTGGATTCATAAGAGACATATTTTTCTAAACTAGCAAAATGCCAAACAAAGGATTAATTTATAATGTTATGTAAAAAAATTAAAAAAAAATAAACTGACCTAAAAAAAAATAAGAAGGAAAAAATATTTTATTCCATCTTAAAAATTTGACTTTTTGAAGTCGGCGTCAAACTAATTCTTTATTACTGCACAACAAGACATATATGTATGCGTGTCTTAAATCTAGTACCATGAGTATAATGTCTATTTGCTGTCTTTATTAGTTTGACTCCGTGAGAAAATCAGCAATATACATTGTCAAAAAATAAAATTATTAACGAGGTTTCTTTCAAAGCCTAGACATCTACTAAGGAAAAAAAGAAGTTTGTCATGTTACACAGATTTTTGCATAATGTATCTTGTTTACAGGACTACCCTGTATAATGGACAAAACATTATTTTGCATACAAAAAAATTGCCGTGTTTCGTCATTTTTTAACACACACATTTTTCAATGTCAGAACATTAAACCCAACTATTCATAGTTTTCAATTTGACTATTGCGTTCTTATGTTATATGTTTTTTTATTTTTGTACCCCTAAAAATATCGAAAATCTACGTCTATGACACCCAAAATTTACTCCCTGCGAGACTCTAACCTAGACTACTTTTGGTTCAAATTTTAAGCGAACCGGTTTGACCGTTCTCAAATTATCGTTGGTTGGCGCAAATTTTGTTTACATATGCACAGAGGCACACAATCGAACAGATATCATAAAATTTTGTTCTAAAAATATATTTTTCGTATTCTAGGGACTCGAATTAAACCCAACTTATAATGTTTACTATATAACATAGCTTTTATTTTTTCGATAAGGTAAAGCATAATCGAAAAATGAGGGAGGTTTCAAATTTCAATGATTTCAATTTCACCCTGTATCTGAGAATCGTAGAGGGCTATGAAAAGTTTGTTTATGGCGTCTTTTATTTTACAAAAAAGTAAAACCGTAATTCTCTCTCACCACTAATAAGGGAATTACGCCGTAAAACCATCGAAAACCGGTAACCCCGATGTACATTATCTAATATTCTACCATAATATAATACTAATTACGTACTTGCTTTAGTATATTCATTTTTCGTTTTAAACTTTTTCGTCTACTTCCAGGAGGAGCTTTCAGTTAGAATATTCAGGTAGCTTGGCATAATTATAAAAATCGATAAATTTCCTTTACCCGTAACTTGGCTCCTTATAAATCTTTCCTTTTATTAGGAATAATGAAATGTGACCCAATTTAGTTCCACACATAGTTATTTATTAACACATATATACTGTCTTTTCAAACATTTCTATTGTTCCACCATATTGGACGGGTACCAAACAGTTTCTACCTGTGCCATCCTTGATTTTTCAGCAAAATCTCAAATAAATTGAAGAACTTTTTACACTGATTTTTTTAAGACCGCAATTTTGTCCCATCTTCTTGAATTCGATCATCCCAATATTAGATTTAATTTTTGTGCAAAATTTGAAGTGAGTTAAATATGAATATATTTATTAAATATTCTATTTGGCCGCCATTTTGTTGCACCATTATGAATTTGTACCACAATTTTACCAGTTTATGTCTAAATCACATTTAATGCTTGCATAAAGTTTGAATTCAATCTAATAAGTAATTTTATCAGGTTGATTTTTTAAACAATTTATTACGCCACCATTCTGTTTTTCTTATTTGGATTTGGACCAAAATGTTAACAGTTCACACACTTGATTTTGTGAACAATTTGAGGTAAATTATAAAATTAATTTTAAATTTTTTTTAACATTTCACTAAAGCGCCATTTTGTTCTGCCCTATTGGAATTATTACCAGAATGTTATCAGGTCATCTCCATATTATCCTTAATGTTTGACTACCTGAAGACAACCGGGTAGGTAGCTTTTAGCTATGCTGCGAACTGACAGATATACCGACCAATAGTCCGACGGAATAAAGCAAACATAATTTTTGGCATCTAGGGACTCTAAAACATGAAGATATGTAAAACCTGAGAGGGTAATATTTTCACAATTACAAACACATTTGGTCGCCATTTTCTTTCGCCGTCTTGAAGTCGTACCACAATTTTAACTATTCACTCTATATCACACTTAATTCTCGGACAAAATTGGAAATTAATCCAATAAGTAGTTTTTCCAGGCTGATATTTTTAATATTTCATTAGGCCGCCATTTTGTTTAGTCAGTTATTTTTTTAATAACAATTTTTTTAACGCTAGGCTGCCATTTTCTTCCGCCATGCCATACCAAAATGTTACCAAGTCATCTCCATTAACCTTTAATTTTTGACCAACATTTGTCAACAAGTCAATCGGGTGAGTGATTTGACGGAATGAAGAAAATATGTTTTACGGCCTCTAGGTGAAGAGTGCAAACATTTTTGAGGCTAACTTTTTCACGATTACAATATCTCTCTCTCTTTTACGAGGGAAGTAAGAATCACAAAAAAAAATTCGCAAATTGCAGATCGAAAATCAAACGAAAATCGAAGGAAGGAATAACGAATAACGATTCGCATATCGAAATCAAAGCTGATAAATTCACTGAATGATTTAGAGGGGGCGAAAGGGGCACCGCACACAGTGTTATGTATAAACGAAAGCACTGCATCAGTTGAAAATAGTAATTCGCCCCCTCCCCCTGAACGAGATCTATATATCCTCCCTTTATCTGTTTTAGATGTACAATTATTATAATAAAATTCAACAACCAAAAAAAGTCTTCACTTTATACAAATTATAATAATTTCGCCCCCCTCCCTCGACATCAAGCCACGGACAGCCATAAGCAAGTAAATTCCTAAATATTATCAGAGACGCCGCGCCGCCGCTCAAATAATAATAAAATTGTAATTTATTCTGTTAGCCGCAGTTTCTTTCAGAGTTATATTTGTATTTTCCAACACGTCATCATATTACCCACCTTTTATGCTATAGTAGTTATGGACAGCGAGACATATGATCAGAAGATCGACCAAGTCTTGACGAAAGGAAACTACAGAATACCACCGAAGGGCCCCACAAGAAAATTGAGAGAAAGGTATGCAGGACATTGATGAAATTTAGTACCTACATCACAGACCCGATACGCAGCAAGTTAACGCCGCATTATTGCAAGCCACCCCATTTCTATGTTTTGCCAAAGATCCACAAGCCGAACATGCCTCTAAGATCAATTACTAGCTGCATGGACTCACCGACAAGTGCTGTGGCTAAATATTTGTTAGAGATTATTCAACCTTTACAAGGCAAGATGAATTCTTTTCAAAATCCTATTCATTTTGTTAATATTTTTGACAGATAACACATTAGAACAAGAAAGCCGATTTGTTAGTTTTGATGTAGAAAGTTTATATACAAATGTTCCTATATGTGAATCATTAGACATAGTTAGGCAAAAGTTGAGGAAAGACGGTACACTCTTTGAAAGAACGACGTTGCCTCTGGATGGTGATGGATCTATTAGAATCCTGTCGCCGTAACTCCTACTTTCAAGTGAAAGATAGGTTTTACGCACAAAACGATGGTATTCCGAAAGGGTCATCTCTCTCTCCGGTGCTAGTCAACATTTATATAGAGTGGTTCTAGGAGCGCATAATAAATACTGCTCAAATCAAGCCCAAACTTTGGCTTAGGTATGCGGATTATACTTTTATTATTTGGAGTGCAAATGACAATCATTTTACAGAATTTTTCAATTACTTATATAACATAAGAACATGTATCAAATTTACAATGAAATACATACACTACAGTGTATCAAAAACCACACACATTGGACAATATCTCAAACAGGGTTCTAATAATTCTGCATCAGCAAAAGAGGGCATCATAAGAACGCTTCACAACAGAGCTGTAACAATACGATGAACCTTGAGGCAGAAATAAATTAGGTTAATAAGTAATACAATACCAAAATTACGAAATGATTATCATATTACGATACATTCCTATCCAAAAAAAACATCACCCTTTCTGACTTTTTTTCACTATTTTATATTAAGGGAACATTTGAAATGACTCAAAGAATAGCCAGGGATTTCAACATCAAAACCGCTTTTAAATCGGGAAATACGTTAAGAAGCCTTCTGAGAAAAGGACATCGAAAAGAAAAAATAATGTATTTTCCAACTTCCATGCGAGTCTGGTGAATCGTACATTGGAGGGACAAAACGCCCTTTTAGTGGAAGAGTCAAGGAGCAATTTAATCATACTCAAAAGGGAGAGACGTCAATAGCAGAGCACGTCTGGTCAAACCAGCACCGGATGCAGTGGTCGGAAGCAAAATTTTGCATAGAGAGCGACACTGGCGAAAACGAAAGTTTATAGAAGCAGCCTTCATAAAAAATCAAGGCATTTTCAGCAAGCCTAGTGACGATATTCTAAATATATAGAAGCCGCTTCTAGGTAACTAGAGGGCGGACACTTCATGCATCACCGCATTCGACTAGTACATAAGCCCGTAGCCTTAGAGTCAGCATTCAGTTTACATTTCAAAACGATTGGAGATAGTTACCATCCGAAGCGTTGTGGAACCAATGTAATATGACCCTTAATTTTCGTCCAGGATTTGAAGTCAATTGGGGTAAGTAGTTTTTTAGCTACGCCACACAAAACGACGGTATTGCGAAATCATGTTTGGTATCTAAAGACGCTAAAAGCGAAGATATTTAAAACCTTGGAGGCTGATATTTTTTTCACGATTACAACAATTTTATTTGGCCACCATTTTGTATCTCCACCTTGACTTAGTACCACAATATCACTAGTTTATTTCCAATCCACAGTTATTTTATTAAGCCGACATCTTCGATTCGTACTAAAAGTTTACCAGATAATTCCCTAATACTTGATTTTTCTGCAAAATTTCAGGTAAATTGGATAAATGGGTTTTAATAATAATTTGTTTATCATTTCTTTGCGGTTGTGAGGACCATATCATAAAATACTTCGTATGCAACTTTATCAGTGATTTGTAATAGGTACAAGAAAACGTGTTAATTTGTATAATTATTTTTATTTACTCAAAAAAATAACAAATATAAAAAACTAGTAGATAGGTTGGGGATGCTGGTTTTCACTAACCAGTGTATCCATATTAACATTAATATTGTTGATAAAAGAAGCACCTGAGTAAGTGACTTATCAGACATGGGACACCTATATTTGGACTTTATGATTCCCACTTTCTCTCTCAGCATTTCATTTTATTTATGTCCCCTGTATAAGATATTTACTTTTCTTTTTGCTCGATGGTACCATATTATTGTATTGTCACCGAACTTACATACAAATTTTGAACCTGAGACATATGAAGAAAAAAGGTTAAATAAAACCTTGTAAAAAGGTATTATACCATTTTTAGGGCTGGTGGAAAGTGCCATAGAATTGCTTGATATCTGAACAATATTACTTATCAATACTCAGAGCATCACCTTCGTATACAAAAACTCCGCTTTATAAAGTTAACTTACAATAAGTATGTACGAGGTATTTAATCAAGTCGTCCATGGAAATGAAACAAAATCATCAAAAGCGTCACTGCGACTCGTGGTGAATTATATTGGGAAGTCAATAGCAAATTTAAAAATAGGCATACTTAAAGTAAAAATAAATATCTTATCTTTAAATTGAGCTTTAAATTCTCTTGAAGTTCAGGTCTACTCTTCGTTCTTTAGAATTGGAAAAATGCTGAATGACACGTTCATTAAAATTGCACGCACATTCCTTTTAAAGCGGATAGTTTATCTTGGCTCAACTCCTCAGTTTTGATGAACCTCTTTATTTTTCTCTTCACTAGTTTGTCGTATACTAAGTTCTGAGAAATTGCGACCACTTAGCTTGAATTCGGTTATTTTCTCAAAATTAAGTTCGTTAGCACTCTTTAGTTGTTTAATTTTTTGCATTATCGTTATTTTATTTCATCTACATTCACAACTCAAACATAGACCACCTTGAAATTGGTTATTTTTGCAAAATTAAGTTCGTAAGCACTTTTTAGTTGTTCTTTTTTTTGCTACTACATTTTATTTCCTGTATATTTCCAACTCACACATGGATCATAAAAATAAAAAAATATATATTACAAAAAACAGTATATAAATCAATTTTCATCGTCTAAAAACGCCCGAAACAATATCGAGTTAGAATATCGACTGTGCGACCTCTGAACCATTGAACTTCCGCATGCCGACATGTTGCCGCGACCGATCGATCGAATTATGAGAAGAGACCGGCTGATGACCCAAATCGCGATTTCATATACGATTTGCTATGTACTTTCGTCAAGCTTTAAGGTAATCAGGGCAATTCGGACTGGCCAGCCTAGCTTAGTATAGCGTATTTTATTATGCCTAAGGAACGCAACGAGACCATTCGAACCGCCGCGCGTGTCTAATATTATAGCGTATTTAACATTTCTCAAGGTCAAACGAATAATTTCTTTTCTGAAATATTTTTGGGGGGTCATTGACCAAATGACTTTATCGAAGAGCCGCCACTGAGAACTGTTAAAATATTTTTAAAAATTATACCACTAAAAGTTACATGGATCACATGCAGTTCAAAAGCCACAAGAATGATATCGATTTCTTTTAAAGCTTTCAAAATATTAAAAACAAAACTAACAGTTACTTAAATCTGTGAAAACCGTATATAAAAATTTTAAGCAGTCACTAGGTAAACCCATGCTTTAAAAGCTATTAAACTATTTTTTGTAATAAATTACACCCGTAAAAGTTACAAGAAATATCCCATCTATTATCGAAAACTCCAATTAAATTCTTTAAAAGTTTAGATAAAGAAAAAAATGAAAAAATTCATGGCTGCATAATCTAAATTTTCTAAATTTATTATCCAAATCTCTTCAATCTACATTCTATACCGAAATAATCCCTTAGGAATAAAAACTCAGCTTTCAAACTAGCTTCTAAAGAAAGAAATGGTCCTACTGTTCCTGTATGACCAGCACTGAAAACTTGTCAAGGGGGACAAAAATTCAATCAATCAAACAAACCCTACCTGTTACCTATAACTTATAATACCATTGTTTAAATCTTAAAAAATACCAGTAAAGAAAAGAAAATTGAAAAAATCGCAGAATGTCTTGTACCGAAAAGTTTCACGAAGAAAAATACACAATTTCAAAAAAATGTCCAACATACTGACTCTGTATAAAATAATATAAACTTTACTACTTTTCCGAACAGTATAATACTGAACTTCATTAAATTTCCTATGCTAAACATATACCAGCATAAAAAAATTAGAAACTCTATTCCCGTATCCTAAAAAACTCACAAAATATAAAAACATACCGGACTAAAATGCATCTATCCCGTATCCAATTAGATGCAAGTATTTTGCTGCTCTAACTGATCCTAAAACGATAATCGAATAGCACGTTTATTAAACGAATATTGATGTAATGCATGCAATCGAGAATAACTGCTAATTTTCTTAGATATTTTGTACAATTGGGGCAAGTATTATCCTTCAAAATGTAGCTACCTACTTAAATATCATTCAAATTTTATGCAGCTAATTTTAAAAATAGCCAAGAAATTCTTTTTGAGTCTCTAAAATTAAATAGTTTACTTAAATATTTATTCAATTACATTTCTGACAGCGACGAAAGTCAAGGACCAACGGATGTTTTGAAATTTTTGATCATCTCAGAGAAACCTAGAAATTGTGTCCAAAAGCGTGCACTTTTTTCCTTAAATCGAATTTTCATCTATTTTCCCAGTAGCTAGAAAACAATTTTATAGAGGTTTTTGTAGCCATATAAACGCAGTGAGGCTAAATTTGGACTTTAAAATTTCAAGTTTGAAAAATCGCAATAATTTAACCGTGTAAGCTAAAATTTTGAAATTTGGTCACAATCTACTTACAAGTATCTAGTTTCGTAAAAAAATACCCTCGGTCTAGGTGTATTAGCTTTCTTGTAATAGAGGGTAATGTGGAGAAATGTACCCATTTTTGGGAAACTACAAATTTCATCTAGTAATTGCACCCCCTGTATTCTGGAAGGATTGAGAGTAGTAGTTAAGGATTCGAGTATGTCAGAATCCTTCACCTTGATGTATATTTTTGAGCACTTTCCGATGCCGTAATGAGTTTTCTGACTGCTTTTTTCATACAAAACAAAATGTATAAAAAAAATTTTTTTTTCCGATAAATATCAGTTTTTTTTAAAAATTTTAAAGGCAATAGAAATATTTAACTCTTTAAAGAATTTAGCCAACTGGGTTAAAATATTTCCAAAATAAAAAATTGTTTTAAAAGTTTTGATATTATTTGAGGCAGCATGTTTAACGTTAAATGACATTTTGTATTTGTTAAAAAACTTAAAGTACAATTTGTTTATAAAATTTTGCGAGAAGCCGTTATTAAATGCTATTTGCTTAATAGTATTTAGTTCTTAAATGCGTCCTTAGATAGGGGTATTTTAAATGCGTCCTTAGATAGAGGTATTTTAAAAAGTCTATAAATGAAAGAATTAAAAGCTGCAAATTTATATGTATGTGGGGAATTGAAATGAAATGTATAATGTTGTCTGAGGAATATGATTTTCTAAAACCTTCGACCTCTGTTCGGCTACTATTTCTTAATAAGCAAAAGATCTAGGTAGGCAGTTTGTTGTAGAGGGTGTTTACAAAATTCTGATAATCAGTCAACTCTTGGTCATTTCCATTCCAGACCACACAAATATCATCCACCTATCTCTTAGCGGTTCATAAAGACTTCGCTGAGAAAAGTGGACAGGCAAGATCCCATAGCTAAAGCCGTTGTTTAAAAAACATGCCAATAAATTTAAAAAAGTTTTGGTCGACGACTAAGGAGAGAAGAGAGATAAGGTTATCTTTAACTATATCTGGAAGATCCGTTTTTACTAATAGATTTCGAAGTAAATCTATATACTCACCAGGAGGTATACTAGGAAATAAGTTTTTGGCATCTAGTGATATTAAAATAGCTTCATTTGTTATTTTAATGTTTTTAAGATGGCTTGTAAAATCCACTGAGATTTTGTATAGAGTGGATGTTTTGGAAACTTGTCACCACCCTTAATACTTTATTAAGCCATCAAGATAAGTTATAGCATGGCGAACAAGAAATTTATTTTGTAACTAGGGATGTTTAAGAGAAACTGGTAACGTACCGCCCGTTTCAGTTCCAATAAAACACAAATATTATTAATGGTTTGAGCTTACCTACATGGTAGTATTCGAGAAATGGCAAAAGATTTGGGTATGTTGATTGTATGTGTTCATAAAATATTATGGTGTTATAAGATGCTCCCTTATCACATTGTTTTGCATCAAGCGTGAATGGATATAGACCTCGATAGCCGATTAAATCATTCCCATTGGAAGCATTTTTTCCAAGATATTATGGACTGATGAAGCGACATTTACCGGCAAGGAAGAGTTAATCTTCATAACATGTATTACTGGTTTGACGTCAATCCACACTAGATGCATGAAGTTGACCACCAGCATCACTGGAGTGTCAATGTCTGGTGCAGAAGGAAAAATGATTGAACCCTTAATTTTCGATAATAGTCTTAATGGTAACGTTACTTGTAATTTCTTATGAACGATTGACCAGATCTGCTAGAAGAGATGACCATCGCTACTAGAATGAACATGTGGTATCAGCATGATGGTTACACCGCCCACTTAAGTAATGATGTCCAGACTTACTTCGACCAGCAAATTTCTCGTCGTTGGATTGGTATTTTCTTTATAGGAAAAAACCAAAAGTTTGGTTTAAAAAAATAGACCAAAGACGATACATGATCGAGAGGATCAAAATTGCCATAAACAGCATATCGAGGGCAGAAATTGAAACTACTGTTTCATCGGCTCTCCAAAAGCTAAATCGATGCATCCTAAATGATGGAAAAAATTTTGAAGATCAGAATTTTAGCCCGTTGGTCACTAAATACGCTCCAAACTTTCGTTCTTCCGGCAGAGGGTGGACCAGTTCTAGACCTGGATAAAGTGTGAAGGGAGAAAAGCCAAAAGTAACAAGTAAGATTTCATTATTGTTAAATAAATACAATTTAATACAAGATGTAAACAAAAATCTGTCCAATATTCAAAATAAGTATTGTTTTTATAGTTCATTAACGAAACTAAATAGTTTTATTTAAGTTCACGTTATTTAAAAGTTTGTTTTTGTTTATTGAAAAACTGTAGACTTACCGATAATCTTAACGGAAAGACTATATTTTTTTTTTCGTTGAAAAATCATCAAGAAATCTTTCAGGTAGAAACGTCACGCAAAAGTGACTCTATAAGATCACTAAAATCTTGTGCTTTATCTGAACGTGTTATAGATACGCCACAGTATTGATTTCACACAGCCGAAAGTCTACTACGACTAAAGAAAAAATATATTACAAAAGAAATTTTCTTAAAATGATTCACATTCACAATACAAACAGATATTAATAACCTAAGTACTATCTACTCCAGGGGCGGCTAGTGGTATTAGACAGCGGTTAGGCACATTTGAAGAAAATTACTTTTAATATAGTTATATTTCTAAGTTACTCTAGTGACCAATTTACTTCGTCAATTGCATAATAAATTTTAAAAAAACATGAATACTAATTTAAATTGTTAAATTTATAAAATTTTGTTTATATGAAAATCTGTAACTATTACGCACCTATCCAGTATGGTGGCAGTAGAGAGAAAACGGTTAATCGAAGGATAAAGACATTAAATATATAAATAAAAATTTTAAAATTAATAGCAATAACTTTGTAAAAAATTTAAAAAAATAAACTTTAAAAAGTCACCTCGGCGTAAAATAAAGTATACCTATATTCTAAAAATGTGAAAAAAAGTTAATTCTAAAGGAAAAACGCTAGTTCTAAAATTTAGTTTTTTATAAATTAAAGGAATTCTGTGATTCTTCTGTTCAGCAAAATGATCTATTACTTCCTGTATGAAAACGTTCTCATCCTGTGATTTCATAAATCCTTTTTCAATTGAGATTTTTGCCATATTACTTAGTCGCGCCTGTCCAGTTGTATTTCTAATACAATTTTTAATTGTTTTCAGCACGCAGAAACTTCTTTCTGTTGACGCAGTTGTCACTGGCAAAACAACAGCAATACGTAATAATTTAAAACATTCTGGCATACAAAATTTTAAATCAGTATCATAAAAAAAAAGTTAACATTTCATAAGCGTTTGTGCAAATTTCTATCATATCGTTCCCGCATAAAACGATTAATTAGCTGTTTAGTTTATTTATATCAAATATATTGTATTGGGTGGTCAAATTTTTTAAAAGCTCATGATGAGATTATTTTGCAAAAATGGAAAATTTTGAAATATTTAGATCAAAGAAATGTAGTTTTTCTATGTCACAAAACCTAACCTCTATTTGTTTCGCTATAATATCAAGAATTTCAAAAAAAAATTGCTTTAACTGTTGTGGTTTATCTGACATTTCAAATCCTTCACGACGTTTCGAGTGTAAAGCGCGTACATCCAGTTCTTCATAAATTGTATTAAAATAAGTACTGTTACTCCTAAACTCAGAATTTTAGTTGGAGCAGTCTGTAGTAAATTTCTTGTTTTAACAACATATTATGTATTTCTATTTTGTAAGATAGAAAAAACAATATCGGTTTGGTGAAAAATTAATTCAAATGTTTTTAAAAAAATATGTCCTGAGGATTCTCTAAAAAAGTTTTTAAACCTACTGCTTGTCTAATTGATTTTTGATCGAAATCGCGACTATTAATAATAAAATTAAAAGTCTCAAGTAATTTGCCCTTATTGGTATTAACTGTCAAAACTGCGCGTGAAGTAAAATTCGAACGAGTTGCTACATTAGTAGGTATACGATTTCCTCCAATTTGTTCTAACACTTGATGAAAAACCTGATAGGGTTGATGAAAATACTTTAATCTGATAAATTGAACTGTACGCATTACTTAAAACCAAATTAAACACATGTACATGGCAATGAGTAAACAATGCTTGTGGTGCTATAGATTTAATTTTTGTCTGTAAACCGTTTATTTCTCCCGACATTATGCAAACCCCAGTCAAATTTTCTGAATTTGGTGGATAAAAATTGAAATACATCTTGCGCAGAACGCCCAGAACTTACGTCATAAAATCCCATGAATCGCTCAACAGGTTGACCCCTTATAACGTAACGAAAAATTACGGATAATTGTGAATGGCAGCTTTTGTCAATGGTTTCATCAACTTGCCAGGAAAAAAACAAAGAATTTCAAATTTCGTCCACAATTTTTTTATTTACAACATAAGCAACTGAATCAATTAATTGATTTTGAATTGTTTTGGATGTCCCAGAAAAAACTGATCTATTAGCATTATCATGTTCTAAAAATGTTTTTAAATTTGTCATATTTGCTAACAAGAATAACTAGCTCTTTGAAATTACCGCGATTTAAAAATTCATTTGATTCATCATATCATGTCACCTGAAAGGTAACTCTTGCATACAGAGGTGCAATGTAATATCAATGGGACTTTTTAAAATTTGTCGGTTCTCTTTAAACCTAGCATTAAAATTTTCGATTTCTGTTTTACGCGCTTTATCTATTGCTGTGGCGATATTTTGCTTTTGTTTTCTCGTGAGAGTAAGCTTGCAATTTGATAACAGACCCCGAGACAAATTTTTTAAATCACTATAACCACTTTTTGACCAAACTTTGTCGCTATTATTTGTTTCAAATAAAATACATGGCCAACAAAATAATTTACTTAATGTTACACTACCAGTGAGCCAGTCGTACTTTTCATACCAAGTGTTATGAAAGCCCCGATTTGGTCTTCATACCCCACCTATAGCAACAAGACGTTTACTTAAATCTGGAACAGGTCGCTTTACTTCTTTAACTATGTATAATTTATTTTCATAGGAGTGACTTGAAAAATTCTGCTGATTTATTAAAAAATTTACAAGATCACAAGCATTGCGAATATTTACTTTTACCTGAGGAAGTTGTAACACTGCGCTAGGTCCCGCTAAATCCATTTTTCTATAATATAAAATAATATATCTATATAATCCGAAAATCTAAACACCGCTACTGAAGCTGAAAATTACTGACCACTCCACTGTTTACACTTTACTTAGGTAATAGCTAATATAAATATGCAATCCACCTTAATAAATTAAAATTAAGAGAACACTGCAACCTGCAATCGAATCAAAACAAAACGGAAAAGGCAAACGTAACGTACCTACTCCTACTACCTACTTAAAACTAGCCCAAACCACGTGCAGCTTCAATTTTCAATCTGTTAGCGACTGTTTGTCCAATCAGCCAATCGGAAATCGGCCGCTTATTCCCTTTGAATTTACATTAGAGACATGCCTCCAAAGAATCTTTTTATGCGCTAACCCTACTTAAAGCTTAACTCGGCTGGATTACTACGCGCCACCCGCATACACACATATTAGTAATAAGCTAGACAAGGAAGCGCGAGGCATGCCTCTAACAATAACTCTTCTAAAGAAGAAATGAGATGGACTCACAGAACCCGTCCGATACGACGATTGATGACGCGCGTTGGGATTGGAATAAGGAAAAAGGCAGGGCCGTATTTTATGGATTTCTCATGAAGCAAAATTATGCAAGTGAATAAGAAGTAATATAAATGATATAATCGATTAACACGTATAATTTTCCAAATTTATTGGTGAGGCACTGCCTCACCTGCCTCATGGGACAAGCCGCCCCGATATCTACTCCTATTTTCCACAACTAAATAAGATAGATTTTTGACTTTGGGTATATTTGTAAATTTATTTAGAGAATTTTGGGTGTTTAACGAAATTGAGGTTCTTAATGTGTTTTCATTCACATAGATTTGAGTAATCTGATGCCTATAATAACCTGCGACCTATCTACTGCTTCTAGAACTGAATAAAGATAGATTTTCGTCTCTTAATGATTCTGATGCTGCCCCTAATTAATAAGTAACCTCTTATCTCTAATTTTCAAAATGAAATAACACTTTATATAAATAATTATATTTTTACATTTTTAAGCAATCAAATAAAGCTTAATTCTAACAGCGCCACCTATACATTTCATGAAGAACTGGTTTCTAATTGATCGATCAAACTAAGATAACAAAACCTGTAATTTAGGTCCTATCCTGTTCTAGTTGACTTGCGGAGCACTTGCAGTGCATAGGGAGCCATCTTGCGATGCCGTTTTGTCTGAAACATTCAAACTAACCAAGTAGCCGGCTTAACCCGACCGCTGAAGATATCAACCGAAATATTTAAAGAACGCAAATATAAAACTATTTTGTATATAAAAATTTAAAAAAAAACCATTTTACAACGAAATTGTTGCCCAGTTCTACAAAATCGCTGACAGACTTTGCACGTTAACGTTGAACAACTAAAAATTTTATAAAATTAAATACCTAAGTAATCCTGTATTCAATAAGAAATAATTATGTAGAAATAAGTATAATACTATTAGTGTAGTAATACAAAGAAAATTACAATTCCATTCAATATTTCACAGTGATGTTCCTTCAGGAATAAAGACCAAGTAGTAAGTCCTATTAATTTTACTTATATTCAATAATACCGTTGATTGAAGGAAAAAGAAAGATGCGCAACCTGATGGGCGAATTCGTGACACAAAGGGTATCCGAGATTTCCTTGGCGCCGCGCGCTGCAAGTCGTTTACAGCGAAACAGCGGATAGATCGGATAGTCTGCGGAGATGTACAAATCGCTTATCTGTATTGTTTACATCATAGTGGTTATTGTTTTTCCTTGTTTTCGAGTCAAACTCGTGAATTTTTAACCCTACGAAACTGGAGTACGTTTCATTCTTGTGAAACTGTTAATTAAAGCAATTATGTCTGCCAGAAAAATAGATTGTGTGTATGTTGGATGCAACAATAAAAGAAAAGTAATTTGGCGAGCTTTTGTAAATTCCCCGTGATGAGGCCCGACATTCTTTGTCAATGGATACAAAACTGTGGCAATGTTGAAATATTTTTAATGGGCGAAAATTCTCTGATAAATAAACGTTTATGTGAAAATCATTTTTCTAAACACGATATGTATTCAAGTGGCGAAAGACAATTACTGAAGAAAAATGCCGGTCCTATATTTTGGAAAGGTAAGGGTTTTTTATTTTGTATCTTATTTCTCGAATGTCCTTGCTAAAATTAAATTCAAATAAAGAATAAACTATTCAGGGTCCTAATAATGTTACAAATGTTACATCGCAGAATTTGATGTTGAGTTTTTTGAATCTCTGAGTATTGGAACATTCTTCTCTTGATTAGTACTCTTTTTAAAATAAATTAAATGGGTCATGACCTTATGGCGCCTGATAAATATATATATATATATATATATATATATATATATATATATATATATATATATATATATATATATATGATGTAAACATACTATCATTTAATGCTCCCAACGAAAGCCAGGAGTCACAATGTAATTCAATGCCGGTCGTGGTATTAGCCAGCGGAGTAGTTGTTTTTGTGATTCTATTTTGTGCCTTTGCCCTACACGGGGCTCGCTAGTCTATGGCGGCCTGATGAGCTCTAATAAGAGCGAAATCGCGATCGTCCTTTGACTAAAAAGCATCATTGTGTCTGCTGTGATGCAGAACATGTTCCAAACAAGGATCATTTTCTTGTTATGACGTTGGTGTACGTGGAATGTAAACATACTATCATATATATGTATATATATATATATATATATATATATATATATATATATATATATATATAATGTGCTTGTAGGTAACGGCCGTATACAACCAATAGTATAAAGAAATAACGGGGATTCCGCCAAAAAGTTTATAGTACATATTTTTTCTAATTTCGAAATAATTCATTTCTTCTTCAGGGCTCTCTAATAACATTATTATCAAAAAATATAAGACTTTTTAACAATTAAAAAGAATTTACACTAATTAAAATGGAAAGACAATTTTGAGTGAATTTTCAGAAAATATAAAATATAAAATTAGATTAATTTTATATTATATATTTTATAATTAAAGATAGATTTTAACTACTAAAATTTTGACATCATTTGACCAGAAATAAACAATTTAAAACTAATTGTTTTTCTATCAAATAATAATGACAGAAATAAGGTAAATGTCAAATGTATAATTTTATATTTTATATTTTCTGAAAATTCCCTCAGTTTTCTTTGCATTTTAATGAGTGTAAGTACTTTTTAACTGTAAAAGTCTTAAATTTTCTGGCAATGAGTTCATAGTCACAAAAATAAAGATTTGGAACATAAACCACATAGAAAAATAAGAATTTTGTCGAATACATGATTTTTTCAGTTTCCTTTCCTGATCGTGATGGTAAATTTAATACTTACTATTTTAATTTAGTGAAACAATTTATGTTTGGTTTGTTATTTAAAAAAATCTATATATTTATATGATTTTTTTTAAATGATCGTCTGGTAACCGAGCCCTTTCAACACTATTTTTTGTATTGTATACAGAGTGTTTCAAAAAATCGGGTCACTGGTTGATCACGATTCTTCTTAAACTGCTTGACGTAAAAAATTTGGCACACAGGTTGGTGGTAGAATGTAGAGGTTGGATAAAAAGGAATTTTTTTATTTAAAATAACGGTTTGATTTTCGGAAAAACGCTTAAGCTTGTGTATTTTATTCGGTTATTTAATATATTTTAAGTTTACTTAAGTGTATACAAGGTGTTTCAGAAAATCGAACCACTGATTAATCACGATTCTGATCCAACTGCTTGACGTAAAAAGCTGAATTTTAGCGTACAGGTTGATTGTGGGGAGTGGAGATCCGATCAGAAGAGTTTTTTTCAAAAATCAAATTTCAAGGGGATGAAACCGCCCCTTAAATAATACAATATTTTTTATTTAAAAAACGGTTAATTTTTCAAAAAGCGTTTGTTCAGGTATATGTCAATTAATTTTTTACAATATACAATCGAAAATATTTTATAAACAAAAATCTCTCAAGCCCCTGTTGACAAAAATTGAACGAAAAAGCAACAATGTGGTTTCTAAAATTTATAAAAAAAATAAGGTGATCTAAGTACCAATTTATATCCCTTTCGTTAGCGTTATACGCGAACGAAATCGCGGGTATTCGGTAGCATGTGTTTAATTCACGAAAATAATTTAAGGAAAAAATGTCTCAAGCAGAAATTTGAACGTTTCACATAATTATTTAAGTAACAGCAGCAAAATGGCATTAACCAAAATATACTTTGCTAATATAAATAATTAAATAACTAAATATAATTTTCATGTTGTAGTATGTAAAAAAATACCGATTGTGTAAATTGAATATATTCAATATTTATGGGTAGTACCTATTTAGTAGTTAAATGTAAGTTCATTTTCACGTTTTTTCTAAATGTCATAATCTTTTTGACGCAAACATTGCATATGTATTTACCTTTTGTTTGATTATGTATTATTTGTAAATTACATGTTTTGTTTGAAAATTTTGAAATAAAGTCATTATATTTCAACTTTGCTTTAATTATCTATACCCTAGTCATTGCAAAAAAAAATAAAACCTTTTATGAACAACATGTTTCTTTAATTTTTAATTTAAAAAAAAAACTACTTTATAGGGAAAATCCCTCCTGATGAACAGCGTATTCCAATATCTAGGGTGACAATTGGGAGCAGCTATACAATATATGGAAGAGTTTAAATTGTGGCAAAGTTGCCCAATTTTGTGCACAATCAAATGCCGTTTTGAAATTGACGATATTTATAGTACTTCCGAAGATATCCGGGAAAAAAAAGATATTTTTGACAATCGTTTTAATTTTATACCGAGTTTTTTTAAAAGATATTTTTCAAATAAATTCCAAATCATCACAGCCACCTTTTTCCTTCTACCAAAATACATTATTAAGTTTACGATTCTATGATTCATCTCTGTGGCAGCCCGATGATGTGTAATCGCCTGCTGACTCAGGGAGATCGGATGACATGCGCTTGGCAACAGGGGAACGATGATTATTCGGTGCGGTGCGCGACAAAAGACAGTTCATGTTTACTTAATATAGTTATTATTATATAGAAAAAGAGTTACTTTGTGATTGATATTTGTTATAATAAATAGTTGAACTAAAAGGTGTGTTTCCATTGTGATAGTTTGTGTGTACTGGGGTAGCACAATTGGCGACGAGGATTTCTTTGTTTGAACCCACAGTAAGGTAAGTAAACACGGTTTAAATTTGTAAAAGTAGAGAAAAGTAACGTTTTGCCGGAAGAAAAGTGATAAAAAATATTGTTACTTTCTTTGAGTCGTAAACGTAAAATGTGAGCCACAGCGAAAAATGTGAGCCATAGCAAAAAAAAAAAAATAATAAAATATATGTTAATAAATAAACGTTTTGCCAGAAGAAAAGTAATAGCAATTTTTGTTACTTTCTTTGAGGCGTGGAAAACGTAAGATGTGAGCCACAGAGAAAGATGTGAGCCATAGTATGGGAAAATATATATTAGGTATATTATAATAAATGCATTTGTGCTACAGTTTTTGTAAGCCAAATAACATAGAGAAATAAATACCATGTTAAATAGTATGTATATTAAAACAAAAATGTGTCTGTCGAAAGTTACTTATGGTGTATAATATGCTTACATATATATTATTATATCAAATACACCGTTGGAAAAGGCCACTGGGGTACCATATTTCCAAACAATTACATAAAATTTTAATCTATTCTATTAAGAGTTACTCTCGCCCTATAAATACAGTATTATTTTTTTTTATCGCATTCAACAAATTAAAATTACCTAAAATTTTTAGAATTACTGCATTTATACTTCTTAATCGGCCAACACAGTAATATTATGTAATCTATGTCATGAGGAAAGATTAAATAAATAAAATAATAGGCAATTTAAGAAAAAAAAAACAGTAACAGTAAAATAACATTTCCTTTCAGTTACGGAAAATCCCACAACATGTCAGATTCCGGAATTAGGCCATTTCTTTGTGAAAATATAGATAAAGCACTGCTTCGAAGCGAATGGAGTAAGTGGTTAAAATCTTTGGAACTTTATTTGGCGGCAGAAGATATTTCTGACTACGCCAAGAAAAGAAATAAACTATTACACTTAGGGGGAACACAACTACAAGAAGTTGCGTATAATATACCTGAAGCAATAGAGACTTACGATCCAGAACAAAATAATGATATTTTTCAAGCATTAGTTGACAAGCTGACAAATTATTTCTCACCCAAGCAAAATTCGTCCTTCGAAAGACACATTTTTAGAAGTCTTAAGCCAGAGGAAAATGAAAGTTTTAACAAGTTTGTGTTAAGAATGCGTCAACAAGCCGCCAAATGTTCTTTCGGGAGTACAGCTAGTGAAGCCACCGACATTGCTATGAAAGATAAAATCATTGATTGTTGGGCTCCAGTTGAATTAAAGAAAAAGTTGTTGGAAAAAGAATATCCATTAAATGAAATTTTAGAAATGTGTGAAATCCACGAGCAGATAACTGCTCAATCAAAAATTATGAATGCCGGCGCCGCCACGCCAGGACCTAGTACCTCATTCCAGCCGGTAAATAAGGTATTTCTTCATCGTAGAACTCAAAATAAATGTGGCAGGTGTGGTAAAATGGGACATCCAAGTTTTTCTGAGTCATGTCCCGCAAAAGGGTCCAAATGTAACAAATGTGAACTTAAAGGACACTTTGCATTTTGCTGCAAGACACCACCAAACAGATACGCCACAAAACAAGGATACCCACCCAGCAAACGAAGACGAGTCAATTTCGTAGATACCGATCCAGATGTAGATTCCCGAAACACTGACGACAGCATTCGAAATTTTGATTGTTTTAGAATTAACAATGCTGATTTACAACCACAAGAATGGTTAAGCGACGATATAATCAAATGCAATATCGGTGGAATAACCATAACATTTCTGATAGACTCCGGCTCAAAAGCGAATATAATATGTGGGTCAGATTGGGCTTTACTTAGGAAAAAAAACGCCATAATGTGGAATGTGGATGATCAAGTCGGCGATGTCCTAAAGGCGTACGCAACAGGAAATCCAATCGTCGTAAGAAACAAATTCCAAGCTACCGCTAATCTACCAGGCTCACCCGAAATAATTGACTCATTTTACGTAGTAGAAAATGGAGAAATATCACTTTTGGGAAAGTACACTGCAAAAAGACTGGGTGTATTAAAGTTAGGACTTAACGTCAATAAGGTTACCAGTGTTGCATCTGTTTTTCCTAAAATCAAAAATATAAGTATTAAATTAACTATTGACCCAACAGTAAGGCCCGTTCAACAACCCTTGCGACGAGTACCAATATCCGTTGAAGCCAAAGTTGAACAGAAACTTACAGAAGCTCTGGATTCTGGCATAATTGAGAAGGTAACAGAACCAAGTCCGTGGATTTCTCCCATGGTTATTGTTTTTAAACCCAACGGAGATCTCCGGATATGCATAGACATGAGACGAGCAAATGAGGCCATCCTTCGAGAAAACTATCCATTGCCCACGTTTGATAGTTTTATGGTAAAACTGAGAAACGCCCATTACTTTTCTCGATTAGATCTGAAAGATGCTTACCATCAATTGGAACTGAATGCTGACAGTCGGCCCATAACAACATTTATTACTCATAAAGGCATGTTCCGTTACACCCGATTAATGTTCGGAGTAAACTCGGCCCCAGAAATCTTCCAACGAATATTTGAGGGGATCTTGTCTCCTTGTGATAATTGCCTTAATTATCTTGACGACATAATTATCTTTGGACATTCAGAGGAAGAACACGACAAATGTTTAAGAAAAGTGCTTGACGTCTTCGAAACAAATAATGTTTCACTAAATAATGAAAAATGCCTTATAAAAGTCAAACACTTAGAATTTCTGGGACATAAATTATCCGATCAAGGCATTGAGGCCAATGAAGGAAAAGTAAAGACTTTATTAGATTTTCGACCACCTGCAACCAAAGAGGAATTAAGAAGCTTCCTAGGCCTCGTTACCTATTTGGGAAAGTTTATTCCTGATTTAGGCACCTTAACTGACCCACTTAGACAATTAATAAAGAAGGAAATAACATTTACCTGGAATGATAATCACCAACGAAATTTTCTCAAACTCAAAAAGGCCCTAACGAGACCGCCTGTTCTCTCATACTTCGACCTTCACCGTAGAACAAGATTAATTGCAGACGCTAGCTCAGTGGCCTTAGGAGCTGTTCTCCTACAGTTTGCTGATGACAACACAACCCCTAAAGTCATCGCCTTTGCCAGCAAAAGTCTCTCAGACGTAGAACGCCGGTATTCCCAAACGGAAAAAGAAAGCTTGGCTTTAGTATGGGCAGTCGAACGCTTTTATTTTTACCTTGCTGGCGTGTATTTCGAACTTGTCACTGACCACAAGCCACTCGAGACAATTTTTAAGCCAACTTCCAGACCTCCAGCAAGAATCGAAAGATGGGTTTTACGCTTGCAAGCCTTTAAATTCAAAGTTATATACCAGGCCGGAAAACTTAATATTGCCGATTCAGTATCAAGACTGTGTAAAATAGGTAACGAAGCATCATTCGATAGAGACGAAGAACAACACATATACACCATAGTCGAGCAACACACACCAAGAGCTATGCGCATTTCGCAAGTAATAAAAGAAAGTAAAAACGACGCCCAAATATCAGACGCCGTATTGAAAATTAACAATAACTCATGGGAAACTTCAGACAAAAACGCACTTTTTCCATTTCGTTTGGAACTTACTACTTTTGGTCCAGTAATATTACGAGGAAACAGAATAGTGATACCCGAGAAGCTCAAGCAACAGACACTAGAGTTAGCCCACGAAGGACACCCAGGAGAAACCGTCATGAAGAGGAGACTACGAGCAAAAGTTTGGTGGCCACTCCTTGATAGAGAAGTCGAAAAATTCGTCAAACGATGTCGCGATTGCCTTCTGGTAGCACAGCCAAATAAACCACCACCCATGTCGAGACACGCGTTTCCAGAAGGGCCTTGGCAATGTCTAGCAATAGATCTGATGGGACCACTTCCAAACCAAGACCAGGTTTTAGTCATTATAGACTATTATTCCAGATACCAGGAAATACGTTTTTTACGATCGGTAACATCAGCAGTTATAATTGGCCACTTAACAGAATTATTTTCAAGGTTTGGCATCCCAAAATCTATAAGATCCGATAATGGACCACAGTTTATCAGTGAAGATTTTAACAAGTTCTGCGACAAAAATAACATTGAGCTAATACATACAGCACCATACTGGCCTCAAGCAAACGGTCAAGTAGAAAATATGAATCGCTCTCTAAAGAAAAGACTCCAGATATGTCACGCCAACGGGCTAGACTACAAATCTGAGATACAAAAATTTATTCTTATGTACAACGTTACCCCCCAGGGAACTACGGGAAAATCTCCATCGGAACTTTTCTTCAGCCGAAACATACGAGATAAAATTCCATCAATAACAGATTTAATGTCAGAAACAGGGGACGAAGAGGCACGAGATAACGATATTATTAACAAACAAAAAGGAAAGGAAAGGGAGGACCGGACAAGACAAGCAAAAGAGTCTGAAATTAAAATAGGAGATAAAGTATTAGTAGAAAACATGAATATACCACATAAACTGACGCCTAGATATAATAAAAAAGAATATGAAGTTATACAAACCCAACGAAATGAAGTAACATTGCTTAGAGACGGAAAAATCTTAAAACGTCATATTTCCCATTTAAAAAAGTTACCTGACATCCTAGGAAAAGATCTAACCATTTCCTCATTCCCTGAAAATGCTTTTTCTACACCGACTACAAGCACAAGTGGGCCGGGGACGCAGCTGGACGAAGATACCCAAAGGACGCCACCAAGGGGACCAGCAGTTGAACATGGAGCAACTCAACGAGATGACAACGAAGAATATCCCACGCCAACTCTTCCGCCTATGGACTCTGCACCCGGTAGAGTTAAGCCCATTAAGTTGAAAAAAAAGGACGGAGTGTGGCAGCCCGATGATGTGTAATCGCCTGCTGACTCAGGGAGATCGGATGACATGCGCTTGGCAACAGGGGAACGATGATTATTCGGTGCGGTGCGCGACAAAAGACAGTTCATGTTTACTTAATATAGTTATTATTATATAGAAAAAGAGTTACTTTGTGATTGATATTTGTTATAATAAATAGTTGAACTAAAAGGTGTGTTTCCATTGTGATAGTTTGTGTGTACTGGGGTAGCACAATCTCCAAACGATCATCATAAACTTTGCTTTTTAAATAGGCAAAAATTTTATGTTTATCTGAATAAACACTAATTTTAATTCTAAATTCCACAACATATCACACTTTTTTCTGATATTTCGGACTAAAAAACCCATCATCAATATTAGTTAATAATGACTGCGGAGGAACGGAAAGCCCACGTCGGGTTATTAATTTAATTACCTACGTCACACAGAAGGCAAAAATCCAAAATTAGAAAATAAAAAGTCAAATATTGAACATTACGTTTTTTGTCCTTCAAATGCATCATTGAATGCTTAATATGTCCCTACAAACATATTTGTTTGTTTTGAATTTTTCGGGTAACTTATTTTATAGTAGGCTCTGGAAAAATAGTAAGTATATTAAACGTCAAATAGTTTCTATTATTTGTTGATAATTAACGTCAAAATCAGGTTCTTGTTTTGTGAGCTTAGAAAGTAATTTAGTTTTTGCAACAATAGTATGGTAAATATGCAAGGTAAGTACATTTTATTATCTAGTATTTTTTATATAACCAAACGTTTGTTATATATTTTACTTCCACATCCCTTCAGGATGGGAAGTATAGTATTTTTGTTAAATGTTTAAGTTGGTAAAGCATATTATTGTCAAATTACACTCAATTACAGTTAAATCGACCGGTATACTGTTGAGATATATTCGGTTAATCAAATCACCCTAAAATCAGCTGCAACAAATTGCAATAAATGCTGTTTTTATAACCTTTTATTTAACTTGACAATGTTGACGTATATGCTTTGGACAAATTTTAATTAACATTTGACCAACTTTTACGTACTTACCCGATTACCTTTAAATGTGGTATGTGGCATGATACAATAAATACAAGGTATGTCAGCTGCTTACGTCACGCGTGTGACACGGCAGGCAAGGGCATCTTGATTATTTTATTCATAAAGCTTTTAAGGTAACTTTAAATGTTTTAAATATTATTTTAACCATCTGTAGACTTTATAAAGCTTAAAATACAGATATTTATAAAATTACGACAATACAATAAGTTTAAACTCAATATTCAATCGTGTTTTCCATTTAAATACATAACAAAAGGCAAACGCTTGCAACCTTAGACAAGGAATTCCTTGTCTAAGCTTGCAACACGCGTGACGTCACAAGCGGAATCCAACCTCGCGTTGCGTGATAGATATAGTTTTGGGACATAACAATATTATGATGTCATGAAGTTGACAACTCCCCCTCTAAGTGGGTGGAGAGGGGTAACATATAAACACGAGTATAGACATGTTCGTTCAAAATTGGTACAAATGCGTATTTAGGAGCGCGCATTACGAATTTTAAAAAATGTGGTTTTTGCAAAGTTTTATAAAACTGACCGATAATAAAACTGTCCGCAAATGGTTCGTTTCCAAAATACAGGGTCAATGGTAAAGTTTTGAAAAAAAATATTTTTTTATCTTGCATATTTACCATACTATTGTTGCAAAAACTAAATTACTTTCTAAGCTCACAAAACAAGAACCTGATTTTGACGTTAATTATCAACAAATAATAGAAACTATTTGACGTTTAATATACTTACTATTTTTCCAGAGCCTACTATAAAATAAGTTACCCGAAAAATTCAAAACAAACAAATATGTTTGTAGGGACATATTAAGCATTCAATGATGCATTTTAAGGACAAAAAACGTAATGTTCAATATTTGACTTTTTATTTTCTAATTTTGGATTTTTGCCTTCTGTGCGTCACCTTGAAGCGGGCAAAAACGTGGTAATGGAAATGTAAAATTTATTTATCTCTATTAGAATTAGAAAAGAAGCACCAACTTCAAAAATATTTCACTATTTTGTTCTACTCCGGAAGTTATTAAAAAATCCATGCTCATTGCCATTTTTTTTCGTCATAAATTAGCACTGATGAAGAGTTTTATTTGTCAGAAACACTGGAAAAACGCTCAAATTCGGGACACCCTGTATCTTTATTAGTTCAGAACAATGTAAAAATTAAATTTTGTCTTAAAAAAAGATAAGTAACAATAATTTGTAAATTAAAATTTAGATTTAAACGTAGACCTAAGACAATCTGCTTTATTTTGTAATCATAAAATATCGCAAGGTTTTTTCCTATTGTCAAGAATTTATTATAAAGAAAAAACAATTTATAATTAAATAACTAAATATAACTTTCATATTGTAGAATGTAAAAAAATAACACCAGTTGCGTAACGTAGATTTTTTAAAAATTTTATTTGGCCGTTTTTTTGTTTCTCCATCTTAAGTTGATATCCATATAATGAGTCTTTACCTACTCCGTTGGTCAGCAGATATTCCAGATATTAAGTTTCAGAATGGTTTTCATTAACAATCCCCTTGTTGTTATGTTAGAGTGGTGTATTAACCCCAAGATCCAGTGAAAAAAACAAAGGCCCTTTTTTAAATTTCCGACGTTTCGCCAATTTATTGTTGCATCCTCAGGGCACATAGATTTTCCACCATACATGAAACCCATATTAGTCTTTACCTACTCCTTCGGTCCGCAGATATTTCCTAACCCCAAACAATACACCACTCTAATATAACAACAAGAAAATCGTTAGCGAAAAGCATTAAAAAGTTTCATATCTGGGAAATATCTGCGCAGTAGGTAAAGACTGATAATAGGGGTATCATGCAGGATATAACATTTATGTGTCCTGAGGATGCAACAATAAAATTGCGAAACGTAGACAATTTAAACATAGACTTTCGTTTTTTTTACTAAGTCCTAACTCCAAATAATACACCACTCTAACATAAAAACAAGAGGATTGTTAACGAAAACTATTTAGAAACTTGATATCTGGGAAATATATGGGGAACAAAGGAGTAAAAGTTCTGATAATATGGGTTTCATGCAGGATATAAGATCTATGTGTCCTGAGGATGCAACAATTAAGTTGCGAAACGTCGACAATTTAAAAAAAAAACTTGTTTTTTTTTGGATCTTAACCACAAATAATACACCATTCTAACAAACATTTCTTAACATTGTTCCGCTATATTGGATTTTAACCAAAATATTATCAGGCCATCCCCATAAGACCCTCAATTTTTGGTCAAAATTTGAATTCAATCGGGTAAGTAGTATTTAAGCTATGCCGCGTACAGATAGACCGTCAGACGGACCGACGGAATTGATAAATCATATTTTTTTAGCATCTAGAGGCGCTAAAACGTAAAGATATGTAAATCCTGAGAGGTTGATCTTTTAATTGGTCGCAATTTTGTTCCGATATCTTGAATTAGTAACACATTTTTACTAGTTGAGCCCTATACTATTTTCTGGTTGAATTTTAAAATATTTTATTATACCGCCATTTTGTTCCGCCATCTTGGATTGCCAAGTCATACCCATATGGCCCTTAATTTTTGATAAATATTTTAAATCAATGGGGTAAGTAGTCTTTAGCCGCGAACTGACAGACAGACGTACCGACAGACCGACCAACGGAATCAATAAAACATATTTTCTTGGTATCCAGGGACGGTAAAACGTGAAGACGTGTAAAACCTGAGAGAGTGGTTTCATACTCACATATACTTTTTATTTGGCCGCCATTTTGATCGGCCACCTTGAATTAGTACCAGAATTTTACTGATACCCTATTTAATTATGACACACAATTTGAAATCAAACCATTAAGCAGTTTTTCAGGCTGAATTTTTAAATATTTCATTAAGCCGCAATTTTATGCCGCCTTCTTCAATTCGTACCAAAATGTCACCACTTGATTTCAACATAATACTTGATGTTTTTGCAAAATTTGAAATAAATTGGATGATTATTTTTTAATATTAATTTTTTTTAACAATTCACTAGGCTGCCATTTTGTTTCGCCATATTGGATTTTTACCAAAATGTTACCAGGTCATCCCCATATGACCCTTAATTTTTGACCAAAATTTGAAGTCAATCGAATAAGTAGTTTTTTAGATGTGCCGCGAACAGACAGACAGACCGACGAAATTGAAAAAATCTTTTTTTTTTTTCGTCATCTAGGGCCCTAAAACGTGAAGATCCGAAAAAATCTCGGAGAGTGATTTTTTCACGATTACAATACTTTCCTCGTTTTGCGTAAATTGTATGCATTCAATATTTATGGATAGTACCTATTTAGTAGTTAAATGTAAGTATATTTTCACATTTTTTCTAAATTTTCATTATCTTTTTAATGCAAACATTGCATATTTATTTACCTTCTGTTTTGAATGTGTTTTCTAAATTACGTTTTGTTTGACAATTTTGAAATAAAGTCATTATATTTCAACTTTGCTTTTACTTATCTATGCTCTAGTCATTGTAAAAAAAATTAAAATATTTTATGAATAATATTTGTCTCTAATTTTTTGATTAAAAAAAAGCTATTTTACACGAAAAATCGCTCACATGGTTTACAGGGTATGCCAATTTCTAGTGTGACAATTGGGAGAAGCTATACGAAATATTTGTGCTCAATCAAATGCCATTTTAAAATTGAGGATATTTATAGTACTTCCGAAAATATCCGGAAAAAAAAAGAAATTTTTGAAAACAGTTTTAATTTTTTACCGAATTTTTTTAAAAAGATTGATCACATCATCCAGCCACCGTATTCCCTCTACCAAATTATGTTATTAAGTTTAAGATTCGACGATTTATCTCCGAACGATCATCATAAACTTTGCATTTTAAATAGTCAAAAATGTTGAGTTCTTCTTAATAAACAGTAATAATAAATCCTACCGCGTATCATATTTAACATTTTTTCGATATTTCGAACGAAAAAAATATCAATGCTAATTAAAAATGATTGTTGAGGAACGGAAAGCCCGCGTCCGGTCAAAAATTCAATTATTTGTGTTATCTTCAAGCCAAAAATGTGGTAACGGAAATAAAATTTATTTATATCTATCTCTTTTATTAGAATCAGAAATAAAGTACCTAATTCAAAAATATTTCACTTTTTTGTTCTACTCCGAAAGTTATTTAAAAATTCATTCTCATTGCCATTTCTCTTCGTCGACAATATGACGTGGTTAGATTTTTGACCCGATGTTTCGTTCCTCATCATGAGAAGCACTGATGAAGGGTTTTATTTGTCAAAAACATTGGAAAAACGCTCAATTTTGGAACACTACCTTTATTAGTTCAGAATAACGTAAAAAATAAATTTTGTTTTAAAAAAAGGTAAGTAACAATTCTTTGTAAATTAAAATTTAGATTTAAACGTAGATTTAAAATTATGTCCTTTATTTTTTAATCATTAAATAACACAAAGCTTTTTTCCTATTGTCAAACCCTATAATTACTATGGCCCTGTTAATGGCTAAAGCGATAGAATTTTTATTAGATTAAATAATAACATTGAGTGATCAATAAAGCATAATAATCGTTGATTGAAGGAAAAAGGAAGATGCGCAACCTTAAGGGCGAATTTGTGACACAAAAGTTGTCCGACATGTAGCTGGCGACATCGTCGCCGCCCGCCAGGAAAGGTGTCCGAGATTTGCTTGGCGCCGCGGGCTGCCAGTCGTTTACAGTGAAACAGCGGATAGATCGGATAATCGGCGGAGATGTACGAATCGCTTACCTGTATTGTTTGTTTACATCATAGTGGTTATTGTTTTTTGCTCGTTTTCGAGTCAAACTCGTGAATTTTTAACTCTACGAAACTGGAGTTCGTTTCATTCTTGTGAAACTGTTAATTAAAGCAAGTATGTCTGCCAGAAAAATAAAGTGTGCGTATGTTGGATGCACCAACAAAAGAAAAAATAAAAATATTTTGGTGAGCTTTTTTAAATTCCCCGTGAGGAGGCCCGACATTCTTTGTCAATGGGTACGAAACTGTGGCAATGTTAAATTAATAAACGTGTATGTGAAAATCATTTTTCTATACACGATATGTATTCAAGTGGCGGAAGACACTGAAGAAAAATGATGTTCCTATATTTTGGAAAGGTAAGTTTTTTTTATTTTGAATCTTATTTTTGGAATGTCCTTGCTAAAATTTAATTGAAATAAAGAATTAACTACGCAGGGTCCTAATATTCTTACAAATGTTACATCACAGGAATTTGATGGTTTTTGAATCTCTGAGTATTGGAACTTTCTTCTCTTGATTAGTACTGTTTTTAAAATAAATTGGATGGGCCATGACCTTATGGCGCCTGATAAATACATGTGCTTCTAGGTAACGGCCGTATACTACCAATAGTTTAAAGAAATAACGGGGATTCTGCCAAAAGGTTTATATTACATTTTTTTTCTAATTCATTTCTTCTTTAGCGCTCTATAATAACCTAATTATCAAAAGATATAGGATTTTTTTTACAACTGAAAAGTACTTACACTAATTAAAATGCAAAGACAATATTGAGGGAATTTTCAGAAAATATAAAATTGGATAGATTTTAACTACTAAAATTTTGACATCTTTTGACAAGAAATAAACAACTTAAAACAACCAATTGTTTTTCTAACAAATAATAATGACAGAGATACGTTAAATGTGTCAAAAATATAATTTTATATTTTCTGAAAATTCCGTCAAAATTGTCTTTTCATTTTAATTAGTGTAAGTAATTTTTAATTGTAAAAAAGTCCTTCATTTCCTGATAATTATGTTATTATAGAGCCCTGAAGAAGAAATGATTTATTTTGAAAGCTTGGTAATTAAAAAATAAATATACTCTATAGACTTTTTGGCCGAATCTCTGTTATTTCTTTATATTAATACATATGTATATATATATATATATATATATATATAATATATAAATAATAATAAATAAATTTATTACTTTCCAAAAGCAAATTACAAACTTAGGCTTACTTACTATATATATATATATATATATATATATATATATATATATATATATATATATATATATATATATATATATATATATATATATATATATATATATATATATATATATATATATATATATATATATATATATATATATATATATATATATATATATATATATATATATATATATATATATATATATATATATATATATATATATATATATATATATATATATATATATATATATATATATATATATATATATATATATATATATATATATATATATATATATATATATATATATATATATATATATATATATATATATATATATATATATATAAACAAGTGTAATAGAAGATTAAAGGGGTTTGAAAGATTATAAAAATCAAAATAAATCGATATCGCGATATACATCCATCACCATTTCCAGCAAAATTATTATAAATATCTTTCGATTAGAAGTAATTTTGTGCTCCACCCGCCATAAAAAGGATAAAACATATTACGTCTCTATTTTCCAAGGTTATTGATAAATCGGCGAAAGCTGGAACCGTTCTGCGTGCGGGAATGACCTAATAGAAGAATTGTCTGAAACTCGACTTAACTGTTTTGTATATCTTATAGTTTCCGATATCCCAAAACATGCATCACCAATTTTGGACACAGTGTATACGCTGCGTCTGTTCCATTTTATTTAACAAATAGAAAAATTGTATTCCACATAAAAAGTGTTGCTTATAAAAAAAAGGTTTGACTAAAAAAAAATCCTGTACAAAATACAAGGATCGCAAAGAATTCGTGAACGTAAGTGGGCAAAACAACAAAAATAATGGCCAATACGTCGAAAATTTCAAATTACCTCAATTTTACATATTCACCACTAATTATTTAAAAAAAAATAAAAAGACCTTCTTGTATTTTCTTGGGATGGAGGGGATACCACAATGTTGCGTCACTGTTAAGCGTTTTCTGAAATATTTGAATTTTTCCGTTAAAAGGGAAACTATTTATTTGCATAGTATTTGATAGATTTTATGTAATGTTTGTACATAAATATGTTATAACATTAAATATTGAACGTGTTAATTTATTTATATGGCCTATTTTGGAAAAAATTAAAAAATAATCGGATTCCGACATTGATGCGTCATCTACAGAGTGGCGCTTGAGGTTTGAGTTCGAAAAATGAACACGAGAAATTTTATAGCGTGGATTTGCAATCTTAACGAATACCTTTGTAGTATTCTGTGGGAAACAACATAACCGATTATCAATTTTTATGAATGGTATTTTCACTTACAGCAATTTCTATGATTAGCTACTTTTATTGAAACCAATTTCCATTGATATCAATTTCGATTGAATACAAGCCCCTCGAATGCATTTTTATTATCAGAAGTTTCTCCATCTATAGCCTCCCAAAAGAAATATAATGTGTTTACGTGAGTGCGTTCGATAACTCAAATTAATTTGCGAATGTGTCGTCATACGAAAGAGAAGTCTTCGCGCCAAAAATGTTTTGTAAAATTCTGGAGCCCCTCTGGTCTGGTATTCTGTGTTCTGAAGTATGAGTCGACTTCGTTAGTTTGCGTATCGCGTTAACATTGGATTGCATTCTAATAATCTTGCTTGCTGAATTTTTAATATCATTTGTGCAATAAAAGACGATGATACCGATCGAATTCAAACTCGTCTTTCACGCGCAAGTACGACACATCGATGTACAGCGTTTTAGAGTCAAATAGGCCGTAATGCATTGTCATTTGAAAACGTTTGTAGAATCTACGCTTCAATAAAATGTTTGTAAAATTATAACTAATTATTTTGAATATATAGATTTTATTTTCAATACTGTTTATTATGTCCTACTTGTGCAGTTGCAGGCAGTAGAAATCGAGATTGAAATTATAATCGAAAAACAAAAGTGACAGATATAAGATATTTCAAATTTCCAAAATAATACATTTTCAAAAATTACTAGTACTTTTAAATTGCAAGTAAAAACTAAAAATGTCAATGGACCACTAGCGCAGCAACTCATGTAACAAATGTTATAAAATATGAATAGAAGTTTCCCCTGCAATTATTTTACTTGCAGCATTCTTAACTTTTGTATTAAATTAATTAATTATTTTAATCAAAATAAATTTCACGAATCCTCACGATGAGTACTTTAGATAATCTGATATTTGTAAACTTCAATTTTATTTTCTTGCTGAATGCTGAAGAGACGGGCGTGGGCATACCGTTGTAAGTTTATCGTGGTTTTAATCATAATTTTATAAACAATGAGTATTAAAAGGGGACTCGTATGATGCGTTATAGAGGCTGCTTTTCTAGAAGCAACAAGGCCGAATTAACTACTTACGATGGTTGATGCTCATCTGGGCGAGGCGAAATTTTGCGATAACAAAAAAACGGTCAATGGGTTTTACGTATTTGGGGGCCCTTCGGCCGCAACTCAAAATGTACATGATGACAAAAAAAAGAAAAAATCCTCAATTTTGTATTCCGCGCGCTGATGTCTCCCGGGGCCCCCACCATATTTGAGCCTTACACGTTGTGGCCTTTGCATTTCAATCATTAAATCCTCCCAAAAACATGACGGGCTAGCTCTGTGCTGGGGCCACTGCCGACGCGACGGCGGTGCCTGAGGCAGTGGCGGGCCGTGAGTATATGAAGTAGGAGGGCGAAGGTAAAAAATAGTATTCGCATGACGTGCGACGCCGACCGTTCAGCAAACTACTTTCAACACTTCAAGATTTTAGTTTTATTTATTTATATTATTATATTTTAGCAAAAGCTGAATCTGATTTTTTATCCAAAAATCTATTTTTATGTTCTGAAATCTGAAAAGCGTGTTAAAACGTTGTATCTGTAGCACCTTCACTTTGGGTTTTTACCTAATTTGTATTATGATATATATTACTGTAACAGTGTTGCTATATCTTCTTTTAATTCCGAATTTCTGATATTAACTTTTGTTTTTTAAATGGGGAATATTATGCCTTTATTTGCCGATTTTGTAAAATACTGCATATTATTGTGGGGTATCATTATATATTACTCGCAAAGGCTAACCCGAAGAACGACATTAAAAAAAATCGTTTAACTAATATTTAAATGGGTATAAAAGATGTTTAGTGAATACACAGATAATTTGATTTTTCCCAGGTTCTTGAAGGTAGGTAATAGTTTTTGCCAAATCACAGCACTCTAGATTGAAAAATAAAAATTAATTAAAAAATAGCATTCAATGTGAGAATTACATATGGTTGTACTTGGAATATTTCAACCATTGAGGTGGTATACCGCAATGGTCCCAACGAATCAAAACACGCAAACATATACAGGGTGTTGCAAATTCGACGTACAGGCATTGAGATCTAGGAAACCGTAAAAGATACAATGTCGGTTAAAATAGGGCAAAGGTGCGCATTTTAGCATCGAATAATAAGTAGTTGACAAAGTTAGACAATTCTGACTACCTCCGAGGATATACGTGCGGAAAATCAGCTATATACATTTTATTTTTTTTCAGGCTGCATTTGAAGAGATATCACAAAACAAATTTTATATCTTTATAGCTACTTTTCATTATCAACAAGATGATGCAATTAGATTTGAAATCCGACGTTTCTTCTTCGCGGTCAGATCAACTTATTTTTTTTTAAATAGACCTGCATTTTTTATTTTGTTTTTTAAAATCCCTTGACTTCTAAAAACCAATGATGTAATGCACTCATTCATTTAGGGTACTTAAATTTTTCCTTCGTGAATTTGAAGAGATTCTGCTTTTGTGTGTCTCTCTAACACATTGTCTTCTATGGAAAAATCTTAAATCTACATCAAACATTTAGTGTGATATATCGTTTTTTTTTGGAGGTCAAACGTTTCTTAATAATTAGATAAAAATACAGTTCCGCATTTAAAAAAAATTAAGTTGATTTTCAAGCTGAGTGTACATACATACTGTTTTCGTAGGTAAGTATTGGTTACAATTCACAGTGTATCAAATTTTAATAAATTGTCTCTAAAAGTTTGAAAGATGCATTATATAAACTAAAAAAAAAACAAATTCTTCGGCTGTATCTCTAAAACAAAGGGTTTCTGCACATGTCTATAGGAACTTTTATTCATAATTTTTGATGTAAAAACTACCTCTAAAATTACATTATGACTTTTTGAATGAATATTTACCGTTATTACAGTTAGATGTAGAGGCATTAAATCTAATACAAGACACAACCATCAATTGGTTTTTATGACCTATAAAACTATCACATATTTTGCCCTGGCTTACATCCATAATATGTGCGTGAGTACCAGAATGTAAGAACTAAAAATAGAAAAAAAATCAGCTTTGTGGATTACACTTGTGTATTGAGCAAAGAGCCCTTGTGAACAAAATTACCAAGCTAATAGGGCATGCATGCTGTGTTTTTGTTTTGGGGTATTCTTCAGTATAACATGTTCTGCATTCCAACATACGACAGTTTCGGGTTTGGGTAGGTGCAGGAGACAAATGCACCCCGCACCCCCTTCCCCCCGAGCTAAAAACCCAAGAGAAAATTACATTATATAAAGCATTTCAGGACTTTTACCTCACAAATATTGAAAACTTTGTTCCAACAAGAACCTAGAACTTTTTTTAGTTTTCAAATGTTTGCCTCCCCCTCTAAGACGACATTCTAAATACACCACTGGGTAGATGTGTTCATTTTTGTAAATTCGTATCTTGATCGACACGCAGCTTTGAAAGTGAAGTGCACATACCTATAAATTATAATAATTACTCACATATTAAACAAGGGAGACAAACACGAAAATCAATCAAATAAATATTGTAAATAAAAATATAGTGATATACCATATAAGCTTACTACAGTTCGCTTTAAATAGGGTGACCAGATCTACTCTTTAAGAGGAACGTTCTCTTTTTCAGGTCTGTGTACTCTAGTACTCTTACTATTTCCATAAATATGACAAATATCCTCTATTTTGAGAAATCTGGGACAAATGATCTCTATTTTGCGAAATCTGGTGCCATTTTCTAATTATTTTTGTTATTTTTAGTCCGTATTATTATGTGTATTATAATTATTATTGTAAGTCATTGAATTCTGCGAAAGTGACAAGACTTTACTTAATTATTATACGTTGGTACCTATTTTTAGTTTTCGTCAAAATGTACTCTTTTCATTTAAAACAAATCTGGTCAGCCTATTTTAAATCACGTGTAAGAAGCCAAAAAACCTGCAGTACAGCATGTCACCGGCACACAGCTTCTAGGAGAAATTGCAATTTGCCATTACAAATTACATTGTGTGGTAATCTGTGAATTATAGCTGGGAAATTCAAAACACTAAGTCAAAAATCGTTGTTATTGCACTACCATATATGACTGATTGTAGATTAGACCAGGAAATCATCAAAAGATTGTAGAATAGCTTGTTTTGGAATAGGATGTTGGGAGCTAGATATGTTCGTTTTAACTTTTTTTCATTATGATCTGTAATTTTGTACGTGATCGCATTTTAAATATAGGGGTGTATATCGTATTCTTCAATGATTTAATAACTAAGTATTCCCGATCGAACAATAATTAATCACGTTTCCACTTTCATTGATTACCTACGAACTCGTCATGACGTCATGCACAACACAGTCGGTTAATTTTAGATGCACATTTAAATCTTCGAACGCATGCCTAGCCAGAAACTCCTCGGGTATTAAAAAATTACAGATTTCTGCTCTTGTTGTCCCTTCTTTGCACTAGATCGCTCCACGTCCGATAATTAAAATTTACAGTGACTCCTCGTATAAAGTCACTGTATTAAAATTGAAACTAGCTGGCGGCATTCGAAAAAATTCGAAATCAAAACAATGCATATTAAATAAAACCAGTTACCTTATACCCGCTAATAATTTAAATTCCACAACTCTTATACAATTAAATCTCGTATTAACTTTTACTTATTATTCAAATGTATATTTCAAGTGTTATATCCTTTTGATGTAGTATAAACTACAGATAAATGACTATCAAAATTCAAAATGATGAGCATTTTTCTATTTACATTTTTAGGGTGGTAATGGAATTGACATTTAAAAAAAAATGATATCGTAAAAGATGCTTAATTTTTTTTTGGTATGCGATAAAAATAAATTAATTTTTTTATTACATGACTTCTTAAATCAGATTTGCCTTCATACGGTTGAACTAAATTAATCTCCACAAAGTCGTTATTGCATTCTAATGTTTTCTGTATTAATATTAATTTAATGCGATCAAGTTTGAAGCAATTACATTCTAATAAGAATCAATATATTAAATATTTGAACAGATTTTTGTATATGGCATTTATTTCATACCAATTTTTATTAACATCGATTTGATGAAGTGCAATAACTAAGGAAAGACGCGTGTATACAGAAATTTTAAGTAGGCTGTTTACGTGCTCAAAAAGGATAAACAACTAGTTTTTTGTGGTATCAATTGAAAAGGTCTGCAAAGAAATTGCTTATCATAACCATGTCATTCGGTAAAATCGGTATCCGCAAAAATTCGATAATCGAAGAATTAAAACGAATAAAAATTGTATGCAGGTAGCATAATTTATATGTTTTGCAATTAGATTTGGTATCAAAGACGCGTATGACTAAAAAGTAAAACGGTGTTCCATACATTTGAACATTCCGTTACAAAGAAACATAGGTGAAGCAAATAAAAGCAAGTTAAAATAGCGTTCTGAATAATGACCGCAATGAAAATACGTTTTTTATATTAAGGATTTGAGTATTATTTGTGATATAAGGGTTAAATTAAACTATGTTAACGTTCATTTAAACATGTGTAAGGAACTCAGAAATGGTCAGTTCTCAGTTGGACACAAAACATTGACGAGTTCAAAAATACACTGAAATTACAGGAACCAGTTTATTTTTCTTACAATTTTAAATTTCATCTTGTGACTGCCGTAATACCAAATGAGGTACGTACCCAACGCTCGATTTTTTCTATTCACTACCACTACTGCAGGAACTGAAGCCGACGTCAAGGTATAAAACTTGGATTTTAGATTAACTTTAGAAGAGCCAATTTTTAACATAGAAACCTGAGCTGATTACATAAAGTTAAAAAATGGTAGTGGGCGTTTAGACTATATTTCTTTCAGATCAGAGACAACCACTTAAAAGTTAATATTCACATTAAATTAACGATATTAATATATTTTAACAACAGTTATTTTGGATTATATTTTATGAAACATAAATGAAACTAAAATTGTTCTAAATACGTACCTGTGAAACAATTTCCTTCCAAAAATCGAAAGAAAAACAATTCGTAAACACTCTCCAAGCTTGGTGATTCGAATATGGTCGAAAATGACAGACATTGACAGATGAATGACCATCGCGGGAAGGATGCATGCGCTCATATTGTTTTCTATGCTCGGTGGCCGCGAATTGAAAGACAGACAGACCGACCGACGAAATTGATAAAACATGTTTTTTGGTATCTAGGAACGTGAAGATATGTGAAACTTGAGAAGGTACTTTTTTTACGATTACAAAAATTTTATTTGGTCGTCATTTTGTTCCGCCATATAAATTTAGTAACACAATTTTACTAATTGATTCCTATACCACAATTATTTATGGCACATAATTTGAAATCAATCAATTAAATAGTTTTCTCAGGCTGTATTTTTAAATATTTTATTATACCGCCACTTTGTTCCGCCATCTTGGATTCGGACCACAATTTTGCCAGTTGATTCCAATGTAATACTTGATGTTTATGGAAAATTAGAAATAAATCAAATAAGTAGTTTCTTCATAATATTTTTTTTAACATTTCACTAGGCCGCCATTTTCTTTCGCCATACTGGATTTTCATCAAAATATTACCAGATGATCCCCATTCACTCTTAATTTTTGGTCAAAACTTGAAGTCAATCGGATTAGTTTTTGTTATGCCGCGAACTGACAGACACACGGACCTGCGGAATTGATAAAACATATTTTTTGGCATCTAGGGACGCAAAAACATGAAGATGTGTAAAACCTGAGAGGGTGATTTTTTCACGATTACAAATATTTTATTTGGCCGCCATTTTGTTCGGCCATTTTGAATTTAGTACCACAATTTTACTAATTGATACCTATGCCACAATAAGTTATGGAATTTGAACTACTACTACTACAACTATTAGGCAGTTTTTTTCAGGATGAATTTTTAAATATTTTATTAAGCCGCCATTTGGTTCCGCCATACTGGATTCGTATCTAAATGGTACCAGTTGATCCCAACATAATCTTGATGTTTTTGCAAAATTTGAGATAAATTGGGTAAGTAGTTTTTTAATAATATTTTTTTTTAATTTCACCAGGCCGCCATTTTGTTTCGCCTTATTGGATTTCTACCAAAATTTCAGGTCATACCCATATGACCCTTAATTTTTGACCAAAATTTGAAGTCAATCGGGTAAGTAGTTTTTTAGCTACGCCATGAACAGACAGTCAGACAGACAGACACAGACAGACAGACCGACGGAATTGAGAAAACATGTTTTTCGTCATCTAGGGACCCTGAAAGGTGAAGATGTGAAAAATCCTGGAGTGTGATTTTTTCACGATTACAATACTTCACTTTTACGTAGGAAGTAAAAAAAAATACCGTAGAAGGAGAAACAATTGTTAAAACAAATTTGACTTTGGATTAACTGACATAACATAACAGTACGTAGGTAATTATTTGAAGTGTTTTTGAGAGTTTTAGGCTATAGAATTCGTTATTGATATTAGAAAATGGTTCAATTTACTCGCAGAAATGGCCGACATGCATTTTGTTAATAGAATAGCCAGAGGCAATTCGAGAGCGGCTAGCCTAATTTATCAAGAGCGGTATTCTCATCGCTTTATACCAAATATTTAATGGAGCCGTCCGTTACGTTGTGACAGCACATTTTAACAAATAAATGAAAACACAAATTTTACTTGGTTAACTGCCACTTATTTTATTTTTGCGCTAGGTATGACTGCAGTTTCGTACTACTAGTACATTTTCATTGCGTTTGAAAATGTACTATCGACTTAAAGGCTAGATGTCAAGTCGCTTATTCCCATTATTTATGATATATTTCGAGAAAGAAGCTCTTGAGACAGCAAGTTATAATAAATGCCATATAATAATATGTCGATGACATATTATTATATGGCAACATGGTCATTCAGAGCTCGAAATTTTTCTGACTCACGTAAGTTCAGTGCATCCCAGAATACAATTTACTCTGAAGTTAGAGGACTGTTATGGTTACAAAATTGCATATTGGACATTTCGAATACATTGTTTAAACAAAACCAACACATACCGACAAATATTTAAATGCAAGATCACCACATAGGTCAACTACTTGGAAACCCAAAAGGAAAAATCAAATTGGAAAACAACGCAGTATACAACATTCGGTGCCATGACTGTGAAGTTGTACGTGGGACAAACTAACGGGCTAATATCCGCTAGAGTTAAAGAGTATAAACTTAGCATCAGAAACAAACAAATAACTTCGGTCCTATTCCTTCGTCATCAGGAAACCGGCCACAAAATAAATTTTCATGAGTGTAGGGAAATAGCCAGTATAGAGCATTATAAGACCAGAATAATAATATAGAATATAATTCATATATAACCTTCGGCCCTGGGTGGGGGTTCCGCAGTCACTAATACCGTTGATTGGAGGAAAATGGATGATTCGTGTCGACAGTGCTGATTTCATTCCACTTACGTTTCAGCTGCTGTACGGCAAACGCATAACCATCGCAGTCGTTCGGCTCTGTGATGACCGCCGGCTGCGGCGGTGATCGGGAAACGATGAGATTCGTGGAAAACGGTGCCGCGCAATATTATTATGGTTTATTGATCACTCAACGTTATTATTTTTTCCAACAAAAATTCTATCGCTTTAGCCGTTAACAGGGCCGTAGCAATTATAGGTCTTGACAATAAGAAAAAACTTTATGTTATTTTATGATTACAAAATAAAGGAGAATATTTTAGATCTACGATTAAATCTAAATTTTAATTTACAAATTATTGTTACTTAACAAAATACAAAATTTACTATTTACATTATTCTGAACTAGTATAGGTACAGGGTGTCCCAAAATTAAGCGTTTTTCCAATGTTTCAAACAAATAAAACCCTTCATCAGTGCTAATTTATGATGAGGACCGAAACATCGGGTCATAAATCTAATCACGCCAAATTGTCGAGAAAAAAAATGGCAATGAGAATGAATTTTTAAATAACTTTTGGAGTAGAACAAAAAAGTGAAATATTTTTTATTTCTACTTCTTTTTTGATTCTAATAAAAGGGGTAGAGAGAAATAAATTTTACATTTAAATTACCACATTTTTGGCTTCAAGATAACGTAGATAAATGAATTTTTGACTCGACGCGGGCTTTCCGTTCCTCGGCAATCATTATTAACTAGCATTGATGATGTTTTTTTAGTCCGCAATATCGGAAAAATGTTAAGTGTGATACGCTGTTGGATTTAGAATTAAAATTACTGTTTATTAAGAAAATCACAAAATTGTTGGCTATTTAAAAAGCAAAGTTTATGATGAACGCTTGGGGATGAATCGTCGAATCGTAAATCTAAAATCGTAAAATTAAACATATTTTGGTAGAAGAAATATGGTGGCTGTGATGATGTGACATTTATCTGAAAATATCCTTTCAAAAAAACTTGGTAAAAAATTAAAACGATTTTCAAATATTTCTTCAAAATATACTCAATTTCAAAACGGCATTTGATTGAGCACAAAACTGGGCAACTTTGCCAGAATTTAAACTTTTCTAAAAAAATATCTCGTATAGCTTGTCTCAATGGTCACTCTAGAAATTGGAATACCCTATACACCATGTGAGTGATTTTCCCTGTAAAATAGTTTTTTTTTAATTAAAAATTGAATAAAAATATTGTTCATAAAAAATTTTAATTTTAAATACAGTCATTGTATTTCAGAATTTTCAAACAAACGTAATTAGAAATAATACATACTCGAAACATTAGGTAAATAAATATGCAATGTTTGCATTAAAAAGATAATGAAAATTTAGGAAAAATGTGAAAATAAACTTACATTCAACTACTAAATAGCTCCTATCCATAAATATTTAATACATACAATTTACACAACTGGTGTTCTTTTTACTTCTCTCGTAAAAGGGAAGTACTGTAATCGTGAAAAAATCACTCTCCAAGATTTTTTCGGATCTTCACGTTTTAGGGTCCCTAGATGACGAAACACATGTTTTCTCAATTCCATCTGTCTGTCGCGGCGTAGCTAAAAAACTACTTATTCGATTGACTTCGAATTTTGGTCAAAAATTAAGGGTCATATGGGGATGACCTGGTAACATTTTGGTAAAAATTCAATAAGGCGAAACAAAATGGCGGCCTAGTGAAGTATTAAAGAAATTAATTTTAAATACGAATCATCTAATTTATTTCAAATTTTGCAAAAACATCAGGTATTACGTTGAAAACAAGTGTAACATTTCAACAAAATGCCTGCATAATAAAATATTTAAAAATTCAGCCTGAAAAAACTACTTAATGGATTGATTTCAAATTGTGTGTCGTAACTAATTGTGGTATAGGGATCAAGTAGTAAAATAATGGTATTAATTCAAGTTTGCGAAACAAAATGGCGGCCAAATAAAATGTTTGTAATCGTGAAAAAATCACCCTCTCAGGTTTTGCACATCTTTACGTTTTAGCGACGCTAGATGCCAAAAAATATGTTTTATCAATTCTGTCATTCTGTTTGTCAATTCGCGGCATAGCTTAAAGACTACTTACCCGATTTGCTTCAAATTTTGGTCAAAAATTAAGTGTCATATGGGTATGACTTGGTAATATTTTGGTAAAAATCCAAAATATTACCAAAATAAAAAATATTGTAATATTTAAGAGGCAGCTTCACCTCCGAGTTTTGAAAACTTCCTTCTTATTCAACCTCTACATTCTACTACCAACCAAAATGTATGTTTTTTTGTCATCAGTTTGAGCAGAATCGTGAGCAATCCGTGACCCGATTTTTTTGAAACACCCTGTATACAATAGAAAAAATAGATGTGAAAGGTCTCGGTTACCAGACCATCATTTAAAAAAAATCATATAAACCGGTGCAGTACACCTCTCTCACGAACTTGCTGAAAACTTTAGCTCAGTGTTTTAAATATATAGATTTTATAACAAATATTAAAAAGCACTAACAAGTTTTTTTAAATAGCAAATCATTGTTTGGCTGTTTTGAATTGTTTCACTGAATTAAAATAGTAAATATTAAACTTACCATCACGGTCAGGAAAGGAAACTGAAAAAATTATGTATTCAATAAAATTTTTATTTTTCTATGTAGTTTATTTTCCAAATCTTTATTTTCGTGACTATGCATTTTCTATTTTTTACATTGATACATACCGCCATTTTGTTACGTCATGTTGAACTCGTAGCAGTTTATCCTTATATCACATTCAGTTGAATAAAATTTTTTTTTGCGTTCATTCACCACAACTTTATCAATTTATCTCTATATCACATTTAACATGCACATGCATACATTTTAAATTAATCTAATGAGTTTTTTTTCAGGTTGATTTTTTAAATATTTTCCTAGGCCGATATTTTGTTTTACTATCTTATATTCATACCAATATATTACCAGTGTATTCCTATGTAACACTTGTTTTTGTGCAACATTTGAGGAAATTGGATAACTAGTTTTTTAAATAATACTTTTTTAAAGTTTCTCAAGGCCGCCATCTTGTTCCGGCATATTTCGATTTTTACCAAAATATTTTTAGGTCATCCCTGTATGACTCTTAAACCAGACAGACGCATCTAGGGACGCTAAAACCTGAAAATATTTAAAACCTGAGAGGGTGATTTTTTTTCACGGCTATAAATACTTTATTTGGCCGCCATTTTGTTCCCCTGTCTTGAATTATACCCCAAATAGTTAGGGCACACAGTTTAAAATCAATCCATTAAGTAGTTTCTTTCAGGCTTAATTTATAAATATTTCATTAAGCCGCCATTTTGAATTCGTACTACAACTTTACCAGTTGATTTCTACATAATTCTTGATTTTTGTGCAACATTTAGAATAAATTGGTTAAGTAGTTTTTAGTAATAATTTCACTAGGCCGCCATTTTGTTTTGACATTGGATTTTTACCAAAATATTACCAGGTCATTTCTGTATGCCCCTTAATGACAGAATTAAACTGTGACCATAATTTGTAGTCAATCGGGTAAGTAGTTTTTAGCTATGCCGTAAGAATACGGACGTCAGACAGACCGACAGAATTAAGAAAACATATTTTTAGGCATCTGAAACGTAAAGATCTGAATAAATCTCTGAGGGTGTTTTTTCACAATGACAATACTTTCCTTTTACGTGGGGAAATAAAGATTATTTGGCCGCTATTTTGTTTCGCCATCTTGAATTCGTAACAAAACTTCACCAGTTTATCTCTGTCACACTTAATGCTTGTATAAAATTTGAACTTAATTATTTTGTCTTTCTATCTTATATTCATACCAAAATGTTACCGGGTTCATTCCCATGATTTTTGGGCAACATTTGAAGAAAGTGGTTTAGTTTTTTAGGAGTAATTTTTTTAACGTTTCAGTAGGTCACCATCTGGTTCCGGCATATCGGACTTTATCAAAACATTACCAGGTCACCCACATGTGACAATCAATTGTTAACTAAAATTTGAAATCAATCTAATGAGTAGTTTTTAAGTTATACCGCGAACTGAGAGACAGACAGACAAACAGACAGACGGACCGAGGAAATCGATAAACATTTTTTGGAATCTAAGGACGCTAAAACCTGAAAATATGTAAAACCCGAAACGGTGATTTTTTCGCGATTATAGATATTTTATTTGGCCGCTATTGTGTTTCGCTATTTTGAATTAGTATCACAGCTTTACTAGTTCTACTATATACCACAATTAGTTAGAAATACAATTTGAAATCCGTCCATTAAGTAGTTTTTTCAGGCTGAATTTTAGAATATTTTATTATAACGTCATTTTGTTGTAACGGCCAAGGACCATAGGGCCCTAACTAGACACCTAAAAGATTCCAACAAGCCTTACCATACGTACCAGCTACCCGAGGATAGAAAGGTCCATGCGGTAATCAGAGAATTACGTATGGACACCCCGATAGAAGAGATCGTGAAAGAACTCGGGTTCAAAGAAGTCGAAATAACCCGTATGACCTCCAGGGTCACAAAGAAACCGATGCCACTGTTTCTGATTAAGTCGGCAGACAAGAGGAGAATGGGGATCCAAGTACTCCTTGACAGACAGGTCAAAATGGAGCCGAAGAAAAAAGACCAGACGGTCAAGCAATGTTACAAGTGTCAAAAATTTGGGCACACACAGTCCTTATGTACATATCCGGACAGGTGTGTAAAATGCGCTGGACAACACAGGGCCAGTGCTTGCAATCTGCCGATTTGTGAAGACGGCACAAAAAATGCTACCTGTGCAAATTGTGGTCAAAGTGGGCACCCTGCCAGTTACAGGGGCTGCCCCAAGTTCCCCACTCCCAAAGAGAGACCTGTCGCCCCATTGGCAAACTTCAAACCAGGGCCAAAACCTGCTAAGGAGGAAAACAAACCAAATAAGGACAATGCCCCAGCACAGGCAAAACCAAGTGCATCTAAGGACAAAATATCCAGTCCCCCCCTAAGATCTACAAGCTGCCATCCTACAGGCAGTTACAGGAATGATGCCCTCAATTGTTGAAAACATAATACCAACAATTACAAAAGCTGTGGAGGAACAGCTTCGCAGACCGAAATAAAATGCCAGTGCAACAACAAAACGAGGTGTTAAAACTAATTTCCTGGAATACCTGTGGAATAAGGGCCAGAAAAACAGATGTCTTAGAGCTTCTGGAGGTACATCACCCAGATGTTGTAGCAATCCAGGAGACAAAACTCAGACCTGAGACTAGAATTTCCTTCCCGGGGTATCATATGTACAGATATGACCTCCGAGGCAACCTGGCTGCGGGAGGAGTAGCTCTACTAGTCCGGAAAGGCGTTCCACATTCCTTCCTGGGGGTTCAGGATGTGGAACTAGATGCCATTTCCATTGAGGTCAAAACACGGCGAAGTAATGTTAAGATTACTTCCGCGTATCGAGCTCCCAGACAAGAACTACTAGGAGAAGACATCGAACATGCCATAGCACTACATCTGCTTTGCTTAATTTAATTGATAACGTCATTAGGGCTTTGGACAAAAGCATGGCGGTCATTTCAGTCTCACTTGATTATTCTAAAGCATTTGATGTTTTAGATCACGACTTGCTCTGCGCAAAGCTGGAGTATTTGGGGTTTGATGAGGTATCAGTCTCCTTTTTTAGATCATACCTTTGTGAGAGACACCAGACGGTGCGAATTTGTAATGAATATTCCTCAACGAGAAGAATATTGTCCGGCGTCCCTCAGGGGTCCATAATTGGGCCACTTTTATTTTTAGTCTACACTTTTGACATTTTCCAGGCAGCTGCCAATTCGCATGTACAGGCATATGCTGATGACACTCAGTTACTCCATTGCTTTGATCCCGATGAACCAAATCTTGCCACTACCTCTCTCAATGCTGATCTTGAAGCGATACTTACCTACTCTAAAGACCATAACTTAAAGATCAATCCAAATAAGACTGAGGTCCTTTTATTTTGCTCAGAGAGGCGGCGGCAAAGATTGGAACAACAAATTAACCTTAGGCTGGATGGTGTTGATCTACACTTTACAGGATGTGCCAAAAATTTGGGGTTGTGTATTGATGTTGGTTTAAGGTTTAGGACACATGTTGGGAAGCTCCTGCAGAGAAGTTATGCGAGGATGAAGGTCCTATATGCAAACAGGTATATACTCAATTTCAAAATAAGAAAAAAACTCTGTGAATCTTTGATCTTGCCGATATACTACTACTGCAATATAGTTTATTTTTTATGTTTAGATAAGGTTACTAAAAACCGCCTGCAAATTGTTCAGAATACATGTTGCCGTTTTATTTTTAATCTTAGGAAATACGACCACATATCAGCTAAAATAAATGAGCTTAGATGGTTAAATATGTCCAATACAGTAAAACTTCATTTTATTGTTTTCCTGGTAAAATTGCTGCGCAATGATGGACCAATTTACCTAAAAGAAAAACTTATTTTTCGTTCGGCTATTCACGACCGTAACCTGAGAAATCGGGAATTTCTCACTATGCCACAACACCAGTCTACATTATTCCAACGTAGCTTTACTTATAATGCTGTTTCGCTCTTTAATTCTTTGGATCAAGAGTTAAGACTTTGTAATATTAATACCTTAAGACATAAATATAAATCCTACTTGTTGGGTCTTCAGACTGTATAGACATTGTATGTTGTTCTCCAATAGGTATTTAGTTAACTCCAAGTAAATTAAACGATTTATTAAAATCGGATTAGAATCTATTTGTGGTATTAGGTATACAGTATTATAATTAATGTGCAATAAGTTTAGCTGGTTTGGGCAGGGTTGGAGTGGTTAAGTGTAAGAGTAACCTATGGTTAAACTTCGCCGCTCCAGCCCTGTAAACTGCATATCTCTGTGTAGGTTTATGGATATTTATTTATCTATTTCCTGTTCATGTATGCATTAATAAAGACGATATTTATTTATTTATTTATTTTAACATCTAGCCAGAAGACACTCCCCAAAAATTATTATAGGAGACTTCAACTGTAAGTCAGAAGAATGGCATTGCTCCTACACCAATAACGATGGTCGCAAACTATCCAGACTCTGCAAAGACCATAGGCTCGCCATTATAGGCCCCGAGCAACCTACCCACCTCCCCCGTGGATATGGGAGGCCCTCAGTCCTAGACATTGCACTCCTGAAAAACATCAGGGAAGAGCTGGACATAAACACTCTGGAGGAAGGAACCTCAGATCACAACCCAGTACGCCTACAACTGGGTGTGAACCTAGACAGAGTAAACCATCGCATCAAGAAGACAACCGATTGGAAGGCCTATCAAAGGCGTCTGAAAACCTTAATCGAAATCCCTGAGATCCGCGCTCCTCAGGGACTAGAGGAGGCCGTAGGACGTCTAGAGACAGCTATCCTGACTGCCTTTCATGAGAACACAGTAGTGGAAGACATAAGCATACACCGGCATACAGAAGACCTCCCGGAACCTCTAAAAGCTGAGGTCCGGATAAATAGACGACTCCGGAGGGTCTACGCCAGGACCCTAGAGGAAGAGGACAGGATTGTACTAAATCGCCACTCCCAATTCCTAAGGGACAGCCTCAAGGAATACCGGGACAACAAGTGGAGTGAAAAAGTGAGATCCCTGAATACATTTCACCAGACTGCATGGCAAACGCAGCGTGCCCTAAGGTCTGAAAAACGCCCCTTACCGCCTCTTCAAAGTGTAAACGGCACTGTTTACACAGATCAAGACAAAGCCGAGATCCTTGCCGACGCCATTGTTCAGCAGGGTCAGCTAAACCATCACCCCAACGAAGACGACGAACATATAGAAGAGGTCAACGAGATTGTAAGAGATCTGGATGCACAGGCTCTACCGCATCACAACCCAACTCCTGTCTCTTCTGGAGAAGTCAGAGACATAATAAAAAGGTTAAAAGTGAAAAAAGCCCCTAGAGCCGACGGCATTACCAATAAGATGCTGAAATACTTCCCAAGGAAAGGTTACAGTGCGATGGTCAGCATCATCAACACTGTAATAAGGACATGCCACTTCCCTAGCATGTGGAAAAAGGCGGAGGTCATTGTCCTGGAAAAACCAGGAAAAGACCGCACCCAACCTCAAAACTACAGGCCCATAAGTCTACTCCCTGCACTAGGTAAAGTAGCTGAGCGAGCCATAGCCAGAAGACTTAAAGAAGAGACCCAAGAGCTAGGTGCCATCCCCGATGAGCAATTCGGCTTCAGGGCAGGGCACTCATCTGAACAACAAGTCCTCAGAGCTACAGAATACATCACGAAAGGATTCAACAACAGAGAAGCCACAGGAGCAGTGTTCCTGAGGGGCCTTCGACAGGATGTGGCACCAAGGGCTGGTGTACAAAATGTCTGTGGCGGGATACGAGAGAAGAAGCATTAAACTAATTCGCAGCTATCTAAGAGACAGAACATTCTCCGTCAAAGTGAATGACACCCATTCTGAACAAAGAGGACTGATAGCAGGAGTTCCACAGGGGTCGGTACTGGGACCCATACTGTACTCCATCTTCTCCCACGATGTCCCAATAGGAGACGAGGGCATAACAGCGCTCTACGCAGACGACACCGCCATCCTACACAAAAGCAGAAGCACCCGTATCTTGGGAAGGCGACTGCAAGAGGACATAAATGACCTTAATGACTGGTGCATTAAGTGGAAAGTCAAGATCAACCCCCAGAAAACGCAGGCCATACTTTTCCAACGAAAGAGACTGACTGCCAGAGCCAGAATCCGTGTTGGAGAAGTAGAGATTCCATGGTTCAATGAGGTCAAGTACCTAGGTATGACCATGGACAAATGACTGACTTGGACCAAACACATCAACGCAGCGAGGACCAAAGCTAGGCAGGCAATGAATAAACTTTATCCATTGCTCTGCCGAAAGAGCGAAATGGCAATCAGGACAAAGCTGCTACTTATCAAAACAGTAGCAAGGAGCCAACTAACATACGGCTCCACAGCTTATAGCTATGCGTCAAAAACAAATCTTTTGAAGATCAAGAGGACAGAAAATAAACTGATAAGGATGGCGGCAGATGCCCCATGGTTCATCAGGAACGAGGACTTGCAGAGAGTGGACACAAATTGAAGATTTCATGCAATAAAAGGCTACCCTAGCTTTCAGAGCAGCCGAAAACCATCATAACGAAAATCTACGAGACCTGGTGAACTATGATCCACTAGCTCCAAACCACAACAATAGGACAAAACACAGAAGACCAAGACACGGACTTCTGCGTTAAAATTGCTTGAGGATGGATGCAATTAAATCAAAACTTCTGAGCCTCCGTGCTCCTCAGAAGCTAGATCTTACTTGCAAAAATTCTTAAGCAACTCATGTGGCCAACAAAAAATCTCCAAGGTACCTCAGCTGGCTCCGGCGTGAGCTGCAGCTGAACCTGAGGTAAAAGAAGAGGATACCAGGTACCTCAACTGGCTCCGGCGTGAGCTGCAGTTGAACTTGAGGTAAAAGAACACCCCTCCTCAGTTCCTCACTGCAAGGACACGGAACAGCAGTGACACTGAGGGCCCCGAAGAGGACACACTAAGAAGACCAACACACGGATGGACGGAGGAACCTGACATCGGCAAACTGGGCCAAGGACCAGTGGGATGCTGACAGTGGCAACCGGACAGACGGGAGGACGGAACAACAAGAGTAACATCAACAGGTAAGACGACTACATCACTAATGATATTTTCTTTTTCAGATATACCAGTAACGAGAGGCGGCACAAAAACACCGTGCCAAAGTGGCAACACACTCCCCTAGAGGTCCATGTCTTTTAGAGGGTCATCCCCGGAAGGACGGCATCAACCCCATCGAAGGACCCTTGGGCTTGCCCAATGACGGTCCATCTGATGGGGTCCCGGTGGGGTCCCGGTGGGGTTTAGTGGGTATGGCAATCTGGCAGGTGTAACAACCTGGCAGTAATGCGAGTCCCACACTGTCTCCATCCCAACCGGGATGGAGTCGTGCGTAAAAGCATTCCCCATCGACACAAAAAAAAAAGGCAAAACATGTTTTTCGGCATCTGAGGACCTTGAAACCTAAAGTTCTGAAAAACCTGGGAGGGTGATTTTTTCATGATTTCAATATCTCCCTTTTACGAGGGAAGTAAAAATAAAATAGAAATGTGCCAACCGTTTGGCTCCGGGCTTTTACTAAGTCAAACCGTTTGGATTTTTCAGGTTGTCAAAATTATGAAATGAAAATTTTCCTCAATATTTTAAAATCAATTAAATTTAGGCCCATGGTGCATACAGTGTGTCTGAAAATGGTGATGGATGTATATCGCGATATCGATTTATTTTCATTTTTAAAATCTTTTAAACCACTTTGGTATATATATATATATATATATATATATATATATATATATATATATATATATATATATATATGCTGAATATCCCTCCGAGATTTGGAAATTGCTATTGCTTACGCAAGTATTTTTTCGAACAATTGAGAAATCCAGACCCAATTCCAAGTGGGAGAAAAAACACAAAAACCCTAAGATATGATAATCTGGCTTTAATGGTATACTGGCCATAGTCCTAAAAAAGTAAGGTTCTGAACTCACTTCTATCCTAAACATTTCTTTTAAGTGTTTTATTACAAGGCCATTTTTCTACAGCTACATACTTGTAAACCCCTCTCAAAGGGATGACAAAGTATTTTAGTTCTGACTTTTTAAATTGCATTAAAATATGCGTTAAACATTCACAGAAGATTTACCTTCGTATGCAATTTGCAGCTGAAACAAAATAAAATGTCATGGTAGAGCTCAAATGAAGGCTTGTGATCTATGCCAAGCTGTCGACGAAGTTTGGTACGACATAGTTCTTAATAAACTGTCCGCCAACGGTCTTCCCCAAGGCAGCCCTGTGCTTTGGAGTTTCAATATCCTGTACCACTGATTTATTACGGTAGTAATTAATAGTCATTTTCCTGGCTTCCAAAAAATCACAGCATCGAGTTTCGGATTGGCACCTACCGTAGGCATTTTAGCCTAAAAATTCAACGTAAATATGCCGTGTATTAAATTTGTCGGCTCACCATGCTTTTTAACTATAAATATAACAACTTTACTTCTATAGCTAGATTATAAAAAAAAATAACACAAGAAAACATATTTGCCAAAAATTGGTTTTTATTGCGTACGATGAATTGACGGAAAGGGCATAATACGCTTTTTTTAATTTTATATTTAAATCATATTTATAGAATATATAATAGAGTTTTCGTTCCATTTTAAGAATAAATAAATAGCGGATATTAACCACAATAAAAATAAAATAGTATTGTACTTACCCCACCATAATCATAAGGCACACTGTTATAGGTACTGTAACACTTTGAATATCATAGGATTCATCAGTGAAAATTGTCAGTTCTTGGGTTTCAATAGACTCGCGTGGGTTCCCAATACTTATTTCCATGTTGAACTGGAAAAACAAGAAACATAGAGAAGAAGTACTTTCAGAATACCTTACTGGTATTTTTTAATAAATTGTGTCACTTGTAACTCTCTTTGTTTTAACACCAAATAAAAAACACTATAAAAACTATACTATAAAAATACTTATATTTTAAAATGACTAAGAGTACTAAGACAGATGTTAATAGGTTACAGTGTACAATGCGAATGAATAATCGAATTAAGCTAAAGATATTTTCGGTTCGTCGACGGTCTAGACGCTATCTTAACGATAAACATGAAATATGCTGAGTGCGAATTAAAATATAACAACAAACCTATTTTTAAATGTGTTCAGATTATTTGTTGCGTTTAGATTGAAATTAAATTTTTAAATCAATTCTTTTCTATTATTTAATGTTTTTCTCTTATAATCGGCGCACTGATGAGTCATGATAGGATGAAAGTATTTGTACAACTACTATGTGTCTATAAAAACTTAAGGTAAATGATATAATTTCTTATGCTTGCTTAAATAATATTATTTATATTATGTATCGAAACATTCCGTAGACAGACTAGTCTACATGTTGAGGTATGTAATTATATTAAATATCTGCTTCAATTAATTTAATGTTAAATACTTTTATTCAGTTGTGAAAAAGCCAAAAAAGATTTTTGTTTGTCAACAAACCTATTTTTATATACAGAGAGAACAGTTTTAACAAAATAAAATATTATTAAAGCAGAAACGTACCGCCGGCTTTGAAACGCTATGCTTTCAATACTAAAAAAATACAAATAATAAAAAAAATTGAAAAAAAAAATTAAAATAAAAGTAAAGTGTAAAAAAATAAAACATAACTTAAACTCTAAAGTACAGACAACTACTTAAAAACTAGTTTAAGCACTCATTGGTAATGGACATATTTTTGAAAAACTACGTTTTACAATTCCAATATCAGTTTATATATTAGCTACTCGAGCAACATTATCTTTTCCCGGAAAAACACTGAGTATACGACCCAATTTCCAGGTCATAGGAGGCGCATTATCGCTCTTAAGAACCACAATAGAACCCTCACTAAGACTGCCATACTGCTTCTACTTACTGCGCTGCTGTAGTTCCGATATAAATTCTTTACTCCAACGCGTCCTTATATGTTGTTTTAATTGTTGTAAATGCTGATATACGGACAAACGATTCTGTGGCAATTTTGTCACATTAATATCAGGTATAGGACTTAATTGGTGTCCGATTAAAAAATGTGAGTGGGTAAGCAGAGTAAGATCATTAGGATTTGGAGATGTGGCGAGATTGGACGCGAATTCACAATTGCCTCAATTTTAGTTAGCAAAGTGTAAAAATGCTCAAAAGTTAAAGGAATATTGCTGATTACACGTTTTAAATGGTGTTTTATGCTTTAGACACCCGCCTCCTATAGGCCTCCAAAATGGGAAGACTGAGGCCGAATAATAACTTTTTTTTTCACGCTTAAAAACAGAACATAATTGTACCCCTGATGGTTTTAAAATGATAAAAAGAAACCTGCAGAAAATCTTCTTACCTCAATTACGGCAGAAATGAAAGGCAGCCCAAAGGACTAAGGCAGTGTTTTATAAAAAAAATGTGTCTTGGCTTGATAAAGACTTTCTTATTGACAGCAAGTATCTCTCTGATGTTCCTAAGCAAGGAAGACCATCAAAAACTTTCGAAAACAGCTCGGATAGGAGCAAACGAAGAAAACTAGCCCAGATTAAAAAGAACACTGATGATATGAGTATCGCCGAAATTAAATGTATTTTCTTAAAAAAATTGGTTGCAGAGGGCAGGAAGAAAGAGGCGAATGCCACTGATGAAATTTTATCCAAAGGTATTGGTAATTATAAAAAAACGAATTTTTGTGATAGCTTCTCTAAACATGAGGGTTTAGCATTAATCGTAGATTTGAGGCTATCAAGATGTCAGTACAATTGTCTAAGAACAAAGTGCAAAGAAAAAATGTGCTTATTTTTCCAAGCTATTATCAAATTTCTAGTGCTAAAGCGGAGTGTTATCCATTGAATGCTGTTATTACTGAAAGAGGAGCTTCATTGGCTTTACAAAATGTTATGAATCACACAACGGAAAGAATTTTTTTGATAGAGAAAGTTAGAAATAAAGCAATAGAAAGTGGTTCGCGATTTTTTACGTTATATTCTAAATGGGGATGTGATGGATCTTCAGGAAATAGCAACTACAAACAGAATTTCGTTGATTTAACAATTTCTGATGAAAGCGTTTTTGTTGTATCTTTGGCTCCTCTTCAGTTAGTATCTACAGAAAATAACGTTGTTGTGTGGAAGAACCCTCACCTGTCATCTCCAAATTATTGCAGGCCAATCTTTTTTGAGTTTACAAAAGAAACACCAGAAAATACTAAACTAATTGCCAGTAAGTACACAAATGAAATTCAAAATTTAAATAATACCATCATTTCTTCAACTACTGATATACAACTCCATATTTCTCATAATTTGTCGTTGACTATGATTGATGGTAAAGTCGCCCAAGTCCTTACCGAAATATCTTCTGCATCGTGCTGTATCATTTGCAAAGTTAAACCTTCAGAAATGAACAACCTTAGTGAAGTTGTTAGAAGACCTGTGGATGAAAGTGCTTACCAATATGGTTTATCGAATTTGCACGCTCAAATTCGCTTCATGGAACGTATTTTACACATTGCGTATAGATTGCCCTTTAAGAAATGTAGTGCTCGTAGCTCAGAAGAAAAGGAGCTCATGAAAAATACCAAAAAGCGAATCCAAACAGACCTTAAAGCAAAACTTGGCATCATAGTTGACTTACCTCGGCAAGGGGTTGGCAGCTCAAACGACGGCAACACTGCCAGAAGATTTTTTAGAAATATCGACGTTGTTTCGGATGTAACTGGAGTCAGTCGGGAATTGCTTCACAAAATGTCAGTCATTTTGCAAGGTTTGCTTAGCGAACATCCTGTTGATGATAGAAAATTTAGAAATTTTGTTATGAAACTGCTCAAATTTATGTCGATTTATACGATTTGTATTATATGCCTTCATTTATACACAAAATTTTAATTCACGGAGCTGCCATTATTCATTCTGCTTGTTTACCAATCGGCCAGCTTAGTGAAGAAGCTGCAGAAGCGAGAAATAAATACTTCAAAATATTTAGAAACGACAGTAGTAGAAAATGTTCAAGAACTGCAACCAATGAAGATGTTTTGCACTCTCTTCTTATTTCGTCTGATCCGTATTTGGCAACTTTGCGCCACAAATTCAAACAAATTAAACATATGGAGTTAGATCAAGAGGCCAAAGAACTTTTAATTGTATAAATAATATCCTGTAGTGTTGGAAAGGTAAGCAATATACTTTTTTTCTGCATAACTGAATTTCGGTTATAAACTATTGATACAAAAACGATCTATGCACTTCTACAAGTCCCAAGCAAATGTCTAATTTCACATCGCTTATCACCACACCACTCTGCACAATACTATCTACATTTTGAAGCAATCATTAATTGAAATAATTATATCAATTTATTAAGTTTTTGGAAGAAGAAATATCTAATTATGGTTTTGTTTTTTAGATATCAGCTAAGAGCTAAAAAGCACTTTTGTACCTTAAGTAATGAAGAAGAAATTGCTTCAAGAAAAACCTTCATTTTCAAGTAATAATAACTATTACACTTTAATGTTTTGTATTATTAAAAATTTAAAATTAAATCTAAAATTGACCCCAATATATTTTTTCCTAAAAATCGACCCCTCTTCACCTCCTAACACTACACGCCAATGACAAATAAAAATTTTTACTGTGAAAAATGTTATTTTCCCAACATACAATAACCACCCAAATTTCAACAAAATCAAATTATTAATAACTGAGATGTTGAATTGTATTCATCTTAAGTGGGACACACTCTGTATATAAAGAGTCAAAATATCATTAAAATTGTATTTTTACTCAATATACTTGAAAATAATTCAATTCCAACCCCAAGATAAAATAAAATACAATTTTCCTCTTTTTGGCCGCAAGTCCCTATCCCTCGCTCCACTGTGCGACGATGGCCTTTATTTCTGCAATTGTGAACGAATCTATGCATTAAGGCAATGATTATTTTTAACTTAAATAAGTCTGAACATTTTACAATAACATAATTTATGTTTTCATCGCCTAATAAAATGTTTGCACTTGCGCAACAAGTCTTATTTCTCTTAATGTCAGGTAAGTCCATTTTTCTTTCTTTCAGGTTTGGCCAATAAGACTCATTTTGTGACAAAAACTGAAGACCATGCCACCATAACTCTAGATTTTTTATTTCAGAACACTTGACACCGCGTGACAAATGGTCTCCAGGATTAAGTTCACTGGGCACATACTTCCAAGTATCACAACTAGAAATTGTCTGAATTTCAGATACTCTGTTAGAAACAAAAGTTTTTAACTTATTAGGTGGTGTTTTAATCCAACCGAAAACAGAGGTCGAATCTGTTCAAAAAATTCTTTTCTTTAAGTCGATTCTAAGAGAGTTCGAAACTTTTTCTGCCAACCTTACAGCCACTAGTGCGCCGCAGAGCTCTAATCGGGGTAAACTGACTGATTGTAACGGCGCTACTTTGGTTTTTGAAGCCAAAAGATGAACAAAAACGCCCTCATTTTTATTAAGTGATTTTAAATAAATGCAAGCACCATATGCCTTTTCAGAACTATCCGAAAAAATGTGCATTTCGATATATACAGGATATTCTGTTAGTGCATGACGTGCGATTCTTAATTCATTTAAAAAACACAATTCAGATTTAAACTTTCCCAAACTAATGCAATGTGAGGGGGAATCAACTCATCCCATGACAATTTCTCAAGCCACAAACTCTGAAGTAACATTTTGATAACAATAGTACACGAACTAATTAAGCCTAACGAGTCAAAGATTTTGGACCTTTCGGATAAAATCAAACGTTTAAAAATAATTTTAGACGAGCTTTTAATATTTTTCACATTAAACAACAAAATATCCTGGGGTGGGCACCAAACTAAACCAAGCGTTTTCTTTTCATCGTTTTCACCCAAGCTCGACAATTTTTGATAAAGGGTCAGCATTAGGAATATCATCCAAAACACTGGGGTCATTGGAATAGAATTTACGCAAAATGAAACAGCCTTGTTTTAAAACCTCAAACACAGATTTTATGATGCGCTTTGTGTCTTCGCGAGTGTTTGCCCCAGTTAGCATATCATCAACATAAAAATCATTTTTAATGACTCTGGCAATTTCAGGGTTTTCACCTTCTATGTCAGATGCCAACTGAGATAAACAACGAATAACTAAAAATGAAGCTGCTGCAATGCCATAGGTTAGGGTATTTAATTCAGAAACATCGAGTGGACTTTCCGGATTAAAACGCCACAAGATGCGTCCTCAGGTGAAATTAACACGGACCTATACATTTTTGTGCAATCTGCAGCAACAACAATAGAATGCTGCCTAAAACGGATTAAAATGGAAAAAAAGATCCCCTTGTATCACCCGTATCACTTGGCAATGACGCATCGATAACATCTCTTAAATTTGTAGTTATAGCATCTTCGCGATAAACACCATGATGACACATGAAATAGTCTTTTTGCAAATTAAAATCCGATGAATTTCCTACTTTAGACATATGTCCTAAATCTATATATTCTTGAATAAATTCATGATATAATATTTTATACCTTTCATTAGACCTAAATTTTTTCTCCAAATTCAAATATCTTTTTTTTGCTTGATCATATGAACTACCTAACTTTAAGACATCTATTTTTAATGGTAATTTTACGACAAGTGCTCCTTGAGCATTGCGTGTGGTATTAGTTACAAAATGCCTTTCACATTCAGCTTCTTGTTTAGAAAATACTTTATGTGTGGGGCTAATATTTTCTAATTCCCAAAATTTCTCTAAATCGATAGAAATTTGCTTCTCGATAATGTTATTATTAATACAACTTAAACCCGTAGTACATGTTTTATTAGCTTTTCCTAACGGTCCCGTTACAACCCAGCCAAAAACCGTGCTCTGCAAAATCGGCAAATTAGAACCTAAATAAATTTATCTTGACAAACTATATTCCAAAATAAATCTGAACCAATTAGCATATCAATTTCTTGTGGTTCGCAAAACGCTGGATCAGCCAATTTACATTTACTTGGAATTTTGAAAGTCACTAACATTTAATGCAGATGCTGATAAAATACCTGTTATTTTTGGAATAATAAAACATTGTGTCGCACTTAAATTTTATATTAGAAAATAAACAATTAATCCCATTTAGTGCAATATTAACATTTTCTCGAACTAAGCCAAGTTTATTATATGCTTCTTCGGTAATAAAGCTTGATTGAGAACCCCATCTAGAATAACGCGCAACTCTTGCTTATTGCCAACTTTATCCATAACATCAATACGCGCGGTCGATAACAAAACATCGCTTATCTTACAGTTTGCTGAGTTACTGTTTGTAATATTTAAATTATCTAGCTGTGGGTGAGATGAATCAGAGTTTTCGTTTTCAATGTTCTTTTCTTCATCTTTTACTGAATTCGACTTATTAAACTTCTCAGTATGTAATAAAATGTTATGTTTTCGGTGACAATTTTTACAGGGTGGACGCCTACAATTTTTATTAAAACGTCCAGCCCTTAAACAATTTAAACAAAGTTTTAAAGACTTTGGCCTCTTTTTTCGATAGGGATCTTTAAATAATTGGGACACATTTATATGTAGTGTTGCCCTTTAGAAAATGCGCAATTAGCTATCTTTTGATTGCCTCGATTAGAAACCATTTCATTAAAATTATCAACAAGCAATAAACCCCTTGTACCATTACCACTTTTATCACTACGATTTTGTTCTAAATTGTCAAGAAGTTTCGCCTTTGAAGTTAAAAATATTTTTAAATTTTCTAATGAAGGAAAAGTATCGGATTTAGCTTTACAGGATTCCCATTCTCGGGATGTGACTTTGTCTAACTTGGTTCCAATTAAATACACAATGGGCACATCCCATTCATTGATAGGTAAACCTATTTGACTCAAAGCGCGCATGGTTTTCGTAAGCTCATTTAAAACCGTCCGAATTCCTTTTGATGTTTCTTTATTTATTGGTTCGATATTAAAAATATTTTTAATGTGATTTTGAATAAGCATTTTGTCATTATTAAAGCGTTTACAAAGTAATTCCCACGCTAATTTATAATTACTAGCAGAAAATTCTAAAGTCGAAATTAGCTCTGCCGGTTCATTTTTAATAGATACTCTTAAATAATGGAAACGCTGAATATCTGACAAATACTCATTTTTATTTATAAGTGAATCAAATATGTCCCTAAATTCTAGCCAGTTTTGTGTGGCTCCATCGAAATAGGCAAATTAACGTCTGGTAGTTTAACATTTAGTGCAGGCTCTTTACAACACGCATGTGCATTTGGTTCAGATGTTGCCTAACTTTCGACAGTTTCGACAGTTTAGACCGGTTTGCGGTCGTAAAGATATTTTTTTGCAATTGCTAATGAAGAATAATACTTATTTTCAAAATCGCACATTTCATCATATTCTCTTTCTACATCATTGGGCTCACACGAAGCTTCAATTTTATTTTTAATGTCTCTAATTTTTTGCAATATGGTTCCCTCAATGCCATTTATTCGCGTTTCTAACTCGATGATGACAGTTTTGCGAATATCCCTTTTATTTTGTAAAATTCGTTAAATATTTTTCTTCATCTTACAATTAATCAGAGCTGCCGTAAGTATTGACAAAAAGTATTTGAAATACAAATACCAAATACTCAGGAAATCATCAACCAGAACGAAGTAACGAGTACTGTCAAAATTTGAAAGTATTTTAATTTCTAATACCTTTACAGGTATCGAACTGAATATTTTAATTGTTTTAACTTTAAAAAGTATTTCAAGTACCAATTTTTAGCAAATCAAATAAATACAATTGGAATTGGTAAATTTAATTTTTTAATATAAATTTTAAAAGTATTAAAACCAGCCAGCCAACTGTGGCTGTATAACTTGACTCCAAATGGTTTGTGATTCTTATTTATAAGAAGCCTATTTTAATACCGAGCAACAATTAGTTTAGTATATGTACTAATACGTTTTTTTAGTTAAATAAAGTTTCTACGGTTTTCACAAAAAATCGTTCATATCTCAATGGTTCCAACTCTACAAAAAGATACCAATGCTTGGATGGATGTGTTTTATTTTATAATTGTGTTTTGTACAGATGCCATGATCTTACTAGTTTTTCCAAAATCCTAAAGCTCTAGCCTAAATTTGACACCACAAGGACTGACTCAAATATAAAATAGATAATAAAAGTATGTAATGCAGTAAGACACCTTGGCTTTTTTAAAAACATTATTTCTTCAATTTATTTAGCTTGTCAATATAACAAATGTGTTGTCTATTCGAAGTGTATTCAATCGGTTTTTGTCACTACCAAAGCATAATGTGCAAATATAACTAATAGCCGATCTTTTGTTGTTTGCTAGTGTTTGACATTTTCTTCACATGCCTAGAAAATATGAAAGCAATATCGACGTTGCGTTGCTAGGTTTTCGATTCCATAAACTGGTTGCCTAAAAGGTACGAAATATGACTTTGGAATATCATACCATCAAATTTATCAAAGTACAAGCAGAAAAAATTTGAAGGGGTAAAAATTAATGAACATAAATAATTTTGCATCTTAAAACCCAGTACATATATTAAAATATTATCGAAATCATGGGCAGACAATTAAATAAACACAAGCACAAATATTGCAAAAGTAATTTAATTATGCAAGCGGAAATAGATATATTAAATAACACAATTCTGACCGGGCTATTATATCGTTCGGACAGTGTTTATCTTTGCGGATACTATCGGCAGTGATAAATTCGTTTAGCGATAACGTGACACTTTGAGAATTAAAGTGCATATTATGGACATCGACAGCGGGAGAAAACCTACCGATTTGGGCCCTTCAGGGGCAATATCAGGTTTGCGAGTGGGTAGACTACCCTTTGCACAAAAAAAGGAAAAAATGCAGAGGAGAAAAAACGAAAAACTATTTTTTTATACAAAAAGAATGATTCACGGCCGTTTCAAGTATACGTGGGAAATAATTTCGCAGATTTTAAGGGTAAGTTAAGCGCTCTAAAAGTCAAGGATGTTTATTCAATGCATCCAAAATTAGATAACAAAATAAAAGACATTTAAAGCACATTGGTAAGTTCCAAACAACTAGAAAAACATAATTTAGGAGCATATGTACCGAAATACTTAGTCTTAAGGCACTGTAATTTTGAAATACTTTCGGTTAGGAGAATTGAAAGGGCAGTTTTAGATAAAGATACTAACGAAAAAAAATTGGTGGACACAAAATCCATTATTATTACTTTTAGGTGTCTCGTGTAAGTAGTTTTTTAGCTATGGCGCGAACCTAACAGACCCATATATATATATGTATATATATATATATATATATATATATATATATATATATATATATATATATATATATATATATATATATATATATATATATATATATATATATATTATATCTTATATACTATAATATAATAAAAAGAAAATGCAACAAAATCAGATAAAAATATTACCCGAATTGAGTATTGTAAATTAGTTTCGCTAAAATATAAAAACAAAAAAACTTCAAAAGAATCAAAGAGATATGCCGGCTAGTTGGTTTATACAGAGCCATAAATACAAATACACACACATATTGAATAAAGTCTCTACAATTTTTAGAAGCCATATTAGTACCCTTTTAAGAAGAAAATTACTACAAAATTTTTTTGTGAAAAAAATACTATGAACCGAAATGAATAAATATACGAAAAAATGATTAAAGTCCATTACCCTATATTTAAATAATAGCACCTTGATATATTAATAAAGAACGTGTTTTAAATCTTACTTTCGAGCAGTTTATTAAAAAAAATAGTATATTTAAAATAAAAAAGAGCAACAGCTGGTCTGAAGATAGTTAAAAAAGATCATTTAATTGATTTTATATTATACGAGCAGTTATCGGAAAATTCTCGTCAGAATGTGATATTAAATAAATGTTGAAGAAAAAGAGTTTTTTGATACATGGTGTAATACTAATTACCCAATTAAGCGGTAAGTACTCTTCACTCACAAGTGAATTAAATCTAGGTAACGATCTAATAAGTCAAATAAAGCAACTTTAAAATAACCAGGAAAACGTAATATAAGTTTTAAAAGAAAGAAGCAATAATAATTTAAAGACTGTATCATTCGCGCCATTTGCAAGCAATTTGCTAAATAATACTACAAATAAATCTTAAAATCAGTAAGGCGCAGACGCACGAATTAACAAACTGTTTAGTGGAGTATTTAAGGGAGAACTGCACGCAAAAAGTGAAAAACTAGCGACAAGGTCTAGTCAAGTTCAAAATAAGTTGAAAAGGTACCTACGTATTAGAAAAACCTTCCTGCACGTCCGACCTCAAAAAAATATGTTATGTATAGGCAATTTAATTTACATTTCGTTAAAAAATGGGTTCAAAAGGCTTCATGCGCTGCCGAAATACAAAGACATGAGTACGATTTACCATTTCAAATTTTGCAGTTACGTAGAAAAAGGATCCATGCAAGGCGGTAAAGAGCCATTTTCTGGAAAAAAAATTATATCCGACGGTATTTGCGTCAAAAAGTGGTCGAAAATGGACAAATCTATTTCTATTTTATAATTCTAGATTAGATTTTTTCATAAAAAATCGCATTTAGCGCCCAACTATACATATTTCCCTATTGAAAACACCTTGCAGCTAATACATATCTCTTATAGTTTTAACATAATCTTGCAGCGGCGGAAAGCTTGCAAATGATCCATAATACTGCATGCAGTTCCCCCTTAAATGAAAATGGGCCAAATCAACAGTTCAAGTGCTATAAGTTAAATACGCAAGGCAGTAATAGAAAAACTCATTTATTTGTAACTCAGCTTGGCCTAAAAATATTTTAGTAAATAATTAAAGTATTTTTTTCCAAAAAATCAAACGACTCATTTAGGAGTGTAAACGTTATAAAATTGAATGTAATACTTATAATCAAACAACTCGTAATTTGAGAAATGAGACTATAAACTTTTTATATATTACCGTGCAAAGTTAATAAATAAACTTTGTAACCCTACTAGAACTTTTATTACTAAAAAATGATATTGATATTTGAGCAGTCTGTGAGCACTGGCTATTAAATTTTAACCTTGACTCCTGTAATATTAATAATTTCACAAAAATAACCTATTTTCTGAGACCTAAATCTGCAATAAATAGAAGCACCTATCAGGCCTATGGTGACTCTACGATCTTTGTTAATAATTAATTGTTAAATTATTGTAATAAATTAAGTTTTATCTGTATTTTTTCTGATGAAAAACATCTCGAGTGCCCCACGCTTACATATAAAAATGATACATGTATCCTTTGGATACTAAGCATCGATAAACTTAACTGTGATTCAAGTCTGACGGATCATCATTATCAATTTTTAAAATTTACCTTTGGGAGCAAAAGTATAAGCCTAGAAATGGAAAATAAAAAAAAAATTTCGTTAGATCAATCCCCGGATCAATCAATGAGTTTAACACTACATAGTATCGTTGATTGAAGGAAAAAGGAAGATGCGCAACCTTATGGGCGAATTCGTGGCAGTGCTGATTTCATTCCACTTACATTTCAGCTGCTAAACGGTGGAGCCGCTGTACGGCAAACGCATAAAACACCCATTCTCAGTCGTTCGGTTCTCGCTGTGATGACCGTCGCGCGTCGGCTGCGGCGTTGATCGGGAAACGACGAGATTCATCGAAGACGGTGCCGCGCAATATTATTATGGTTTATTGATCACCCAACGTTATTATTTAAACCAACAAAAATTTTATCGCTTTAGCCGTTAACAAGGCCGTAGCAATTATAGGTCTTGACAATAAGAAAAAAACTTTGTGTTAATTTCTGATTACAAAATAAAGGAGATTATTTCATATATACGATTAAATCTAAATTTTAATTTACAAATTATTGTTACTTACTTTTTTCTAAAGACAAAATTTACTGTTTACATTATTCTGAACTAGTAAATGTACAAATAGAGCCCGTCATCAGTGCTAATTTATGATGAGGACCTAAACTCCGGTCAAAAATCTAATCACGTCATATTTTCGAGAAAAAAAAAATGGCAATGAGAATAAATTTTTAAATAACTTCCGGAGTAGAACAAAAAAGTGAAATATTTTTGTTAGGTACTTCTTTTTTGATTCTAATAAACGAGGTAGAGAGAAATAAATTTAAGATTTGCATTACCATATTTTTGGCGTTAAGATAACGTAGATAAATGAATTTTTAACTCGACGCAAGCTTTCAGGTCCTCGGCAATTATTTTTAACTAGCATTGATGATGTTTTTTTAGTCCGAAATATCGGAAAAATGTTAAGTGTGATACGCTGTTGAATTTAGAATTAAAGTTACTGTTTATAAAGAAGAACATACAATGTTTGACTATTTATACAGTAAAGTTTATAATGAACGTTCGGGGATGAATCGTTGAATCGTAAACTTAAAATCGTAAAATTAAATAACATTTTGTTAGAGAAAATATCCTCAACTTCAAAACGGCATTTGATTGAGCACAAAACTGGACAACTTGGCCACAATTTAAACTTTTCTATACCTCGTATAGCTTCTCCCAATGGTCACCCTAGAAATTGGAATACCCTGTACACCAAGTGAGCGATTTTCCATACGTTTTTTAAATTAAAAATTAAAGAAAAATATTGTTCATAAAAGATTTTATTTTTTTTACAATGACTATATTTCAAAATTTTCAAACAAAACGTAATTTAGAAATAATACATACTCAAAACAGTAGGTAAATAAATATGCAATGTTTGCATTAAAAAGATAAAATTTAGAAAAAATGTGAAAATAAACTTACATTTAACTACTAAATAGGTACTATCCAGAAATATTGAATACATACAATTTACGCAACTGGTGTTCTTTTTACTTCCCTCGTAAAAGGGAAGTATTGTAATCGTGAAAAAATCACTCTCCGAGATTTTTTCGGATCTTCACGTTTTAGGGTCACTAGATGAGGAAAAACATCTTTTCTCAATTCCATCGGTCTGTGTGTTTTTTTATATACTAACATAAAAGTTATATTTAGTTACTTAATTTTAAATTTTATCACCCGCTATACATGTAGATTTTTAAATATCAGTATATATTTTTGTTAATGCCATTTTGCTGGTATTACTTAAATAGTTATGCGAAACGTCCAAATTTCTGCTTAAGGCATTTTTTCCTTAAATTATGTTCGTGAATTACACACATGCTAACGAGATCCCGCGATTTCGTTCGCATATGACGCTAACGAAAGAGATACATATAAAATAATTTTTTTTTATTTTAGAAACCACGTAGTCGCATTTTCGTTCAATTTTTGTCAACATGTTTCATGTATACATTTTTAAAAAATATGTAATAAATAAAATGAAATATACCTGATCAAGCGTTGTTTTGAAAAATTAACCGTTTTTAAATACAAAATATTTTATTATTTAAGGGGCGGTTTCATCCCCTTAAAATTTGATTTTAGAACAGAATCGTGATTAATCACTGGCCCAATTTTTTGAAACAGTCTGTACAAATTTTAAAGAAATTTTAAAATATTTCAAATAACCAAATAAAATACACGAGCTTAAGCGTTTTGCCGAAAAACCAACCGTTTGTTTAAATAAAAAATATTGTAATATTTAAGGAGCAGTTTCACCGCCGAGTTTTGAAAAATTCCTTCTTATCCAACCTCTACATTCTACTATCAACCCAAATGCATGTTTTTTCGTCAAGTAGTTTAAGCAGAATCGAGATCAATCCATGACCCGATTTTTTGGAAACACCCTGTATACAACACAAGAAATAGATGTGAAAGGTCTCGGTTACCAGACGATCATTTAAAAAAAAAGATACAAATATTAAAAAGCATTATCACGTTTTTTTTTTAAATAGCAAACCATTGTTTTGTTGTTTTGAATTGAAATAGTAAATATTAAACTTACCATCACGGTCAGAAAAGGAAACTGAAAAAATTATGTATTCGACAAAATTCTTATTTTTCTATGTGGTTTATTTTCCAAAACATTATTTTCGTGACTATGCGTTTTTTATTCTTTACATTGATACATACCGCCATTTTGTTACGTCATGTTGAATTCGTACCAGTTTATCCTTATATCACAATCAGTAAAATAAGATTTTTCTTGCGTTCATTTAAAAAGAAATATTTGTTCCGCCATCTTGAATTCGTACCATAACTTTACCAATTTATCTCTATATCACATTTAATGCATGCATACATTTTGAAATTAATCTAATGAGTAGTTCTTTCAGGTTGATTTTTTAAATATTTTGCTAGGCCGGTATTTTGTTTTGCTATCTTATATTCATACTTTAGGAACGTATGGTGTGTGCTTGATTAGCTATATATCCAACACATTCCTTTTTTATATGAACTGTGAGAGTTTATTGAAACACTGTTAAAACGAAATAAAATAAGTCTATTGAACTAGAACAACAAAATTCACATCCGACTTCTTGCAAGTCCAAAAACAGAGTCCTCCTCTAATATTAATACAAATTTCAAGAAACATAAAGTTCCACCCCCTGTGCCAAAATTCCTCGCTTTGATTGGTCCTATTCGTTGGCAAAAGGGTTTTTTTTCACTATGTCAAGGTGAACATGCTCAAAACGGCTAGAGGGCGGTACAACCGTTCCGACTGGATTAATGACATGACGCGAGACCTTCGAACGCTGGCATTCAGGACAGAATTGGGCCCACTTCCTGCAGTCACTCTTCATAGATGGCCAAACATAGTGCTGAGTTGCTAGTTTTACTGTGGCTCTGACGCCGGGGTGGCTTAGTTGGTGTATGCTGTCAAAAACTGGCTTCCTGAATGGCTTCGTAATAAATGGTCTAGCTATTGAAGTTGACGTATCGCACCAGATTGTGTTGTTAGTGAAAGGAATTTGGATTTGTCTCATTTTCAAGACCGAATCGTCTTGACAAAATCTGGTCAGTTCCTCGTTACTGTTCTGGGATGTTGCTAGAGCGTCGTAGTCGATTGACTTATGAACTTCATCAATCCTAGATAAGGCATCTGCAATCAAATTATTGCTCCCTGCTATATAAAAATAAAATCCAGGTACCGGAACTGTCGAGGTGATACTTGGCTTTTCTTATGACGAAATGCATATATCAGTGGTTTATGGTCCGTGAAAATAGTAAAGTTTTTTGCCTCCACCATGTGTCTGAATTATTTGACGGATAGGTATGCGGCCAGTAGCTCACGGTCATAAGCGCCATATTTGCACTCTGTAGGACGGAGCTTCTTGGAGAAAAAGCTAAGTGGTTGCCACTGATCATTTACCCACTGCTGCAAGGCAGCGCCAATGGCAGAGTCTGAAGCGTCACAGAATATAGCAAGGGGTGCGTTGACATTTGGGTGCGACAAGGTAGCCTGGGCTAGTGCTTTCTTTCTGGTTTCGAACGAGGCTAGACCTTTTGTGGTCCAGTGTAACGGGGATCTTCCTTTGATTTTTTTCTTGAGGAGTGTGTTCAGTGATGCTTGAATCTCGCCTGCTTTGGATATGAATCTCCGGTAGAAATTCACCATACCCAGGAAGCGACGAAGTTGCTTGGCCGTTTCAGGTTTTGGGTAGGCCAGAATAGTTTCGACCTTTTCTGGCAGTGGTTGGGTGCCTGCGTTTGAGACGCAATATCCTAGGAATTTGACTTGGGACTGGCCAAAAACACATTTACTTGGGTTAATGACGATGCCGTATTGCTGAAGCCGCTGAAACAGTGTTTCCATGTGGCGGAGGTGTTTATCGGGCGTCGTTGAGGCAACAAGGATGTCGTCTAGGTACACATAACAATAATCCAACCCTCGAGTAACTTCCTCCATGAAACGCTGAAAAGTTTGTGCTGCGTTTCGAAGTCCAAACGTCATAAATGGAAATTCGAACAATCCGAATGGTGTGGTGATGGCTGTTTTCGCGATGTCCTCCTTAGCTACTGGGATTTGGTTGAAGGCACGGATTAAGTCGATGGTTGAAAAAATCGATTTTCCTTGGAGCTCTTGTGCGAAATCCTAGATATGGCGGACGCCATATTGGTCAGAACAGGTTCTGCTATTCAGAGCTCTATAATCCCCACAGGGCCTCCATTCGCAGTTGTTTTTTGGTACTAGGTGCAACGGCGAGGACTAAGGACTTTTAGATGGCCTGGCAAGTCCGAGTTTCACCATGGTGTCGAATTCCTTCCTTGCTGTTTTTAGTTTGTCCGGAGCTGGGCGACGTGGTTTCTAGGCGACAGGAGGACCAGGCGTGGTAATAATATGATGCTGAGTTTTGTGTTTAATGTGTTTGGGAGCACCGTTTGGTCTGGTAATTCCCGGGAATCTTTCCAGAAGCACATGGAAAGAGGAAGCACCATTAATTACTTTGACGGTCGGAGCGGTCCATTCCAAAACCTCACCACGTGATGCCAGTTGTGTTGTGGAGTCCAAGAGTTTGCCTTGCTGCAGATCCGGGAGCAGTCCATAGTGTGCGAGGAAGTCTGCTCCTAGGATAGGTTGAGATACGTCAGCTATGATGAATCTCCATGGAAAGTCTCGGCGGAGTCCTAGGTTGAGGGTACGCGCTACTATTCCGTATGTGGTTATAGACGAACCATTGGCAGCTGAAAGTGCGTAGGTTGATTTGGTATGAGCACCATCCACTCGGAGTCTCGGGATTACGCTTAGATCGGCACCGGTGTCGGTGAGAAATCGAAGTCCGGTTTCACGATCGTAGATAAATAGGCGGGGTGATTTATTAAGGCAGGTGTCATTTGCCGCCATCAGTGACTGCCCGGTTGGTTTTCCCTGGGCGCGCTTCCCTAGGTGTAGATGGCTAGCGATGCCGCGACTGGGACCGGGATCGAAAATGCATACGGGAATTTCGCATTCCTCTTGAAGCATGCACGTCTGGCTTGACACTAGCTAGCTCTCCCTTAACCTCTGAAAGTTGCTGTGTTAGTTGTTGCATGAGGGAATGGAGAATCTGGTATTCTTGAGAATGTTTAGGGGTGATTGCCGCTACGGAAGGGCTCACAGGCAGAGCAGTAAATATATTGTCAGCCAAGTCCGCAGTTTCACTTAGTGTTTGACGTGATTGCGTAGCTAGTATAGGTTGTAGATTGGCTGGTAAGCGTCTTACCCAAATACTCCTCACTAATGTCTCCGGGACTACTGATCCTGCTAGTGCCTGCAGTCTTCGAAGGAATTGGGAAGGTTTTTCGTCACCCATAGCTTAGTTTTCTAGCAGTTGCCTGGTCTTCTGTTCTTGGCTCGCACTTAACCGCTTTATGAGTTGTTCTTTTAGCTCGGAATAGGAATTAGAATCTAATGGTTTCGTCACAATGTTGCGCACTTCGCTGATATATCGCGGCGGAAGTTTCGCGAGAATGTCCAAATATTTTTGCTCGGTGTTTGAGATTTTTGATCTATTAAAGCAAGCCTCTACGATTACAAACCAAAGTTCTGGATCCGACGGGTCAAAGTCTGGAAGTCGCGACGCGGAATTTATCGCGACAGCGTTCGCGATAGGGATGGTACTGTTGGTTTCTGCCGCAGAGTTAGGCATGGTATACCGCGAAATATTTGTTACAAACAAACTCACGATAGCTTAGGGACTGTTGTATTGACTAAAACACAACCTACCACAAAAGGAATGATAAAAAGTTCACTGTAATACTAGATACTTACGTTGATCACTAAAATGTATCACTAAAACACTGAAGCACTAATTACACTACTTGCTCTCACAAAACAAATCACGTCGGGGTCACCACTTTAGGAACGTATGTGTGTGTGCTTGATTAGCTATATATCCAATACATTCCTTTTTTATATGAACTGTGAGAGTTTATTGAAACACTGTTAAAACGAAATAAAATAAGTCTATTGAACTAGAACAACAAAATTCCAAAAACAGAGTCCTCCTCTAATATTAATACAAATTTCAAGAAACATAAAGTTCCACCCCCCGTGCCAAAATTCCTCGCTTTGATTGGTCCTATTCGTTGGCCAAAGGGTTCTTTTTTATCTTCGTAAAGTTTCCCATGGTCAAAATAAAAACATTCATTACAGATAGTAAAATGGGAATTTGGAGAAAGCTTTACTCATAAGCTTATCATAAACCCTAAATGCAATAAACAGTTCAGTATCGGTGATGGTTCCTTTTATCGACCGTGCAACAACATAAAATCGTTCAAAGAAGTGTTGTAAAAATAAAAATTAACGGATAGCATACAAGAACCTTAAAACTAAATTAGACTCTAAATGCCGATGGAAATTCCCACAATTATGTACAGAAAACTAAGTACCTACAAATTGTTACATTTCTCAATAGCAAGATAATTAGCCTAGATTAAAAAAGTAAATGTAAAATAAAATAAATATGTACAGTATATTATGCAGTAACAATGAAAAGAAAAACAAATATATACAGTGTGATATGCGCAAATTTTAACTTTGGCAGACAAATGTGGGAGACATTCAGTCGCCACAATACCAATATATTACCAGTTTATTCCTATGTAACACTTGTTTTTTATGCAACATTTGAGGAAATTGGATAACTAGTTTTTTAAATAATACTTTCCCATATGACTCTTAAACCAGACAGACGAACCGATGGCAATAAAAACATTTTTTGGCATCTAGGGACGCTAAAACCTGAAAATATTTAAAACCTGAGAGGGTGATTTTTTCACGATTATAAAAAATTTATTTGGCCGCTATTTTGTTCCACTATCTTGAATTATACCCCAATTAGTTATGGCACACAGTTTGAAATCAGTCCAATAAGTAGTTTCTTTCATGCTGAATTTATAAATATTCCATTAAGCCGCCATTTTGACTTTTCACTACAATTTTAAAAGTTGATTTCTACATAATTGTTGATTTTTGTGCAAAATTTAAAATAAATTGGTTAAGTAGTTTTTAGTAATAACTTCACTAGGCCGCCATTTTGTTTTGACATTGGATTTTTACCAAAATATTACCAGGTCATTCCCATATGACCCTTAATCACAGAATAAAACTGTGCCTTAATTTTTGACCATAATTTTCAATCGGGTAAGTAGTTTTTAGCTATGCCGGGAAGATACGGATCGGCAGACAGACCGGCCGAATTAAGAAAACATGTTTTTCGGCATCTTGGGACCCTCAAACGTAAAGATTTGAATAAATCTCGTAGGATATTTTTTCACGATGACAATACTTTCCTTTTACAAGGGAAGTAAAGATTATTTGGCCTTTATTTTGTTTCGCCATCTTGAATTCGTAACACATCTTTACCAGTTTATCTCTATGTTACACTTAATGCTTGCATAAAATTTGAAATTAATGTAATTTTGTTTTTCTACCTTATATTCATAAGGAGGGAGATTCGGCCAAAAAGTCTATACTGCATTTATTTTCTAAATGCCAAGCATTCAAAATAATTCATTTCTTCTTCAGGGCTCTATAATAACAATTATCAGGAAATTAAGGACTTTTTTACAATTAAAAAGTAGTTACACTAATTAAAATGAAAAGACAATTTTGACGGAATTTTTAGAAAATATAAAATTATATATTTGACATATTTAACGTATTTCTGTCATTATTATTTGATAGAAAAACAATTGGTTTTAAGTTGTTTATTTCTTGTCAAAAGATGTCAAAATTTTAGTAGTTTATCTATCCAATTTTTATATTTTCTGAAAATTCCCTCAATATTGTCTTTGCATTTTAATTAGTGTAAGTACTTTTTAGTTGTAAAAAAAGTCCTAAATCTTCTGATAATTAGGTTATTATAGAGCCCTAAAGAAGAAATGAGTTATTTCGAAAGCTTGGCTATTAGAAAAAAAAAGTAATATAAACTTTTTGGCAGAATCCCCGTTATTTCTGTATACCCACAAGCACATATATTTATCAGGCGCCATAAGTTCATGGCCCATCTAATTTATAATAAAAACAGTACTAATCAAGAAAAGAAAGTTCCAATACTCAGTGATTCAAAAAACATCAAATTCTTGTGATGTAACATTTGTAAGAATATTAGGACCCTGCGTAGTTTATTCTTTATTTCAATTTAATTTTAGCAAGGACATTCCAAAAATAAGATTCAAAATAAAAAACACTTACCTTTCCAAAATATAGGAACGGCTTTTTTCTTCAGTAATTGTCTTCCGCCACTTGAATACATATCGTGTTTAGAAAAATGATTTTCACATACACGTTTATTTATGCAACATTGCCACAGTTTCGTACCCATTGACAAAGAATGTCGGGCCTCGTCACGGGGAATTTAAAAATGCTCACCAAAATATTTTTATTTTTTCTTTTATTGTTGCATCCAACATACGCACACTCTATTTTTCTGGCAGACATACTTGCTTTAATTAACACTTTCATAAGAATGAAACGAACTCCAGTTTCGTAGAGTTAAAAATTCACGAGTTTGACTGGAAAACGAGCAGAATAACAATAACCACTATGATGTAAACAAACAATACAGGTAAGCGATTCGTACATCTCCGCCGATTATCCGATCTATCCGCTGTTTCGCTGTAAACGACTGGCAGCCCGCGGCGCCAAGCAAATCTCGGACACCTTTCTTAACGGCGATGATGTCGCCAGCTACATCTCGGACACCTTTTGTGCCACAAATTCGCCCATAAGGTTGCGCATCTTCCTTCCACTGAGTGTTTCTATATTCCTATAATATTTGATGATTTTATAAACTCTGTGTAATGGTGTTTCGACGTATCTTGTCAGCTTGAGAAAGACTTTCCGCAAAATAAAACAAAATCATTTTTTCAGCATATATATATATATATATATATATATATATATATATATATATATATATATATATATATATATATATATATATATACAAGCGTTTAGGTGACAAATAGTATTAATTGACAAGAAAATTGGCTAAGAAAAAGCAGCAACAATCAACTATTTCATGAAATGTATAAGCACCCGAAAAAAGAAATGAATAAACTAATTCAACTTGAAAAACAAAATCATGTTCATAACATTATATTAAATTCAATAAACTTAAAACTTTATGAGATATGGTCAATGAAATTTTAGACATTGTACAAAAAATTTTTTCAACTTCAGGTTAATAGCAAAAAGTTGTTAACAACCAAGAAATTGCACACACTTTTGTACAGTGTAATTTTCAGTTGTAGAGCAAAAATTAAATAAACATTTTAATAATACATTTTCAGACAATTGTTTAAAAAAATAAAGAAGAAATAATTCGAACGACTTTCACGACTGTAGTCAATTAAGAACTCATGGTTCTTGGGATTAAATTATGTCAAAATAGAATCACTTGCCGACATTCCGCTTTCGATCGCCCGAGACATCCCTAGGGATCTTTACTTCACGAGACTGGAACACTGAATGAGCTCGGAGAAACCTAAAACGTCTATTTATAGACGACCTGTGTCAACCAAAACGTGACACAGAGTATGTAAAAAAAAAATGTAAAGTGAAGCCCGTATCTCTATTAAAATTGTTAGGTGCTTATAAATTTCAATAGATACTTATACAATCCCGAGACTGATACAAGAACTATGGAGGAACAAGAAATTGCATACAATCCTTCCGTTTGGAAAGGAATAATGTCATCTGGCGATAGTAAACATTGTTCAATTTTCTTGTGTGTATGTTTGTATTATGGGACAGGTAAACTACTAATGAAACTACCCATTTTGTAGGGAAATTATCCAACTAGATCGAAAAGATATCTTAGTCAGTTTCGATGTAGAATCAACATTGTTTTGTTTTCCGAAGAACTTTTTATGAACGAACCTCAGGAGCAGCCATTAAATCTCCGTCAGCAGTGGTAGACCTTCCGGTGTTTCTTGATCATCTGAATCAGCAACATCCTAATATAATATTTACAATAGATATAGAATAAGAAAGCAGGATTCCTTTTTTAGATGTTCTTATACAAAGGAAAAGGGATGGTTCTTTAGAACACTTTTTATATAGAAATCCAACGCAAATTCACATCATCATCCGGCACAAAAGCAATCAGTTATTAATTCTTTGGTTTCCATAGCCCTCCCCATCTATTACCAAAATTCCTTACAAACGGAAACAGAGAAACTGACTCAAGCTAAAGAGGGAATGGATATTGCACTGAGGATATTAGACGATGAACTAAAAAATATTATAATCCTACTCCACGAAAAGAAACCAATAAGGAGTTACCGAAAGTAAGTGTAGTTCTTCCATGTATACACGGACCACAGACAAGATTGTAAGGTTACCTCCCCGGTCCAACATACGTACAATCTTCAACACACAAGAAAATTGGACAATATTTGCGATCACCAAATATGCAGTTGCTTGTATTGGAGAAACTGGTCGATCCATATCAACTAGACTTAAAGAACACGAACGATGTATTAGAAAGAAATAAATTGTACAATCTGCATCTGAATTTCTATAGATTCTCTAATTTTTCGTATATAACTCCTTCTGTTTGAAAAGGTACAACATCTTTCGGGGATTGCAAGTATTGTTTAATCTTCTGTTGGATAAGAGAATCTATTGAAATTTATAAGCATCCTAACAATTTCAATAGAGATACAAGCTTCAATGTACATCATGCGGAGAAACGGATCGTTGCACCGGGTCACGATTTAGTGGACACTATATTGACTATAAATAACCAGTCTTGGTCTCCAGCTCCAGCTCATTCAGTGTTCCCATTTTATTAAGTAAAAATCCCTTAAGATGTTCCATGCAATCAAAGTCGAAACGTCGGAAAGTGATTCCATTTTGACACGGCCTAATTTCAAGGACCATGATTTCTTAGAATTATTACCAGTTAAAGAAATAAGAAACTTTGCCGATCTGACTACATTCCTTCTGTCCTATTCTAAAAATGTGCTGAAATCTTCATTAAGTACAAGCTCATAAGAATATGAGCGTGGTAAGTAAATGTTTTGAACTTGGTCAATTTCCCAATAGCTTAAAAATGTTCACTCTTATACCATTTCATAAAAATGGTTCAAAAGACGAAATGGGAAACTATAGAACTATTTCCCTGCTTAGTATTTTCTCTAAATTAATAGAAAGACCTAAGAGAGTTAGAGTTAATATGTTTCTATGAAAATTTAAATTTCACTCTGTATTACATTTTACAGCACGGATTTCGTAGTGCTAAATTCACTGAAACAACATGCATTGAATATATTCAGTTAATCAATCATAAAATAGAGAGTAATGAATTTACTGTCACTGTTATTTCTATCACGAGCATTTGATACCACAAATATTAATTTTATATCTTCTAGATTAGGCTTTTTGGATATTTTTGCTGCTAACAATTTAATTATGTCATTTCACAATCGTAAAAGTTTCATTAGAATTGATGATGGCGAATCCGATAATTTTCGTGTAAGTCGAGGAACACCTTACTTTACTGAAAGCTTATTTTTTTCTATTATATGTCAATTACCTACCTCAACATATATTGTTGGGACTGTCTTTATGTATGTAGACGGCACCTCAATGATAAATTAGTGATATATATCCAGAAAGCGACAAATGTTCTAAATATTTTTGATGACTGGTGTTATAGGAATATGCTTATGATAAATAATGATAAAACCATTTGTTTTTTTAAATGTATTCAGATTATTTGTTGCGTTTAAAATGAGAAAAAAGACGTTTTTGGCTTTTTTTGCAATTGAGTAAAAATATTTATCGTTAAATTTATTGAAGGAAATATTTAATAAAATTACATATCTCAATATGTAAGTAAACAAAAACACACATCTAATCTCAATATGTATTTTAGTCTGTCAACGGAATGTTTTGATACGTAACATAATGTCGTTAAATCGTATTTCTTCAAGTTCAACTTCTAAAAACAATTTACAACAATAGAATAAGGCCATAAGCCAATGTTGTCCGTCAAAATCTCAAGAAAAACTTTAAAAATCAGTCTAATAACGTAGTAATGCATAGAAGCACTTTTCCTATCTATAAGACTACAAGTGGCGCGGTATAACCGGCCGGAATCTGAGATTCAATTGACGCTGAAATAACTCATTCGAATCGACATAAATACAGACTCTAATAACAATTAATGCTTTTACACTAGTATTATAACATTTTGTTGATAATCTAAATGTTTTAACTAGATATCATAAGCTCTTCAGACAAATAAACAAGAGGCAAGTTGAATCGAATTTTCTCAAAACACTGCAACAATAAGTGGATAAAACATAAGCCAGTCGACAACTTATATTAGTTTAAAAATGAAAATTTGTTTCAAGTGATATCTTCAAAATTAGAATATGAAATGTATAGTTAAAATACACTGTTTCTGAAAGTTTGAGCCAAATTAGAGTCATCAAGTTTTTACAGCTCAAAATAGGCTCATTTTCACCCAACCTTAAACCCCCTCATAAAACCAAAACTAAGATCGATATTAGGCTCAGAACTGAAAACAGAAAGGTATGGAATGGAAATGGTTTTTGACAACTTTCAATTTTTAAGTGATTTTTTTTCTGAAAAATTAACTTTCGATTTTCACTCATAGCGTCTAAACGAAAAGTGACAAACAAAAAATTTATTAAGTAAAAATGCGTATTTTCACGATCTTTTTCGAACTAGACATGCCCCCGATTATTAAGAATTTTGTTATTTTTATTTTGGGAATTTCCATCGAGTGTACAGCTGATCGGTCGGAACTTAACTATTCAAATTTTAACCTAGCGCGCTCGCTCTGGCGTCAAAAGATAGGGAAAAATAAATCTTTATTTTTGTCTGAAATAGCATTTTTTCAAATTCTTAACGGAGATGCAAATTTTGATCAATTTTCATTTTTCAGAAAATCAAATTTATGGAAAAAGTCCAGAAAAATTACAGATAGATTTTCGTACGTAAAATACGGGAAAAATAATTAAAAGTTCATAAAACATAAGAAACTTAAGAAATGTAAAAAAACCAATTTCGCAGGAGCTCCAGAATATCGCTGCTACTTCTATATGTTCGAGATTAAGAATGACCAACATTCCCAGAATTCCAAGCGTGCAATTTTGCTCAGTGAGTTCAGTAACGTTAACACATATAGTATTTTTTCCTTCCACGGGGGATGTACGCCGGGGCTTCTTTCTGAAGTTTTGCATGGCACTTAGCTCTAAAGTAAAATTTTTGCTCGTGGGTTTGCCATAGTCGAACGTCATAATTACCATGTATGCGTACAGCCAGCTGGGGTAATCAGAAGAGCAGAAGTTTAATTTGGTACAGTCTACACGTAGGTGTGCAAATTATAGTCTACTCTCTAATATTCGAAGCAACTAGTTAGTTTTTGTGTTAATTTATATTTGTGCTTACCCATATTTTTTTATTCGAAATTTTACAAGTGATTTTAAGAGTAACCCGGTAGTTCTAAAATGTCCTGAAAGTGTTCGAAAATTTCTGAGCTTTCAATTCCTAGCCTTCAGTAATGTTAACTTTAACTTTCAATTTTTTGGGCAGGGACGTAAGAGGGGGGGCGTGAGCTCGTGCATAGTTCTTATACAACTGACAGGTAGCATTTAACTGTCGATAGGTAGGAATACATATTAATAGATTGATAAATAAAATATATCGATAGGTGATCTATCGTCTATCGATAGATAAAATCTAATATCGCTCATCCCTATTCAAACTATTGGTAAACTTTTTAGTTTATTTATTAGGTAATTTCCGCGACTTCCTTTCGAATATCTAAAAGATTTGGCACATACCACATAAAGCTCGCGCCATGAACATAATACAACGTGTTGACCTAAAAACTGATATTTTAAATCAAATTCCAAATAATGTGATGAATGATGAATTTGGCAATTAAGTCAGCCTTTAGCATTATATTGCACTTGCAAGTCATAGACAGGAACCTTTAAGGCCGTTTTACATGCTGCAATTCTTTCTTGCAAGTTGCAATAGTCTTGAACAAAAGCATGCGCAGTCAAACTAAGGTTAAACTTCAGAAATCGTGATGCTGCCGGTTGGATATAAAAGTTCAGAATTTTGCTAATGAAAGGTAAAATTAAATTACATTATAACAAAATACTTTTTGTATTGTTTACGGATAAAATATATTCAACTTTTAAAAATGGACATATGTAATGTTTATTTTTACCATGTCAAAATTTAAAGCAGAATTTAGTTTAAAACAAATTAAATATGTTTGAACCCTATATTTATCGCACAGTCTGGCAAACCAGTGGGGAAGTTTCCCTTCACTCCTCATTTTGGACACAAACAAAAGCGTTTATTAGTAATTCTATTCGTTCAATATTCGCAGGGACCGAAACTAATGGACGAAGTTAAGCAACTTTGAAAATAACGTCTATTTTAGAAACGGATTTTTTCCTTTCAAAAGATTGCATATTAGTGCGGGTTTCATGTTAGAAGGAACATTTTACATTTTTTTAAAGAAGCCCATTATATCATGCCAGTTACAAAATCACTATTATACAGACTGTTTAAAAAATGCTCTTCAAGTTCAAAAAAAATTTAAATTCCAAGTTCGAGAAATATTTGCATTCTTTTTAAACACTTTATTGGCAGCCCTCCGTATTTTGTTAAAATATCTTCAGCGTCCTAGTTGATTCCTATGAGAAATAATGGTTTTAAAAATTGCATTCTACCTAAATTGACTATGTATCTCTTTGTTTAATCATACCAATAGGTTTTTCAGCAATAAACTGTGTTTGCCATACGTTTTTCACATTAAGCCATTTAAAAATTATCCCCATAAACTAATACTGCAGACGTGATATATAAAGTGTTGCATAGATTGGCATACCGGATGCCAACGATGTAGACACTGGTTATACGGGTGGTTATACCTAACAATCGTAACTAATGTAACTTTAAACTTGTCAATGTCAGCTTGTTTACACTTCGAAATCTCACTCATAGATAAAAGAATAATATAAAACATTCTCAATTAGACCTGAATCAATATGTTGCCTTGCGGCGCGCTTATATAGCCTTTAGAAAAGGATGGAATGATCTAGAAAATTCAATAATAATCTAAGTACTACAGGGTGAAAACAACATTGGAGAAGTATTTTTGACATCATAATCGTTAAATTGATAAAAATTAAGGTAAATCTACTTCATTAAAATAAGAAATAATGAATAAATTCACCTAAAATTTAACAAATCTATAACTAGGTTCAAATTCCCAACAATAAGTAAAACACACTTTCTATCTTTTCAGATATGCGAGGTTGTGTGCTATTTTTAGTAATATTCTATAGGGCGATTTTTTAATGTGGGTCCTATTTTAAGTAAGAGGGATTGAAATAATAAATAATTTAATACAGATAGTTTAACACTAAAATATCACTCTGCATTCTTATATGTCTAAATAATTGTGTTTCAGTAAATACAAAATATTTAAATAAGTATCTATATTTTCATGAAACCTAGTTAAAAAACTTTTCCACTACACAAGGTGAGTATTTTCTGCATAATAACGGTTTTTAAACGATGTCAAAAAAGTTAGATTAACACAAAGAATTTTATTATCATTTGTATATAGGTACCTATTCCTATTTATTTTTTATAATACGTATTTATATTTACACATAAATATAATCCTTATTTTATTTTATTTTACACAACTCCCATGTTTTAAATTAGAATTCCACCACTTAAAAATTTTCTTTTATTTTATACAGGGTGTGGCAAGACATTTGTACCTTTTGTCAAACTGCGCATGCCTTTGTTCAAGACTATTGCATATTGCAAAGAAGAATTACAGCATGTAAAACGGCCTTTAGGTTTGTTTGTTTGTTTGTGTTGCAGGAAACTGCACGTAGTGCAAAATAGTTCAGTTATGTGACGTCATTAGTTCACGTTTAAACTGCTTAGAGCAAGACAACAAATGAACAAATAATTTCCGCAAATGCACGTTTAATTTCTCAATGAAAACTATCAAAAAAAAAAATTGCACTTGCATCCCACCTATCCTTAAAAAAGGAAACTTGCGTGTTAAAAGTATTATCAGTTACTTTTAAAATATTAGCTTTTAAAACATTCTTTTTTGTTTTGGACATAGGTCGTGTTAATTATGTATTATTGTTCTACTGATGTGTATTAAAAGATGTTTGTTCTTAAAATAGTGAAAAAGTAGTAAGTATATTTAAAAAAGTGTGACCCCAAATAAAACTATAGGATAGGTTTTTATGTAAAAAAGTCAATTTTTTGTCATTTTAATACTGTCATAAAGTTCACTAATTTTACTCCTCTTCCCCGATCAAGAGTAAGTTAGTGGTGAACTAAGCAGTTTAGTGCAACTTGCACGTCACAAACGAACACCCATCGTACAACGCCAAAACACAAAGCAATGCAAAAAGTGCAGTTCCAGACAACACAAACGAACGTTGACTTGTATTATTTGTTTTCTGAGTTATTACTGAATCGACAATAATGTGGAAAAACAACTTTTTTTGTTAGATTGGTATGTTTATTTATTGTTATAACGCATATTCTTTTAGATTCTATATCTGGTTTTTACATATTTATTTTTGTTGAAAAGTAGAATTCTTTATTGTTACACAGATAAATAATTTTAAAAGTTTAAAAAAATCTTGTTATTTTATCTTCATCGAGCAGACACCCTGTATAAAATAAAAGAAAATTTTTAAGTGGTGGAATTCTAATTTAAAACATGGGAGTTGTGTAAAATAAAATAAAATAAGGATTATATTTATGTGTAAATATAAATACGTATTATAAAAAATAAATAGTTATAGGTACAGGGTGTTCCAACGAGGACTGAACAGGGACCTATTTTCGACCTTCCTTGTATTTTGGAAAAATTCAAAATAGCCAATCGATGTATTTTTTTTGTAGAATCCAAAAATGTCATCGAAAAAATATTTGAACCAGAAACAAAAGAGTTACGCTATGCATCATGTGTTTTTTAAATGGAATGTATCGTTTTTTATACGATTTTTGGAAAGAGTGATTTTTTTTATGTCCGTTCTGATTGAAAGATTTGATTTTGCGATAGCTGTTTATATTACATTTTAATGTTTTACAAACTAAAATTTTAGCTTCACCGTTTATTTAAAGTCGGTCCCTGCGAATATTGAACGAATAGAATTACTAATAAACACTTTTGTTTGTGTCCAAAATGAGGAGTGAAGGGAAACTTCCCCACTGGTTTGCCAGACTGGGCGATAAATATAGGGTTCAAACATATTTAATTTGTTTTAAACTAAATTCTGCTTTAAATTTTGACATGGTAAAAATAAACATTACATATGTCCATTTTTAAAAGTTGAATATATTTTATCCGCAAACAATACAAAAAGTATTTTGTTATAATGTAATTTAATTTTACCTTTCATTAGCAAAATTCTGAACTTTTATATCCAACCGGCAGCATCACGATTTCTGAAGTTTAACCTTAGTTTGACATTTGAATTTGATTTGAATAGCTGTGTTCTTGAGTGACGCTGTGTTGCAAACGTTTCAAATTTGTGGTTGACTTGTGTTTTAGTGTGTAAAAACTTTAGTGCTTTCTTTTTAAATATTAACATGCCTCAAAAGTATTACTCTTCTAGAAGTGAAAAATCGCGGTCGCTATACCGTAAGTACAAAATATAACCTAGCTGTGTCAGAGCATTGGCGTACATTCGTTAGTAGATAGTTAGTGGTATCCAAATAAATAAAACTATTCATTTCTTTTTTAAATACTTGTTCTGATTGCAATTCGGCTACATATTATAGATTTATTTAACAACATGCCATATAAATATCAATTTATTTCCTTAAGTTCAACAGACGAAAAATTTGGTTTAGGATTATGTTTATATGTATTTTGTTATTCTAAGTTCTGCGTTCTACAAGATTCATTTATTCATCAGATAAGGCTGGATGTAATTTTTGGCTTCTGAAAATGTTTTAACGGTTTTAGAAGGAAAAATTCATATAAACATGTATGTTCTAAGGATTTAATTTTTCTTTATTCAAAGTGTAACATTAATTAGTTTTTGGTCAGTTGTATTATTTTGATAACACATAGTGTGTGGGAAATATCGCATATTTTATTTGTATATTCTTTTATTTAAAGTAATTTGATTTCACGCAACCATATTATGGCACAGAAAAACTGCTTCTGAAAATGAAACTGCAGGTTCAAATTGTTTTTTTAAATGAATAAAACAATTTTAAAATTTCGATTTTTAACTTTTTGTTTAATTGCCACACTTTAAAATTCTTTAAAAGATTACTGTTTTTCTCTAATTAAATCGGATCCATATTATGTCTTCATAATAGTCATTCACGATAAAAGCGACTTCTTCAAGTTATCTATATATATAGAACGGAAGCTCAATTAAGAAATCATGGTTCTTGGAATTAGACCGTGTCGAATTGGAGTTACTATCTGACTTTTCGCCTTCGATTGCACGAGGCATCTTCAGGGATCTTTACTCCACGAGATCTGAACACTGAATATATGTATATATGTGGTCGTGGTATTAGCCAGCGGAGTAGTTGTTTTTGTGATTCAATTTTGTGCCTTTGCCCTACACGGGGCTGGCTAGTCTATGGCGGCCTGATGAGCTCTAATAAGAGCGAAATCGCGATCGTCGTTTGACTAAAACGGATCATTGTATCTGCTGTGATGCAGAACATGTTCCAAACAAGGATCATTTTCTTGTTATGACGTTGGTGTAAGTGGAATGAAAACATACTATCATTTAATACTCCCAACGAAAGCCAGGAGTCACAATGTAATTCAATGCCGGTCATGGTATTAGCCAGCGGAGTAGTTGTTTTTGTGATTCAATTTTGTGCCTTTGCCCTACACGGGGCTGGCTAGTCTATGGCGGCCTGATGAGCTCTAATAAGAGCGAAATCGCGATCGTCGTTTGACTAAAACGGATCATTGTGTCTGCTGTGATGCAGAACATGTTCCAAACAAGGATCATTTTCTTGTTATGACGTTGGTGTAAGTGGAATGAAAACATAGTATCATTTAATACTCCCAACGAAAGCCAGGAGTCACAATGTAATTCAATGCCGGTCGTGGTATTAGCCAGCGGAGTAGTTGTTTTTGTGATTCAATTTTGTGCCTTTGCCCTACACGGGGCTGGCTAGTCTATGGTGGCCTTATGAGCTCTAACAAGAGCGAAATCGCGATCGTCGTTTGACTAAAACGGATCATTGTGTCTGCTGTGATGCAGAACATGTTCCAAACAAGGATCATTTTCTTGTTATGACGTTGGTGTAAGTGGAATGAAAACATACTATCATATATATATATATATATATATATATATATATATATATATATATATATATATATATATATATATATATATATATATATATATATATATATATATATATATATATATATATATATATATATATAAAGATATATATATATATATATATATATATATATATATAAATATATCCAGAAATTTTGTTACAAAGCCAGATACACCTTAGCATATTATATTTTGTCATCTATTTATTTGTTATTGTAGTCTTAAAGTTTTTAGTTTACCTCTCATTATTAGTATATTTTCTGTTTTCCAATATGTTTCATTTAAAAATTGTAAAGGTTTTTTTATCTTAAATTATTTTTATTACATTTGAGCACTTGTAATATTATCAAAATCCTGTATATTGTAAATATAATATTTTAGTTACTAAGGCCGAAAATATATACTAAAATAAACTTTCTGTGTTGAATTATGTTTCCAGTACTTAAAAAAATTATATGAATCATTTTCCGAATGCAAATAAAATAAAATATCCATATTAATAATTTTCTCCAAATGCTTGACCAGTTCAAGTAACTTCATAATATTCGACTAGTAATATAGTCCGAAATATTTCCAAATCGGTTATTGATTAATATGGATATAATTTCAATGCCTAAAAATTATATACATTATCCTATCTCGATTTTATCATTTATGGGCTTAATAAAATCATAGACAAGCATAAAACTAAAACAGAGTTAAACAAAATTTTAATATGTTTTCTAGTATTCTAACCACAGGAATCAAATATACTCAAATTAAAAATGTTAAAAGTACTTAATTTCATGTTAAAAGTACTTAATTTCATGTTAAAAGTACTTAATTTCATGTTAAAAGTACTTAATTTCATGTTAAAAGTACTTAAAACAAAACTCATGATTTTAATATGTACTGCTGAGACTGAGCAAAAAGTAGGCATCGGCTCGCAGTAAATTACCTCCTTAAGTATCTCAAATTAAAGTATATTTTTTTCTCAACTATAGTTTGTAACTATCCATCGTAAATAAATTGTTCTTGTACGCACACCATTTCTGTATATTTCTTCTATGTAATATATGATATACCGATTTACTAAACACAGCTCAATTTAAATATCACACAAAATGTTATTTATTGCATTTCTCGTTCTTCAAGAATAATTAATCTAAACATGTCAATTTTTAACATGAATGAAAACAATTTAGAATTTTTTAAAGCGCTTATTCTTTTTTTTTACTATTTTTTTTTTCGCCATTTCAAATCGGAATAAATAACCCCTATCTATACCACTGATAGAATATGTGAATTCAACTTTACATCGACTTGCAACCACTCAAAATTTGGGGAATATTGTAAACACACCGCCGCGACACTATCGGCGTAGCCGTTTGTAGTAAAACGTATAAAATATCTGACATGATACATATTTCTATGTTTTACATAATTAGCTTTTTTCAAGCCGATAATTATCCGCGTTACAAAGAATCTTAGCTTATTTCAAATTAGGAAAAAGCATAAGTAGTATTTGAGCCAGTACCCACCCAGACAAAATACTGAAAATGTCAGTAGAGGTGTCCGGCAACACGAGATGATTGCTTCAGTATAAACAAAAAGTATTTTGGACACACAATGTGCCTATAGTATAGTTTGATGCTAATTCTAGTCGTTCAATATTCGAAGTTCGGTCCTATTAATAAAAACAAGAACAAATTCATTAACCTAAAATTGATGAAACATCATTTTATATGCTCAATAAATAAAAGAGCGATTTATAATGAAAATAGAGTCCGTTTTAATTTGGCACACCCTGTATGATAATAAAACATTTTTGTCTGCCACATTGGAGTGGAGAAATATAAAATTCGAACTAAATTTTTAAGGCCTCATTGTGAACCTTTACCCTAAACGATTTAAGAGTATTAAATTTTTCCTGTTTTTGATTAATTATAATAAGTGGTCCTCTCTAAACATGTTCTTTTTTTCCATTGTTTCAACCTTCTTTTTCCAGATAAAACATATTACATTTTCTTTAGCGAATGGGGTCAATTAGGAACTAAATTCTCAACGTAATACAGTTTTTAGATTTCGATTATCATAAATATTTTTAAAATGCGGGATATTTTATAAATCTGCACCTTTTGCAACTATATATAATAACGTTATGTCCTAATAAACATATACTCGGATTTCAAGAAGGTTTTTATTTATATTTTGACACCTACCTAAAAGGTTAATTGTAAGAGATAGGAAACTTTTATTCAAAAATTGTAGGATTTTTGTGTATTTTCTCTTAGAATTTTAGAAACAAAAAACTTCGGTGTTTTTGATGGAACACCACATCCCATATGGCTATAACCTGACTTTTCTCATGTTGGAAAGATCATTTTTACCTGATTTAAAAAAATATAGTGTTTGTAGATGTTTGGTTCAGAAGTTTTTTTATTATTACAGTTTAAAATTTAATTACTTTGAAATGGTTATGATAGATTGACATAGTTAGATATATATATATATATATATATATATATATATATATATATATATATATATATATATATATATATATATATATATACATATATATATATATATATATATATATATATATATATATATATATATTTTTATTATATATATATATATATATATATATATATATATATATATATATATATATATATATATTTTTATATATATATATATATATATATATATATATATATATATATATATATATATATATATATATATATATATATATATATATATATATATATATATATATATATATATATATATATATATATATATATATATATATATATATATATATA